>CM053587.1:154765109-154790251 GCA_028646515.1 Pseudochirops corinnae | reverse complement strand
CTATATATGCAATTATTATTATTATTATTGACTACACCCAACTGGAGCTTGAGATACACAGGCACTGTGGTCGGGAGATCCATCCTGCCCTACTGAGAAGTGACATAGGAGAGAATAGACTGGGGGAGGAGGGACACACTGGGATGGCTGTTTTGGGGCGGTGGGTGGGGGGAAGAGGGGGAGAAAATATGTAACTCAAGATCTTGTGGAAATGAATGATGCAAACTATAATAAAATCTAAAAAAAATAAAAATAAAAAAAAAAGAATAGGAAGGAATGATATGTAAAAAATAAAATTAAGAGTTAAGAGAGGAATATAATGAGAGAAGGAGAAAGGGAGAGATAGAATAAGGTAAGTTATCTCATATAAAAGAGGCAAGAGAAAACTTACATTGGAGGGGAAGAGCAGGACAGTCAAAAGGAATTTGTCAACGTTACTCTCAACAAATTTGGCTTAAGGAGGGCATAACATACACTTAACTGGGAATCTTACCCTACAGGAAAGTAGGGGGGAAAGGGATAAAAGGGGAAGATGATAGAAGGGAAGGAAGATTGGGGAAAAGAATAATTAGAAGCAAACACTTTTGAAAAGGGACAGGGTCAAAGGAGAAAATAGAATAAGTGGGGGGGCAGGATACAATGGAGGGAAATATAGTTAGTCTTTCACAGTATAACTACCATGGAAACATTTTGCATAACTACACACATACAACCTATATTGAATTGCTTGTCTTCCCAGTGGGGTGGGTGAGGAGGGAAGAAGGGAAAGAATCTGGAAATTGAAGTTTTAAAAAATATGTTTAAAAAATTTATTCATGCGCCTGGGAAATAAGATATACAGGTACTGGGGTATAGAACTCCATCTTGCCCTATTAGAAAGTTTGGGTGAGGGATAGGGGATGATGTAAGAGAGCAGATTGGGGGAAGGGTTATTCATTAGGCTTGCTATCTTGGGGTGGGGTTGGGGAGAAAATTTATAACTCAAAATCTTCTGGAAATGAATGTTGAAAATTAAAAATAAATAAATAAAAGATTTCAAAGTAAATAAATAAAGAAAAAGAAATAATAGCACTATATCTTAATTTTTTTTCCTGATTGCTATGGCTTTTGGTTAGTCATGTCTTTCTCTGAAAATGTGAACTGATAAAAATAATGTGTCCATCATATAATAGAGGCTAAAAAAGCCCACTCCTCCAAGGTTCATGCATGTCACTAGGAAAAAGAACATGTATATAAAAGAAAAATCTGTCCTATTCCTTTTCTGTCATCACACACACACACACACACATACACACACACACATCTATCTATATTTTTTCATGCTCATCATACACATTTATGTGTATATGTGTATACATGTATATATGTATGTATCTCCAGGTAGTAGAAGACAAAATAAGTGATTGGTAATTAGGCAATGATTCAATGAAATACAGTATAAGAACATACTAGAATAGAGTAAGATAAGACATGACAAATATGAGAAATTCAGAGAAATATTAGATGTTATATGAACTGCTAAACTTGAAGTAATCAAAATCAAGAAAACAATATATACAAGGATGAGAATATTCTAGATGAAAGGAACAGTAATAACAACTAACTGATATAATATTTAAAGTTCTGAGGCTCACAATAATTTTGCAAAGTGGTCATTATTATCATTATTATCCCCATTTTACAGATAAGGAAACTGGGGTTCATAAAAGTTAAAGGTCTTGCTTATAGTCATATGGCTAGTAAATGTTTGAAGTGTAATTTGTGCTTAGCTTTTCTTGACGTCAAGTCTAATGCTTTACCCATGAAGCTACAAAAAAATGAAAATGAAGCTAAATGGCATATTGTAATAATAATGACTAATTTAGGCCTCTAGAAAAGAGAGGTATCATTACTATTTATGTGGAATGTTTCATCCACTGTCAGATATGGTTAATGGGCAGGTTTGTTTTGCTTAACTTTTTTTTTCTTTGTTAAGGACAGGTCATGTGGTTGGTTTGTGGGAAGAAGCAAATACTGAAATGACTGTTACATGGAAAATAAAAAGCATCAATAAAACAAAAAAAAAATCAGTAAAGTGTGCTGGAGAAACCATCAAAAAAGCTGTTATCTGAAGAAGTAATTAGTGCTGACAGGGAGTAAGAGTGGATGAGAGGCCAGTGGAAGAGAAAAAAATATCTGACAAAAGCAAAAAAAGTAACCAGTACAGGGAGCAATTTGGTTATAGGGTAGTGACATGGAAGAATGAACCCCAAATCTTCCTCTTCCTTTGACTCTCCATAGTACTGTGGCGCACGAAAACTACACCTCCTTGAGGTGGAGAGGGATTTCCATTGGGAAGAGAAACTTTCATGCCTTACTTTTTTCCTAATGTGAATCTCTTCATTTGGAGGTACAGTGGTTAGAGCGCTGGGCGTAGATTCGGGAAAACTTGAGTTCAAAGTTGTCCACAGACACACAATATCTGAGAAAGATGCTTAACTGCTCTCTGCTTCAGTTTCCTCAACTATAAAATAGGGGCATAATAGCATCTCTAGTGTATGACTGTTGTAAGGATCAAATAAGATAATAGTTACAAATATTCCATTTTTGCACTTAGCACAGTGCCTGACACAGGTGCTGAATTAATGCTTATATCCTTTCTTCCTTCTTTATTCTGTGCTTTAAGCCTTGTGAGCTTAAGTGCTTGTCAGAGGAGCTGGTAGCCTCCTTGGGGAGGATTAGATTCTGAAATTCTAGATTCTTCCAGGAGAGGGAAAATAAACCTGATGAAATTAGAAGTCTTCAAAGAGGTGTGCAGGATTTTAAAATCAGGAAAATCAGGAGGTGGAGTCTGAAATAAGGGAAATAACACACATGTTATATTTTATATATGTGTATGTGTATTTACACATACATATGGATATATTCACATGTGTGTATATATGTACATATATACAAATGTGTATATGTATATGTGTATGTGAATTATATATCTACCCTTGGCCAAGACATGACAATATTCTTTCCAGCAATTCATTTTAATCTAACAGATATTTACTTTATTAAGAGCAAATTATGTGCAAAGCATTGTGCTGTGATGTGGATACAAAGACAAAAATTAAACAGTCTCTCAAACTTACATTCTTCTTAGGGATGGGGAGTAGGATGGCAGTAAAACATATATAAAGATAAGTAAATATAAGGGAATTCAAAGAAAGAAATGGTATTAACTACTAGGGGGAAGAAGGAAGGTGACATTGAGGAAGCACTATTTGAAATAAATTTTGTAAGAAAGAGTTTTGAGAGGTAAAGATGACAACAGAGCAGTTTTGATATATAAGACAGCTTTCTCAAATGCATAGAAGTGAAAGATAAAATTCTAGGGGTTTCTTGGCCCCTGTTTCCCTCAGAATTGTGTGCATAATCAGTCATTCCCTGATGAAATATTTATGAAGCACTAAGTATTGTGCAAAATATTGCACAAATAAATTGATGCTCTATTTATCCCTTGCCCATGTTTTATCTTTAAACATTCTCTGTGTGTTTTCCTGTTTTGTGAAAAAGGAAGTATGATGTAGCAAGACTTGTCTCTTTGGAAGAGTGTGAAAGATGTTTGGAGGGGGAGTGGCCAATTAGAAATCTATTATAGTAGCTTAAGTGAGAGGTAATAGACCAGTTCTAAGCTCTTGATAATATGCACGGAAAGGAAGAGAATAGATCCTAATACTTAGAGCTTTCCTAGTGGAGTGTGTTGTCTCTGGAGATGGTAGATCCCCCCTCTTTGAAAGTCTTCAGCAAAGACTGGATAATCCCTTGTGAGGTATGGCTTACTGAGAATTCCTTTGGTATGTGTATTGGATCAGATGGCCACTGAAGTTCCTTCCAAGCCTCAAAATCTGTGATTCTGTGGTATATGTCATTTACTGAATCAACATGTAAGCTAGATTCTTTTGCATTCCTTGCAATCCTTAATGCAGTGAACATTCAAATATATACTTGGTAAAAGTGTAAGTGAATAAATTAAATTTTGGGAACTGGCATGGCATCCTTTTCTATAAATAGAAAAATAGATTTAAAATCCCTACCTCAAAATTAGTGGTACGTCTTGGCACCCCTCAGAGGTGTTAGAAATGTGTTGAGAAATCTAAGAAATCCCTTTCCATACCTTTAAGAAGTGACAGTTAAATTACATATTCTTCCCCTACACAGATAAAGAAGAAAACCTAAGCTAAAGGTCTATCTGCGTCATTACTTCTGCCATTACTTAAGCATTCTATGTACCAATTTCCTCACCTGCAAAATGAGAAGGTTCATTAGATGACCTCTAAAACCTCTTAGGATGCTAAATTATTCAATCTCTTTGTACCTTAGTTTCCTCACTTGTAAAATGAGAAGGTTTGACCAGATGATCTCTAAGCCCTCTTATGATGCTAAAGCGTTTGCGTCTTTGGACCTTAGTTTCCTCATCTGTAAAGCTTTAAGCTAATGAGCATACAAGTTATCCTACAGTAAAAAGGAAATACAAAATCTGCTTATAGGAAAGGCATGGCATAATATAACATAGATCCATAGCTGGAAGGGATCTCAGAGTCAAGCTAGTATACTATACACATTTTGTTGTTGTTATTATTGTTCAGTCATTTTAGTCTGATCTGACCTTTCGTGAAACCATTTGGGCTTTTCTTGGTAAAGATGATGGAATGGTTTGCTATTTCCTTCTCCAATTCATTTTACAGATGAGAAAACTGAGGAAAGCAGACTTGCCCAGGATCATACTACTAGTAAGTGAACTCAGGAACATGAGTCTTCCTAACTCCAGGCCTGGCATTCTATCCACTGTGCCACCTATCTGCCCCAATACTCATTTTACAGATAAGAAAACGGAGACTCAGAGAGGCAGAATTATTTACCCAAGGCTGTATAGTTAGTAATCATCAGAAGTAAGTTTTTAATCCAAGCCCTCTGACTCTAGTGACCCATGCAATTGTACCACACTACATCCTTGCTTCATATTGCCTTGAGGTTCTTCTACAAAACTTAGCCTGTTTTAGGTGAGGGAAGGAAGCAAGGGGCAAATAATTGTTCCATTCTTCTATGTCAGAGGTGAATATGTATAAAGCAAAGCATGCCTGTCTCAGGGGTATACTTACTATTTCATTTGGGCTTGAATGGTATCGCCATCATTTTGTTATACAGGTTATGTTGATATCATTGTTTGACAGAATCAATCAAATGCTCGAATAACATGAATGGTGCTTCAGTATCTCAGTTGTCATGCCATCCAGTTAACAGGACCATATTTCTTAGTAACAGTTATCACAAAGGAGCTGGACAGACTGGAATGAAGGTAGTTGAAAATGTACTTCTTCCTTGTGAACAATGTAGGATTCATTTCTTCATTCCCAGTCAATATATCTGTGGCTATTTGATCATGTTGCCCATTACCTCCAAATCCAGCATTACTCTTCAGCACACAGTTTCATATATCTGTTGAATAGCTTTTTTCTTAAGAACCAGTGAGAAGCCGTGCAGTAACAGGGGTCAGATCGTGTTATGAACTTTATGAATTGTTTAGTGGTACATTAAAGAGTGGCATCAATTCACATATCAGCTCTCAAATGGTCCGTTTCTAACTCGTGGAGATGAGTCATTCCCAGTGTAGTTTATTTTCTTGGCCTGAGATTGAATGCATTGTTTCTTATTTTCTTGGCCTGAGATTGAATGCATTGTTTCTTGTCATGGACCAGGGTCTGTGAAATCCTTTCACATCACTTTTTAATACTCAGGAATTTTTCTTATTGGAACATTAATAATAATAGTTTATGGTTCAGAAAGCATTTTTCCATAAAGTTTCTCCTTTGAGCCTAACGAAGTTCTTAACCCAGTGAAGTAGGAACTGTCAAAAATCACCATTTTTGTGTAGTATATTAGAAAGAACAATGGTTTTGGAGAAAAAGGCCCCGCATTTAAATTCTACCTCTAAGGTTGTTGTGACTTTGGCTAAATCACTCAACTTTCTTAGGTCTCACGAAGAATTTCAACTCCTTGTGAGTAACAATTATTTCACTGATTTTTCTTATACCCTTAGTGCCCGGCATGTAGTACATATAGCACAGTACCTGGCATATTATTTTGTTTAATTTGTTTAATTGTATTAATTGTTTAATAAATGTTTAATATTTTATTGTTTAATATTGCTTATTGTATTGTTTAATAAATGTTTCTTGGTGATTCATTGATTAAATGGCTCTTGAGTTTCCTTCTAGCTTTAATTCTGTGATCCCATGAGACCGAGTCTCAGAGAAATGTTGTGAGATGGCCAACAGCATGTAACTAGCTGAGATTCCAATATGGGCTCTTCTGTTTTTAAATACAGAGATCTTACTACTATACACCAAATTAATGTGCAGGTATGAGTACATGACTTTCTTCAGTCTGGACCTTTTGGATCAAGGAGGTAGTTAGTAAAGTATGCTTAAAAACAATGCTAGGGCTAGCACGGGTGGTCAGAGTAATAGCACAGGTGGTTAGGTTTGATACATTAAGAACTCAGAGAGTCAAGTCAACTCAGAGGGTAGGGAGGTCCAAAAGGTTCAAGGTCTCAGCTTGGGAATTTTAAGAGAATTTTAATAAGGAGTTGAATAGGGCATAACCCAGAGGTTCAAGATTCCCTAGACAGGCTCCGCAAAGAGGAACTGGGATCTCATGAAGCTGGCTCTTGATTAGTGAGACCTGAAGGTCAGCACTGGATTTGTGTATTTCTTACAGGGCAAACTTTATCCCCACATTGTGAGTGAGCACAGTTTGCCTGGTTCCCTAAATGATTTTCAACTGGACCATGGCCAGTCACCACTGGTATCATCTCCTGAGAATATATCTGCCCTAATCAGCAAGAAACAATTTCAAATGTGAGGAGGAGGGATTTTACTACAATTTTTTCACTCTCACTAATGTTACTAGTTATATTGCATGAGAATGTGATGAAATTTTGCTAATTTAGAATGCCTCCCAGTTGTGTTTTTGAATGCATCTGCTCATTTTAAAAGTTCAAACCAGGGATAGGGAACCTGTGGCACTTAAGGCTGCACTTAAGTATCTAGAAGGTCACATGTGGTCTCAAGGCTGCAGGTTTCACACCACTGATCCAACCTTAAGCCACCAAGTGGGTCATATGCTTGCAATGAATATAATCAAGCATGGAAATGATGAAGTGAAAATTTAGGGTTTTTTTCCAAGATTATTAATTTGATTAAATTGCATTTCATTTATGAGTAGAACACTTACTGACTCTGAAAGAAATTTTATGCACAAAGTCCTTTATGGGATTCAAAAGCAATTAGTAAATGATGGTTAAAAAACACACTGGGGGCAGCAAGGTGGCACATTGGATAGGATGGCCCAGGAATCAGGAAGACCTAGGTCAACTTTGACCTCAGATATTGACTACCTGTGTGACACTGGACAAGTCACTTAACCCTTTTTGCCTCAGTTTCCTTTTCTGTAAAATGAACTGGAGAAGAAGGAAATGACAAATCACTCCAGGATCTTTGCCAAGGAAACCCCAAATGGAGTCTGAAGAGTTGGACTGAACAACAATAACATCCTTAAAAAACAAACAACCCATAGATTTCTAATTATTTACTCAGTATTTTTCTTTTGATTGTTGCAAGTATTGTAAGACCTGTATTCTGAATGTAAAACAAATACACATGGCAAGGACTGATGCCACAGACACTCATTACTCTCTTTATAGAAATAGATCCCAACACGGTTCCCATTTCCAGTCACAGAAACCACCAGTATAATTCAAAGGAACCTTTGTTACTCAGGATCTTGAGCTATGTACAATAATGACCTTTTCTCCTATTACTTGTTTTTTCCATTTTTTGAAACAATTACATCTTAGCTGATGAAAAGATTGTAAAAGCATTAAAATATATTCTGTCCCAGTTGAGACATGTCCTTGTCCCAAGATCTTCATAAAATCCGTTTCTACTTACAATAAAACTGGATACATATCTTTGTATAGAGTATTAAGTGAGCAATGAAGACATATTTCCCTAAAAGTTCAAATGTTCCCAATGGCATTAGATTTTCTGACCATGTGATCTAAGGTATTCCACCTATTTTTTTTGGGAGGGATGGCAGCATAGTTTAATGAACAGAATGCTGAATCTATGGTTAGAAACACTTTGATTCAAATCCCACCTGAGACATTAGCAGTTGCAGATAAGTTACTTCTCATCCCTGGGATTTCTTCATTAGTAAAGTTGAAATAATAAATCACCTATCTTACAGGATTGTTGTGAGGTTCAAATTAGGTAAGTTATATAAATGGATTTGTAAATCCTAAAGCACTATGTAAATATCAACTACTATCACTCTTCTGATTTTTCTACTAATTATATGAGCAGGAGAGGATTTTTATATTATACGAGCAGGAGAGAGAAGAATTAAATAGCAATGCTTTAGAAGAGTGAGCAGGCATTATCTTAAGATCCTGTCCATGGTATCGAAAGGTAAAAGGTAAAGGAAATCTCCCATAAATTTTCTTAGGCCCCTTGCTTTCAATCCTATTTAACATTGGATTTAGCATTCATCATGGTTTGTGCCTAATATCACAGTCACTGGGATTTGTCTCCATTTGTAAACAGGAATAGTCCTTGGGTCTTTCCATAAAGTGCCAAAACCTTCCTATGATCTGTTCATTTGTTTATTTGTATTCTTCATCATAATCTAGTCCTTTCTGCATAAGTCATCTGGATTGAGTCTTAGAGCCTTACAATCATCCACTGGGGGTGCCAGGGTTTTGATGGGTGTTATAACACTACATTTTCTCTTCATTACAAATCCTAAAAATAGGGTGCAACTGACTAACGTTTTCAGCCTTCACAGCAAGATTTGGTTTGTCAGGAAATGGTGTGGGAGTAGTTCTCATATGCACTGGAGGTGCAAAGTGCAAAACAAAAATAACTCAACAAGAGTTTAACAGTCTTTCTTTATGTAAGCTATTTACAAAGGCCACAATCTGGAGCTCTAGGCTCAGCCTTGGGAAGCCCGGGAGATCCTTCTGGAACAGGAAGAATGCCAATGCAGTTTATACAAAAGGGAACGTGCACTGGAGAAAGACAAGGTTTAATTTGTTATCTCTGCCCCTTTCATCAGTATTCATGCTGGCTTCAAGCATCAACAGTACTTTCAGTTTCATCAAACTTAGGACAATTTAGTAAGATAATAGATAAAAACATGTACAAAGATCTGATTGGTTTATGCTTCCCTTTTTATATTTAGGATGCCCCACATCCTCTCCTGCTAGTATTTTGCAATGAATTGTCTACATTTTTATAGATAAGAGGAGAGTGGGTATTAATGAGGCTTAATTGTATTTCTTTTTGCTATGGCTTCATGCTGCTTGGTTGGGTTGATAGTAAATAGTTTGCAAACATCGAACCATTTCAGAGTTATTCTTCAGGCCCATCAATAGAGATGCTAAATATAGGCAAGAGACAGAGTAACAACATTCTTCATTGACAGGACTTGGAAATCACAGGTGCAATGCTTGGTGCATACCTTATTTTTGCTTTAACAGACATCATGTTCTTGATTAGATTAAAATCCCAAACTGAAAATAGTCACACCATTTGTGCTGCCTGGTGTTTTCCTCTTTTATTCCCTAACTTAGAAGAAAACTTCAGCACATTACATGGCACTTGGGATAACTTCTGCATTTCTCTGCCAGTGAAACATTGTCACAAGCACCTTGTTCAGGCAAAGAAAGATTTGGAATAGCTTGGCTTTATCACAGCTTGCAATGTACTTTTAGAATTAATAGACTCCCAGAAATGAAATAACCAAAGGGATTTTTTTCCCATGCATTTCTTTGAGGTGCTTTCTCATCAAAAGTTTTACAGTTTCACACCATGGAAAACTTCCTTTTTGTACTTAAAAATGAGAGAATGAAAAAAAATCCACACCATTTTATTTGAAGAGTAAAGAAGATGATGGATTAAAGCAGATGTGGAGTGTTTGCAGTTATATAAGACTATTAGGGACCCTGCTTGTTCCGGCTTTTGTAATTTGTCCATGTCCTACTTTATATAACTCAATCCATTGTGAGCCCAATGTGAAATAAGCGAATACAGTATTCCATATTTCACTTTGTCAGCAAATTAAAAAAATAAAATATAAAACAAAATAGTCGTCATAGTTCTTGAATATAGAACTGAGGATTTTTTTTAATCTTACGGAAGAAAAAGAAGTAGAAAGTTAAGAATCTTTTTCTATTTTTTTTTTACAATGAGCAGATGTGTTTGTTACTGTTGATGGACAAGCTTATCCATTTACATCAATTAATATCAACAGCAAGCACATCAATACAAAAGCTTGTCCTGACGCCTTGATTTTTTCCCATCTGACAGGTAATAGTAGGGCTGGGAAAATGTCACAACAACTTAGTCAGGCCTCACTGGCTTTAACTAGTTCACTGACAATGGGAATGCATCATGCAAAGGTTCCTTATGATTCATAATGGTCCTGCCTTAGTTGACTGCTGCACAAACTAGTCTTTTTCAATTAATGGTTTAAGGTCAGATTCTCTTTAGGGTTTTTTCCCCCCTTTCATTTGTGCATTAAGTAAAAGTAAGTTAAAATATTTATGAGCACTACTAAAATGTGGAAACTTTCTTTAGAAACCTGTCTTTTCATATTGAGTCATAACTGAAACCAACTATGTTTGACAAAGAGAGGTTATTTCATCTTGCAGCTTGCCTGCTTATCCCCTCCCCTTGCTCTAAAAGATCTTTGCTACAATTTATCAGATTGTGGTAGAGAAATTCCAGTGATTTGTAAACCTATGATCTTGGCCATTTTAGAATAAGAGTTCAAATTATGGTTACAATAAAACTGATAATGAATCTGAAAATAGAATCATCATAGTACTAAACTGTTCAACTGCACTTTGCCCCTAATGCATGTTCACTTGTTAAAAGTAAACTCTTAATGTTTAATGTGAATCAGGGAGGGGGAAGGAAAAATTAGTTTGGTATTATTCTTGGAAAAAAATAAAAATAAAGGAAGGGAAGAGAGTAAAAAGGAAAGAAGGAAGGAAGGAAGGAAAAAAGAAGGAAAGGAGAGAGCAAAGAAGAGGGAGGAGGAAAAGAAGGGAAGAAAAAGGGAAGGGAAAGGAATAGAAAAGAAAAATGAAACTCAGGGCTGCCATTCTAATGCTAGGGGAGACAGCACAAAAACCAGCTTTATGTGGAAAACCAAGAGTCCAATCAAATTGCACGTCAAGATGAAAGGGAGGCTGCTAGAAAACTAATCATGACTAGAGCACCCCCTACAGGCCAGTTTACCAAGTGATATTAATAGGAAATAGAGAAGCGGAAGGTCAGATTAGAAACCGAAAAAGATGAATTATGCAAATGATTCAATAAAAAGTTAAGTATATGCCACATGGAAAGTATTGTATTAAAGTGGAATCACAATGGTACAAAAGGAAATACTCTCTGTCCTCTAGGAGCTTGCATTTTACTGGGAAACTTACAGCTTAGAAGATTTTGAGTTAGAAAGGGGACATTTGAGCTCATGTTTCCTATTGTGTTACTCACCATCCTCTTCATTTTTTAGTGGAAGGGACAGAGCAGAAAAGGAAAAGCAATTGTCAAGGTTACTACTAAAGTAACTTTTAAAAAAGCTACAGGAAAGTAACTTATAATAGAAACATTGTTAAGATGATAGAGGACTTTTCCTAGGATGTGAATGATGAGAACATACACATGATACCTGAAGACTATTGTACAATATAAATTCACTCTTTGTTTTTCTTCCAAAAAAAAAAAAGAAAAGAAAAGAAAACGTTATCCTCCTGTTGTGTTTATCTTGCACTTCAAGTGGTTTGAGAAATGAGGAAATATATCTTTGAGCGGGTTGGGATATTATATTTTCTATGATCAATCAGCTCTCTCTAAAAAATAAATGGTTTAAAATACCTCCTTTTGATTACCCATGGGGATATACATGAGAAACAGCAATTCTAAATGCATTGTATGTATTGATAAATATGATTACTAGAGAGACTGTATTCTTCCAAAACACTAATAATTTTCAAGTTGTATTAATGCCTAACATACTGTTCTTTATTTTAGAAAGTATTCATATGTGCTTATCAGCACAATGATGACAGATTAAACTAAGAGAGTTGCTATATTCTCTTCCTAAAAAACAGAATATAGAAATGAAGAAAAAATAGAAATATGTTTCCAGAGAGCCATATGAGAAAAAGGGGGAATGTGCAGTACACAGTTATTGCTTATTTGAACAACTTGTGATTCCAAGCAATTGAAATAATGTGCTTGAGATGACAAGACAGTCTTTGATGAGTTTTATAGTTTCATTTTTCAAGGTTTGAACTTGGTGCTGGCCCTGGGGAGAATGAATTTGTTTTCTGCCTAGCAATATCCAGTTCCCCATTTCCAAGGGAGAATTGCCACCACAACAATACCAACAGCTAGATGGAGATGGACTTATCAGAAAACTCTGTGGAATTCCTGGATTCTAAAATGTTCATACAAATATGCCTTAATGACTGAAGGGAATTTAAAAAGAAATATCTAGATCTTATTTCTATAGGAAAAAAAAACCAATTCTGAAATGAAGCTCTAGTTTGCCGTGCCCATATATAGTGTCCAGCTTGTACATCTTGGAGAAGATATAGAGTCAGAATCTTGAGCTTTTTTCAGGTATTACTTTTGTAAAGAAAAGCAACAAGCCAAATGAGCATGGAATTGATGCTAACAATAGCTAGGATATTTATGTTGTCTGATATGTACCAGGCACTTTACAATTATTGTCTCTCTTGTTCCTCACAAGTTACTATTATCATCTCCATTTTATAGTAGCAAATAGAGGATAAGTGACTTACTCAAGGTCACAAAACTAGGAAGTGTCTGAGACTATATTTAAACTCAGGTCTAGTACTGTGCTAGCTAGCTTCCGGACAGCATATTAGAAGTCATGCAGCTTTCAAAGCAAGAAAGATTACTCTTTGATAGAGACTTCACAAAGTACATTTTGGACTCAAAGTATATAAAATATTTCTCCCATATGAAATATAGCTTGCTCTCTCTCCTCCCCACATGTATCTCCCTTTTACTTCAACTCATACTTACTGATTAAATGTTTTTGTATGTACTCAAGCAAACTCAGCAAGGTGAGGTGAGAGTACTAGTGAGAAAATTAAAGTTTGCAATGGAATCCAGCTGTGGATACTTTTTAAATTGTGTGACTGTGAGTAGGTTACTTAATAGTTCTGACTCCCATCTTCCTCATCTATAAAATGGATATTAATATTTGTACCAGGGTCATTATGAGGATCAGATGAGATGATATATGTAAAGAGCTATACAGTTCAGTGCTATTATTATACAGTTTTATGCTATTATTAATGTTGGTAGTGTTATGCTTTTAAAAACATTTGGTCAAGCCCCTTGACTTCATTGGTATAAAGCACTCACGGTGGAGAAAACCTCTCTACTACATTTCCTACAACCTGATGAGTTACCTGGGACAATGAGTTACCTTTAGATTTACCCAGGTTAACACAGTCAGGATGTGTAAAAGGCAGGGCTTGAACTTGGTTCTTCTTAAATTGGGGTGTATCTTCAGACACTTTATCATAGAGACTCATTATTGAATGAATCAATGAACAATTGGAAAAAAGGATTTGGTTTAAATAAAATACCAGCAAGGAGATTAATGTGTCACAAAGGTCATATATCATGACCTGTAGGAATTTATCCTGGTTCACTATTAGAAACATTATTAGTTTAACTGACCACATCAATAATAAAAACAACAACAATTATAAGATTATATCAACAGATACAAAAGAAAGTCTTCTGAAAAATACAATAAGTATTCCCATTAAGAACACCACAAAGAACAAAAATCAATGGAGCCTGTAAATGTTGTGGTTCAATCATTTCTCAGTTGTATCTGACTCTTCATGAACTCATTTGGGGTCTTCTAGCTAAAGATATTTGAGTGGTTTGCCATTTTCTTCTCTAGCTCATTTTACAGAGGAGAAATTGAGGCTAACTAATAGGGTGAAGTTACTTACCCAGGTTAAGACAGATGATTTGGGACCAGATTTGAAGTCAAGAATATGATGCTCCCTGACTTCAGACCCAGAATTCTATCCACTCTGACACCTATCTGCTCCACAAAATGATAAACTATCTAAAACTAAGGGCAAGCCTTATCTGTAATAGGGATAAATTTGAAGCCTTCCCAATAAAATCAGGAGTGAAACAAAGATGTCCATTGCCACCACTGTTATTCAATATTGTACTAGAATTGTTAGTTATAGCAATAAGACAAAAAAACTAGATTGAAGGAATAAATATAAGCAATAGGGAAATGAAACCATTGGTGCAAATTATATGATGACATACTTAGAAAACCCCATAGAATCAATTTAAAAAACCTACCTGAAACAATGAACAACTTCAGTAAACATAAACCCAACATCAAGAGATAGAAAGAGAAATCCCATTTAAAATAACTGCAGACAACATGAAATCTTTGGGCATCTAATTGCCATGATAAACCTGGGGATTATATGAACACACTTTGCAAAACATTTGTAACAGATACCTAAACAAATAAAGAAATATTGACTGCTCATAGAAAGGCTCAGTCAATATCAAAAAAATGACAATTTTACATAAGTTTATTTACTGATTCAGTGCCATACCAAATAAACTTTGACAGAAATAATTTATAAAATTAGAAAATAAAATAGTAATGAAGATCTGTAAGAAGAAAAGGTAAGAATATCAAGGAAATCAATTGGAAAAAATAGTTGCAGAAGGTCACCTAGCAGTTCCATATTTGAAACCATATTATAAAGTGGTAGTCATCAAAACAATATAGAATTGGCTAAAAAATAGACTGGTAGATCAGTGGAGTACATTACACAATACACAGTAGTAAATGATTATAGTAATCTAGTCTTTGATAAACCCCAAAATTCAAGCTTTTGGGCTAAGAACTCATCATTTAATAAAAATTGCTGGGAAAACTGGGAAGCAGTTTGAAACTCGGTATAGACCAATGCCTCATTCTGTATACCAAGATAATGTCAAAATAGATAAATTATGCAGATATAAAGGATGATATCATAAGCAAATTAGAGGAGCATAGGAAAATATGTGTGTCGGATCTATAAATAATGGAAGATTTTATGACCAAACGAGAAATAGAAACAATTATGGAAATCAAAATAAATAATTAAATGAAATTTAAAAACTTTTTCACAAACAAAAACAAATACAACCAACATTAGAAGTAACAGAATACTGTGGGAAAAAACAAAGAGCCTCTTCCAGTTGATAAATGGTCAAAGGATATGAACAGGAAGCTTTCAGAAGAAGAAATCAAAGTTCTCAAAAGTCACTCACATGAAGAAATCCCCTAAATTACTATTGAATAGAGAAAAGAAAATTAAAACAACTCTGAGATACTACCTCACACTTATCATAGTAGCTAACATGACACAAAATAAAAATAACAAATACTAGAGAGGAAGTGGAAAAATTGAGACACTAATTCATTGCTAGTAGAGTTGTGAACTAGTCCAACCAGTTTGGAGAATAATATTCAATTAAGCTCAAAGGGCTATAAAACTGTGCATACCTAGCAATTTGACATAACAATGCCACTACTAGGTCTGTACCTCAAAGAAATCAAAGAAAAGGGAAAAAATCACTTATTTGTACAAAACATATTTATAGCAGTCATTTTTGTTTTGTCAAAGGATGGGAAATTGGGAAATTGAGGGAATGCCTATTAACTGTGGAACAACTTAACAAGTTGAGGGCATATGATTGTGATAGAATACTATTATACCATAAGAAATGACAAGCAGAATGCTTTTAGAAAAACATGGAAAGACATATGAATTCATGCAAAGTAAAATAGATAAAACAAAGAGTCCATTGTACACAATGACAGCAATATTGTAAAGATGATGAAATGTGAAAGACTTAGCTACTCTGATTAAGACAATGATTCCAGATAATTCCAAAGGACACATGAAGAAAGATTCTATCTAGCTCCAGAGAGCATTGATAAACTCTGAATGCAAGAAACATACTTTATTTTTCACTTTCCTAATTTTTATTATTTAATTTTGTTTGTTTTATTTTACAACATAGCTAATATGGAAATATGTTTGCATGACTTAAAATGTATAATCATTATCAAATTTTTGCCTGAATTGGGGTGGATGAGAGAGAGGGAGAAAATTTGGAATTCAAAAAATTTTCCCACTCAATAATATTTTATTTTCCCCAATAACACATAAATATAATTTTCAACATTGATTTTTGTAAACTTTTGAGTTCCAAATATTTCTCCCTTTCTCCCTTTCCTCCTCTTCCCTGAGACTGCAAGTAACCTGATATAGTTTATACATATATAATCTTGTTAAAGGTATTTCCACATTAGTCATATTGTGTAAGAAGAATCAGAACAAAAGGGAAAAATCACAAGAAAGAAAAAAAGTAATAAACCAAAAAGAAGATGAAAATAGTATGCCTTGATCTGCATTCAGACTTTATGGCTCTTTCTCTGGATGTGGTTAGCATTTGCCATCATGAGTCTTTTAAAACTGTCTTGGATCATTGTATTACTGAGAAGAGCTAAATCTATCTTGGATAATCATCATATAATGTTGCTGTTGCTGTGTACAATGTTCTCCTGGTTCTGCTCACTTCACTCAGCATCAGTTCACATAAATATTTCCAGGTTTTTCTGAAATTGGACTGCTCATCATTTCTTATAGCACAATAGTATTCCATTGCTTTAATACATCACAACTTGTTTAGCCATTTCCCAATTGATGGCCATCCCCTCAATTTCCAATTCTTTGCCACCACAAAAAGAACTATTATAAGTATTTTTGTTTATGTGGGTCATTTTTTTATTTTTTATGATCTCTTTGGGATATAGACCTAATAGTGCTATTGCTGGATCATAACACAGAACTTGATTCCCCTTTGGACATAGTTACAAATTGCTCTCCAGAAGGGTTGGATCAGTTCACAACTCCACCAACAGTGCATTGTGTCCCAATTTTCCCACATCTTCTCCAACATTTATCATTTACCTTTTTTGTCATATTAGTCAATCATATAGGTGTGAGGTGGTACCTCAGAGTTATTTTAATTTGCATTTCTCTAATCATTACTTGATTAGAACAATTTTTTCATGATTATAGATAGCTTTAATTTTTTCATCTAAAAACTGCCTGTTTATACCTTCTGACCATTTAAAAATTAGGTAATAACTTGTATTCTTATAAATTTCACTCAGTTCTCTATATATTTTGGGAGTGAGGCCTTAATCAGAAACACTAGTTGTAAAAATTACTTCCTAGGTTTCAGTTTCCCTTCTAATCTTGGTTGCATTAGTTTTGTTAGTACAAAAACTTTTAAATTTAATATAATCAAAATTATTCATTTTGCATCTCATAATGTTCTCTATCTCGTTTGGTCACAAATTCTTCCCTTCTTTGTAGATCTGTGAGGTAAGCTATTCTTTGCTTTCTTATTTTACTTTTGTTTTTCTTATTATGCTTTTGCTTATTTATCACCACTTATATCTAAATCATGTGCCCATTTAGACTTTATCTTGGTGTACAGTGTGAGATGTACAGTGTGACACATAGCTTGTGTCATAGTATTTTCAAGTTTTCCCAGCACATTTTGTCAAACAGTAAGTTCTTCTCCTAGAAGCTGGAGTCTTTGGGTTTATCAAATTGTAATTATCATAGTCATTTACTACTGTGTCTTATGTACCTAATCTATTCCACTGATACATCACTCTACTTCTTAGCCAGTGCTGAGAAGTTTTGATAATTCACACTTTTTAATATAGTTTTAGATCTGGTATTGCATGTCTAACTTCCTTTGCATCTTTTCATTAATTCCCTTGTTATTTTTGACCTTTTGTTCTTCTAGATACATTTTGTTATTTTGCTTTCTAGGCATATAAACTTATTTTTGGTAGTTTGATTGGTATGGCACTGGATAAGTAAATTAATTTTGGTAGAATTGTCATTTTTTTTTTTATTTTAGCTTGGTCTAACAATGATCAATTGATATTTTTTCCAGTTGTGTAGATCTGACTTTATTTGTCTGGAAAATGTTTTGCAATTGTGTTCATATTGTTCCTGGGTTTGTCTTGACAGGTAGACTCCCAAATATTTTAAACTGTCCAAAGTTATTTTAAATGGAATTTCCCTTTCTAGTTCTTACTGCTGTGCTTTGTTGAGAATATATAGAAATGCTGGTGATTTCTGTAGGTTTATTTTATATCCTGAAACTTTGCTAAAATTGTTAATTGTATCAAGCACTTTTTAGTTGATTCTCTAGGATTCCCTAAATATATCACCATATCTTTTGCAAAGAGTGATAGTTTTTTTTCCTCATTGCCTATTCTCATTTCTTCAGTTTCTTTTTCTTCTCATTGCTAAAGCTAGCATTTCTAGTACAATATTGAATAATAGTGATGATAATGGGCACCCTTGTTTCACACCTGATCTTATTGGGAAAGATTAAAGTTTATTTCCATTACACATAATGCTTGTGATTAGTTTTAGATAGATACTGCTTACCATTTTAAGAAAAACTCCATTTAATCCTCTGCTCACTAGTGTTTTTTTTAAAGAGGAATAGGTGCTATATTTTGTTAAAAAGTTTTTTCTGCATCTATTGAGATAATCATATGATTTCTGTTAATTTTGTTATTGGTATGAGCTTATAGCTTTCCTAATATTGAACCAGACTTGTAATCCTGAATGTGGCTCCTTAATATTCGAATTGGTTCTTCCTGGCTGATTGTGGTCTTTTCTGCTTGACCTGATAATTCTGGAATTTTGGTACAATATTTCTTGGAGTTTTCATTTTGGGATCTTTTTTAGGACATGACTGGTGGATTATTTTGATAATTTTTTTACTCCCTGGTTTTAGTATAACAGGGTAATTTCTTTAATAAAATTTCTTGAAAGATGCCATTCAGTCTCCCTTTTTGATTATGTCCTTCAGGAAGTCCAAAAATTCTTAAATTATTTCTTCTAGATCTGTTTTCCAGATCAGTTGGTATTTTATGTTTTCTTCTATTTTTTCATTCATTTTATTATTTTGACTGATTTTTGATGCCTCATAGTACCATTAGCTTCCACTTGCCCAATTTTAATTAAGAAATTATTTTCTTCAGTTAACTTTTTACCTCCTTCTCCATTTGATCAATTATTATTTTAAAAAGTTTTTTTTAATTTTTGTGCTTCCTTTTCCAAGTCATTGATTCTTTTTTTTTTTCATAATTCTCCTTTATTACTCTCCTTTCTTTCCCCAGTTTTTCTTTTGCTTCTCTTACTTGATTTTTAAAATACATGTTAAGCTCTTCCAAGAGGACTTTTTTTGGGCTTGAGACCAATTCATATTCCCATTTGAAGTTTCACATTTAGACATTTTGATGTTGTCCTCTTCTGAGTTTGTGTTTTGATCTTCCCTGTCACCATAGCAGCTTGTTATGGTCAGGGTCCCCTTCTGTTTCTTTCTCATTTTCAGCTTATTTTGTGACTGTAAAAGTTGAGCTCTATTACTAGGGCATATGGGGCACTGTCCCAAACCATAAGTATTTGCATTCCTGCTTATTTCTACTACTAATAGTATGCAGTCTGTTTGTATTTCCTTCATGGGCTAGTAAAATACCTTGCCTTTAGTATACACTCAATAGATATTTGTTGAATTAATTGATGAATACATTATTGCCATTTTGGTTTATGCTATCCCAAAATGGAGTGACATTGGAATAAAGTTTAAAGGCGCATTCCTTTTGTCAAAGTAATAACTTCACATGCTGACTTAATGGAAGTTTTCATTCAAGATCCTTCAAAACCCAGTCACCACTGACCTTTCAGACTTACTGTTTCTCTCCATCCATAATATAGAGCCAAAAACAACAAGGCTAATGGAAGGAAAATGAGGTGAGCAATCTGAAGCCTTAGATTATGATTCTAATTCTTCTGCTAACCTTATAGAAGACACTTACCACTCTTGGGATTTTGCTTCCAAACCTCTAAAAGGAAAAGATTTCATTAGGTAACTAATAAAGTCTCTTCTAGCTCAAAAATGATATGTTCTTTTGGAAAACTGACAATCTCTGAACTACAGACAAGAGAGGCAGGTTCTGGCAAAATTTCCAGCAGGGAACTTTCTCATATTTATAAATTACTAAATAAAATAAAAACTTTAAACCATATCCTATCCTTTGATTCAAAGATAGTCTTACTAGGTTTTTACACCAAACAGATCAAAGAAAAAGGAAAAGAACCTCATGTGTAAAAAACCAAGTAAACAACTTTTATTTGTTGTCATTGCTGTGTCAAATAACTGGAAATTAAGGAAATGCCCATCAATTGAGTAATGGCTAAACTGAATTATAACTATATAATGGAATACAATTGTGTTTTAAGAAATTATGAAAGGGATGCTTTCAATGAAACCTAGAAGAAATGAATAAGCAGAATCAAATGACCAAAAGCAGAACAATTTATATTACCACAATACCATTATAAAACAAACAGTTTTGAAAGATTGAAGAATTCTAATCCATAAAATTATTAACCATAAAATTCAAGAGGGGAGAATGCTACCCACCTCTTGACAGAGAAGTTATTGATAATTATAAAGCACAAAATACTGACATTTTTAGACACGATCAACATGGGAATGGGGAGGGGGATAGAAAAGAGAGAAAACATTTTTGAATTAAAAAAATAATTATAACAGAAGTAGGTACTTAATTTCCATGCTGTTTAGAAATGAGTATTTTCTCTATCTGCTATGACTTATTTTGGAAATAAATTGGTTCTTACCTGAATTATAACTTGAGGATAAAGCTATGTGAAGGGAAATATTGCCATATTTTTTTTGAGGTGATAGAGAAAACTAAGTGTATGTGATAATCCATTTTATACCTTCTTCTTTAGGTAGAAAGAAGCAATTTAGATACTTAGCCAAGTGAGGCTACATGGATTAGTAGAAAAAACCCTGTATTCATATTCAGAGGGCCTTTAGATTCCAACTATGTACTTATTAACCTTAGAAAAATAATTTCATATTTTAGACCCTCAGTTCCCTTGTTTGTAAAATTTGGATAATAAATTATGTTGTACCTACCTCTTAAAGTGGTTGGGAGGAGTAATTATGATAATATCTGTAAATAATTTTGTAACTTTTAAATCACAAATTAAATGCTAAATCTTATATTTATAATGAATTTTATATGATAAAGAAAAAAACTCAAGAAAGGGGGATATATTATTTCTATTTACAGAGAATAACTTGTTTTTTTTATTGGAATCTTAACGATTCAATTAAAACTTGGTTGAAAGAATAATTTTTATTAAGTATCAGATTATAAAATAACTACAAATATTAATCTGTCAATCTATCAACAAAAATGAATGAGGTGATAAGAAAAAATAAATTTCTTGAAAAGTAACTCTAAAATGCATAAAATAGCTGGTTGTTAACTTATCTAATATGCATATGAATAGGCCCCAAATGAATTCCACTAAAAACACACTTTAAAAAAATTAAGATGTATGACTGGAGAGATAGTCATTGTTCATGGTTGGAACATTCTGGATCCTACCTAAATCAATTTGTTTAAGCAATCAAACAATGAAGGCTTTTTTTTTTTAATAACTAGACAAAAAAAAACTATTTTCAAGTAGAAAAAGATTAAAAATATTATGGAAAATAATGAAAAAAAAAAGTAGGAGCAAACAATGAGTGCCTACCTCGCCTTTCCAGATATCAAAGTGTATCACAGGGTGACAATCACCAACTGTATATAAAAGAAGTTCACTCTTCCTTATACAAACCTCTTCTTTTTCTTCAAATATTTAAATTAGGGTTTGTTAATGATTGTAAACATCAAAATAAATACATAAATTTAGAATTTGAAAATCCATTTAGTACTGGTTAAAAATAGAAATGTGGATCAACAGAACACACAATTATTTTTAATTACTCTAAAAAGTTATTTAAATGATAGGCAAACTTTGACATAGCAATGCTTCAAGGGAAGTATACCCTCAAGGGAAACTTAAGCATCAGATAGTTTAATAATCTCATTTTACAAGTAAATCAAATAACATGCCCATTGGAAAGGCCCAAAGTATGTACATATACATGAATGTGTGTTTATGTGTGCATGTATATGTATACATACATATATATGTAAGTGTACAAATGTCTGTCTCCATATATGTATGTAGAAGTATAATTATTTCGGCACATTTTTAGAACCCAAAACTAGAAACTATGTGGGTAAACATCAAATGGTGAATGGGTATAATAAAAATCCTAGCATATTACTATAACAGGAAATTATTGGATCACAGGAAATGACATCTTTTTAAAAATCAAGGAAACTTGGGAAGGCTGCTGTCAACTGATCCAGATGAAAGTTAACAGAATCAGGAAGGGGAAAAACCATACACTATTATCACAATAATGTAACAGAAAACAATCGTAAAAGGTGTCAGGACTGTGAAACAGTTACTTTTGGGGACTTGGTGATCATGGTTCCCTGCTCCCCTTAAAAGAGGTGAGAAATGAAGCACTTGTTGTCAGACGTGGCCATAGCCAATGTGTTAGCTTTATGGTCTTTGTTTCAATGAAGGACTTTACTATTGCTTTAGGCTGGGGGTAGGAATCATTGGAAAGTAAGCTATTTTAAAAAATAATAAAATATTTTTTTTAACTCTACTTGTCTTTGTATCCTCAGCACTTATCACAATACCTGAAACATAGCAGATGCTTAAATGAGCTTTATATCTCAAAACACAAGCTCAGATAAGAATAGATTCATTTTCATATACTTTTGTTTTTGATAGAATAGTCCTCAAAAATTAAGCTTCATTTGCAAGATGTCTTTTAGGAGATCAATAAAACATTTTACCTCTCATATGATGAGTCAATTTATCTCACTAGTTCCTTGTAGACTCACACAGTCTAATAAGTCCTAAAGACTCATTAGAATTTTTCATTCTGCTTTCATCAGTACCTAATAAAAAATTTTCTGTTTGCATCAGTACTTCCTCTGAGTATAGAAGGAGGGTACTCCACCTCCCCTGAATATGTCTCCTACCATCATTATTTGTCCTGGTCAGATGGGCAGAATTATTCAAATTAATAAGAATTGCTTTCCTGAATGTCCAGGAAAGGGAGGGAAAGGGAACTGCACATTTCTCCTTCAACCCATTGGTGGATCTTGGAAGAAAAATATTTATAATACTTCCTTAATTAAGATCCTTGAGAAGATTGACTCTAAGACTGGATAGTTTTATTTTACGTGCACTTCTAGTGATCTTGCCTAGGTATAGTCTTTCTAAATTTACATATTATCTTTTTCCCTTGGCAGCATGATATGGAGTGAAATGACCAGCATTTAAATCAGAGATTTCAGTCCAAAACCCAGCTCTGTTACTTATGAGCAGTGTTACTTTGGGTAAGTACATTAATTTATTTGGGTCTCTGTTTCCTCATCTGCTAAATTTAAGGATTATACTAGATGACCTTTAAGGTGCCTTTTTACTCAAAGACCTAGTAAACATGGACAGACCATTTTATGAGTTGAATAGTATGATAGACAAGGGTAAAAAGGAAAAGGGAAAGTTGACCACAGGCTTATACTCATACTTGTAGCATTCCTAGAAAGGGAAAATGCAATTAGGAATTGAGTGATTTATTTAAGTGTGACAGAGTCTGAATTCAGGAAGTCAGATAGAGTCAAGAGAAAAGAAGTTTAGGAAAATCAGTACTTCTCAACTTTGTTGTTAATGGTTGATGATGTTCAGGTGGTAACAAATTGTCAAAGCCCTGAGTTGAAAACAAAGGTCTCCTACATTGACTCCATGCTGATTCAGATCAACAAGGCTTCAGAGCCAAGGCTGGACCTTTCACAAATGAAAATTACCTGATAACCAATTGCCAAGGTACCTAGAAGTGTTGAACCTATTGCTATCCACCTGATATATCTCACTGTCTTAGTACAACCAGTATGAGTGGTGTCCACTGAATTAAAAACATTCATTCTCCCTATCAGAATTTTACTACTTCACCATTTTTTTACCCTGCCCTCAGTTGAACACAAAAAAAAATAGACAAAATATTTTTTTCCTCTAGGAAGCTGTGACAGGAAATGGAGTCTTAGATGGGGGAAAACTCAGTGGAGATGTGAATAGCTCGAGTAAACCACACTTCCCTTCCTCCCTGAAAGATGGGGCTTTAACTTCCCTGGAAGAGGCCTGAGAAGATGAGGAAGCCAAATATAGAAGCCAATAAAACGATTGTTGCAAACTGATAAATATTAGGAAATTCTTTCAGTAATTCTGTGATTTAATTTCTGTGGATATTAGCAAAGAAAACTAGCCAAGCCTTCTCATACTCTCCTACCTCATACAACTACACAGCCTGCCACAAATATAACAATATGTTTGAGATTCAATTCTAGGTCTTTTAGCATTTTGTGGTCACCAGTGAAAATGCTATCCATCTATTGTTGTTAACTTTTGCTATGTGACTGGTATACTTCCTTTTTTAAAAAAAAGTTAATTTATTTCATTTTAGTTTTCAACCCTCACTTCCATAAGTCTTAAATTTTCTCCCCCTCCTTCTACCCCTTCTTCAAGATGGCATACAATCTGATACAGGCTCTACATATACACTTCTATTAAACATATTTTCACATTTGGTGTACTTCCTTTTCCAAGCATTCACTTCCTTGATTTCTTTTATATAATTCCATTTCCACATGTTATCATTGGCAATCTATTACAGCCTAGTAAGGTTACCATGCAGCTCTCCACTGCCCTTTGGGTGACCTGAGATTTCTACTTACTGGGTTAATTTTTTTTTAATAGTTTACATTTATTTTTGTTTTTGTTTTTTTTAATTTTAGTTTACATCATTCATTTCCATGAAATTTTGAATTACAAATTTTCTCCCCATCTTTCCCTTACCCACCACCCCAAAACAGCCATCCCAGTGTATCTCCCCACCCCCAATCTATTCTCTCCTATG
>CM053587.1:154739608-154764609 GCA_028646515.1 Pseudochirops corinnae | reverse complement strand
CTTTTCATGATTTTCTTGCAACATTCTTATTTCTCTTCCCAATTTTTCTTCCACTTCTCTCATTTGGTTTTCAAAATCCTTCTTCAGCTGATCTCTAGCTTTAAGGCATTCTTCATGTTTATTGGAAGCCCCTGGTTGGGGAGCTCTGGCTGTGCTGTCCTCCTGCAACTCTCTGCCTTGGTCTTTCTTTTCTTCAAAGAAGGAATCTAGGGTTTGGTTGCTGTTCTTACCCTGCTTCTTATGCTTATTCTTATTCATGGTTGGTCCATCCGTGATTTTTTTTTTTAATCTCTGTGGAGCTCTGCTTCCGAAGGGGAAAGCTCTGTCTCAAATCACTGGGGTCCTCCCACCTGCCGGAGTTCTTAGGGAAGTGCTGAGTCCCTCTGCCACTTCCGGCTGACTGAATAAAAATGAACCACAGGACCAAAGCCCAAGACCACGATCTGGATCCAGGCCACTCAGTGCGAGAGCACTTGGCCTTTGAACAATCTCTTGGTCCCCCTAAAGTCTGCAGGCCGAGAGCTCTGAAGCAGAGGCAGAGGTGGGTACAGAACCTCCATCTTTTCACTTCTCAGCCCTGGAGATGTTTTGGCCTGACTGCTTTTCTCTCATGACCTCACAAGCTCACTGACCTAGTATTGGATCCTCTCACAGCTGCTGCCAATCTGCTCACCTGAGGCTCCAGCCCTGGCTCGGCTCCTCTCATCCAGCCGCCCCTGGGGCTCAGCCAGGGCTTCAGGCCAGGCTGGTTTTGGTTCGCAGTGCTGATATGGTTCCTCGTAGCCAAGCTGACTTTAGTGGAAAGTATATTTGGAGTTCTAGAATTAGTTTAGAGTCATATTTTATGGGCATTTTTGGGGTGGCTATGTGAGAGCTGCGATATGTTGCTGCTCCTATGCTGCCATCTTGGCTCTGCCCCCTACTGGGTTAATTCTGATAAACTAGATTTATGGAAATCAACCTTGTCACAAAATGGGATAAGTATTCCACCATCGTACTTGTCCAGGGATGATGGTGAAAAGGAATATGAGGAAACATAAATGCTTATTGAAGTCAAGTGAGGACGGTATACCACTTGTCTCTTTTGCAAATGATGGAACTTAAAATCATATAACCTGGGTTCAAATTATGAATCTGCTAATTATCAGCTGAATGATTTTGCTCAATTCTTAACAATGTTTCTAATTGTAAGGTAGGCATAGGGACTAGATCTTTGATTTAAGTGACAAAAAGAACTTTTGGATCAGAAAATTTTCCCTTTTAATGTAGGTAGCAACTCTGCAGCCTATAGTCTCTTTAAGACTTGCCTAGCAGACTGAGTAGTTAGGCGCCTTACCCAGAGTCACATAGCTAGCTCTCTATCCATTGTGTCATGTTGCCACAGCAGCAAGGTGAAGATGAGACTATTTACAATATATAACTTATAGAATTGTCATAGAAGAAAATGTTGTTTGTTAATTAAAGCTTTTTGTGAATATAAGATATACCATGACCTAGTCTATTAGGAATTATTCCTGGCTTAGGCAACAAAATATTCTCTGCTAATGTGAGGATGTTACTTTAAGAGGTAACATTTTGCATACAATACTGCATTGTTACTACCTTTGCGTCTGCTTGCTTTCTAATTCAGGAGGAGGGGGACTATGCCCTTTTTTTCTTTCTGTTGGAAAGACTGTGAAGCATTTATGATTGTTATGTGAAAAGCACTTGAAAAATATGGCATACAACTTTTCATTAAAATTAAAATCTGTTTGGGAGACCTAAAGAAAGATTTCACCTTAAAGAATCTGAGCTGATGTCAGATAAATTTAAAAATACTTTCTATCCCCTTTATTTCAGTCCTCACTTATGTAAATTGAAATATAAACATATTTTGTGATTTTTTTTCCATTTGCATTATATCCCATATATAATCATATTTAAACTGATGTTTTATCTCACCCATTAAAATGCATGGAGAAATAAAATGCCAATTACCTAAAAAGTACTTATGTTGAATTTCTCTAGTGAGTTTTAATGTAAGGGTGAAAGTGAAATGAGTGGATATAAATACCAAAAGCAATTTTGGTAATTATTGATAAAAATGTATGACCATGAAAACCCATTTGTAATGTCTGTGAGTAGCACAGAGAATGGAGAAAGGGGACAAACTACTTTTCTTCATTCATTATCCATAGAAAATCCTAAGATGATGCTCTGTTGTTGATTTTTTAAATTTATGTGGCAAGGAATACACCTGAAATAAAGATATCCTTTTCATTTCTTATAAACTCGTATGCAAGTATTTTATTACTATGATTAAAATATCATAATTTTGTTTTTCAGGAGTATAACAAATGAGTTATTTTTATTTGAGAAAAGTATACACATTTATTTTCAATTGACCTGTGAACTCATCAATATTGAATATATCTTAACTATACCTTCTCATACTGTGTGGCTCTTTTCCATATGCTTCCATAAATTCTCTGTCTAAAGATTCCTTCTAATGTGGAACCTTTGTCATTTCATGGATAGCCATGTAATACATGAGCTATACATTGGTTATCTTTCATTCTCTGAACTTCTTTTAAAAAATGTGTTTATTTACTTTTGTTTACAAAGTTCAGTTTCACAAGCTTTTGAACTCCAAATTTTCTCCCCCTCCCTTCCCAAGATGACATACAATCTGATGTAGGCTCTACACATACATTCACAATAAACATATTTTCACATTAGTCATGTTGCAGAGAAGATTTGTACCAATGGAATGAACCATGAGAAAGAAGAAACAAAACAAAAAAGAGAGAGAGAGAGCAAATAATATGTTTCAATCTGCACTCAGATTGTAATTCTTTCTCTGGATATAGTTAGCATTTTCCATCATTAACCTTTTGCAGTTATCTTAGAACTTTGAATTGCTGAGAAGAGTCAGGTGTATCAAAGTTAGTCATCTCACAATGTGGCTGTAATTGTGTACAAGGTTCTCAGATTCCTGCTCCCCTCACTCAGCATCAGTTCATATAAGTCTTCCCATGTTTTTCTGAAGTCCACTTGCTTATTATTTCTTATAGCACAGTAGTATTCCATTACATTCATATACCATGACTTGTTCTGCCATTCATTCCCTAATTGATGGACGTCCCCTCAATGTGCAGTTCCTTGACTCTGAACTTCTTAAGAGCACTTTTTGCAGTTTTCTTTGTATACACATCACTTAGCCTCGTGCCTGGAATATAGTAGGTTCTTAATAAATGGTTATTGACTGACTGACCATGGCTACATGACCAGCCAATCTGCTTTTCTGGTTGTACATTTCTCATGAAGTCTTTTATGTTATTTTGCTCATGTTTGGAAGAGATGACAGTTGAGCTGCTGAGAGATTATGAGAACACTAAGCAAGAAAACATGAAGACTCAGGAGAGAGCCCTGGATGGAGAAAGGGAACACCCACCTTTGAGTGGGAATCAGGAAATATATAGGACAATATGTTCTGAAAATGTAGACTTCTCTGGCTGGAATGTAGCAATTGTGAGTTGGAGCAACATATAATTAGCTGGGAAGGAGTTTACAGTAGATACTATATACACACAGGAATTGCTGAAACTTCTTCAGTATGAGGATGACATGATAAGAGCTTTGTGCTAGAAATAAAAATTTGGCAGCACTGTGATGGATAGATTAGAAAGGAGAGAGGTGATTGAAAGAAGACTAATCAGGAGAATGTTTTAAATATGGAAGAAATCTGGGCATGTTTGTAGGTATCAAGGAAGGAGCCAATGGATGAAGAGAGATTAAAAACCAAGGACAGAAAAGAGGATACTCTAATGGGAAATATCTAGGAGACAGAAAAGAATGATATCAATAACACAAGAAAAGGTATTAATGTGCCAACAGGAGAAAAAATATATCTGTCTTTGATTCTGGAGCAAAGAAATAAAGAATAGGAGGACTAGGTGGAGGTGACTTGAAGACTGAAATTGGGCAGGAGATGTTACTTGTAGTGAATGGCCTCTACTAGGAGAGAGTTATTGGTGTGGACAGCAACTTGTGTGCATGACATAAGGAGAGGGAAAATAGTTTAGTAAAAGTTATGAGGGGAGTATAATGGAGAGTAAATGAGGGAAGAATAAAAGAGTTGACTGATTTAGGATTGGATAGAATCCTAAAGGTAGGAATGAAAAGGGAACAAGAACACATGCTATTCTATAGCAGAATGGCTGCACCTGTATGAAAACACAAATAACTGAAGACTATATGGTTAATTATTATATTGTCTTATAATTTGTTGACTGTGAAAAACCATTTGATTCAGCAGAGCAAAATGTCTCCTTGAAGATTCCTCCACTATAGCAACACATGAATGTGACAAAATTACGTTAGAGACCCTGAAAGGTATAATACAGAGGTAACTGAAGATTCACTGATTAAAAATATGAACTGAAGCATAAAACAAGGAGCTATTGGATGATCATTGTAGAAGATAGGGACTTAGAACTAAAGCTGGAAAGAACCTCAAAGAACATCATATCCAACTCCCTAATTTTGCAAATGAGGGACACAGTTCTGAGGAGTTTAAGTGACTTTCCTAAGGTTACACAGTGAGTAATTATCAGAGATATGATTTGAAATCAATTCTTTGGATATGTTTTGAACCATAATTCCTCTAAAATACATTTATGAATTGAGGTAAAATGAAACATGAGTGGCAACGAGGCAATTATGAAATGAAATAACATATTTTTACACTTTTGTATTTTATGTTCCATCAAAGTTAATGCCATAGATAGATAGATAATGATAGAGATGTAAATATCATGAATGCATTAAAAATATAAACTGGAAAAGGCCATTCAATTACATAGAACTTAGACTTTACTAAGTTACATTAACTTCATCTTAAGTTAGGGTTTTTCATGTTATATTACAAGTTCAGCAATGTAAAAAGAAAGGAAACATTAACATTAATTGTGCATTTAATTCCTCATGTAAGAACTCATCTCCAGGGTGGGGAAATGGAGAAGGGAAGATAAAAGAAGAAAGAGAAAAGAAAAAAAAAAAGATTCATTTCCTTATAGTAAAAGAATGACTTTATAGGAAATAGGCCATATAGAGAGTGTGAGAAGCAATAAAATGATGTTTAATTCTAGAACCCTACTGAGTTTTCTGTGGCTTGGAAAGTAAAAAACTTGGTAATGGGTTATCCGTAATTCTGATTCTAAGTTTCCCTGTCAGTTTTTTGTCTTTTCCTGGAATTTTGCCTTAAACGCTTTATTAAGATCATCATTGAAATTCATTAAATACATGATATATTACTGAAAGTTGGTTATACAAATGTCAACTGGCTCTGTGTTCCCTGCAGTTTGCCTTGACTGCCAAGATGACAAAGGTTCTAAAGTATATTTGACTTCATTTTTATCATTGTTCAGAATGACCTTTTGAAAATACATACATTCTATTGATATCTGTACTTTAGGTAAGAGACTTTTTGAAACAGGAATCTAGATTTATTGCACAATGCTGCAGTGATAGGAACAAGGGAAGATCATAGATCTATATAGATCTATATATCTGGCCCTATACTCTCTCCTGAGTTCCAGTCTTGCATCACCAGTTGTATTTTGGACATCTCAAACTGCATATCCTGTAGGCAAAGCGAACAACATGCGTGGAAAGGGTCATTCATTATCCTTCCCTCAAAATTCTCCCCTCTTCCATAATTTCCTGTAACTGCTGAGGGCCACATTATCCTCCTAGCTGCCCAGACCCAAAAGATTGATGAAATCCCTGACTCTACACTTTACTCACTCCACACATATATTTCTACCTTCATGATATTAATATATTCTCCTAATCGCACAGCCAAAATTCTGAGGCCTAAATTATCTTTCTTGTATATTATTTCAATTGATTTTTGATTGATCTCCCTTCCTCATGTCTCTCCCCCCTCTAATGCAAGCGCTAGTGATTTTTTTTTTCCTGACATGGACCTCTTCAGCAGTGAACTCTCTTCTTGGTAATATTTTTAAATGCATAAAATAAAACACATAGAATTTCAAATGAAACCAATTATACTGAAATAAATCTGTAATTTTTCCCATCCAAGTTCATAGAGCCACCAAAATCTATCCACAGACCCCAGATTTAAAAAAAAAAAGAACCCTGCTTTAATCCATCTTCCACTCCAAGGCCATAGTGATTTCCCTCCAGCTCAGGTCTGATATATCATCCCACTATTGAATACACTGTAGTGTTTTCTCCAAGATCAAATCAAAAATCCTTTTCCTAGTATTTAATGGTCTTTAATGTGAACCTTTCTTAGCTTTCTTCTATGCTTACTTTGATTCCCCCGCTATACAAACTATATTCCAGCTATACTGAGTTACTTGCTATTCCTCAGTCATTATACCCATCTCCTGACTCTGTCTTTGCACAGTTTGTCTCTCATGACTGCAATGTTCTCCTCATTTTTGAACTGGAGCTTCCCTGACTTCCTAATTGAGCTCTTGTGCAAAAAGATCTTACTCTGCCCTCCTCCCTTTCCCTATTCTTTCCTTCTAAGATCAACTTTCATTTACACAATGTGAATCTTGTATTTCCATAGTTATTTACATGTAGCCTCTCCCATTAGAACCTTTCTTTTATATCTGGACCTTTGTGTGGTTTCTGGAACATAGTAAGTATTTAATAAAAACTTTTTGACTAATCTATAAGAATGAAAATAATTCCCCAATTGATAAATGGTGAGAAGATATGAACAGACAGTTTTCAGAAGAAGAAATTAAAGCTATATATCGCCATAAGGAAAAAAAATGCTCTAAATAGGTCTAGATTAGAGAAATGCAAATTAAAACAATTCTGAGGTACCATATCACACCTATCAGATTGGTTAACATGACAAAACTGGAAAATGATAAATGTTGGAGAAGATAATGGAAAAGTGGAATTGTTGGTGGAGTTGTAAATGATCCAACCATTCTGGAGAACAATTTAGAACTATACCCAAAGGGCTATAAAACTGGGCATACCCTTTGATTCAGAAATACCACTACTAGGTTTGTATCCCAAAGAGTTCATAAAAAAGGAAAAAGGACCTACATATATAAAAAATAATTGCAGCAGCTCTTTTGTGGTGGCACAGAATTGGAAACCGAAAGGATGCCCATCCATTGGGGGAATTGTTGAACAAGTTTTGGTATATGAATGTAATGGAATACTATTGTTTCATGTGAAATGGGGAGCAAGCAGGTTTCAGAAAAACCTGGAAAGACTTGCATGAATTGATACTGAGTGAAATGAAGAGAACCAGGAGAATACTGTACACACTAACAGCAACATTGTGTGATTAGTGACTCTGGTAGACTTAGCTCTTCTGAGCAACACAATTCCTAAAGACTCATGATGGAAAATGTTATCTACATTTAGAGAAAGAACTATGGAGTCTGAATGCATATTGAAGCATACTATTTTCTCTTTTGTTATGTTTTTTTCTTTCCTATGTTATTTTCACTTTTGTTCTGATTCTTCCTTTACAACCTGACATGGGAAATATGTTTAATATGATGTAATGGTAATTAATTTAGCATTAATTTTCCCTGAAAGAAACAGAAGGTGTGAACACTTTCTTCTGTTGCTGACATAACAGGAAGGGTTTGGCTGAGACAGGAAGCCAATGTGTGTGTGTGTGTGTGTGTGTGTGTGTGTGTGTGTGTGTGTGTGTGTATTTAAGAAGAGCTCCTGATGACAGACAGTCAGAATCAAGAATATTTACTCCTGGTGGAGGAAGCACAATTGTTCCAGCATCTGGGAGCTGGGCTGCTACTGGACTGAGAACTGAGTTGGGGTTTTCTATGAGACCAGAATCTGGTGAAAGCAAAAGTGGCTGCTGCCTCCTGAAAGGCTGAGATTTTTTCTGGGTCCAGGTGGGATTCAGGGAATCTGAGAGACCTCCCTGGTAAAGATGAAGAAAAGATCTCTCCTTGGATATTGAACCTGTGATGAAATTGAAGTTTACTAGACACCAAAGGGTGGAGGGTTTGTGTAATTTTCTAATGATTGTATTTAATGACTAATGATACTTAGTAATTGTGAATCTGGGTAAGTGACTGATTAAGTTCACTTATGATTGCCCCATGAGTGGAAGACTGACTTGTATTGTGAAATGACTGAATGATTAAGTAAAGAGCGTTTCCCACTTAGGGGAACCAGATGATTATTCTTTTTTTCTTTGTTCGAAATACTACTGCCACTTTGGTGAAAACTGTGTGGCCATTCTAATGTTAAGCTGTTGTGAACACTATATTGTGATTTTCTGTGATAAGATGTAATGTTGGAATATTATACTGTACCTTGATTTACTGAGAAAGTTTGCCTTGATTTGTTATGGAATAAATGGAGTTTTCACTATACTGTGTAATCAGAACCTTAAAAGCTGTTCACAGTAACATTCTTTTGGGGAGCTGCTCATGCATGGCATTACATATGATCATACATGTATAGCCTATATCAGACTGCATAATATCCTGGGGAGGGGGTAGTGGAAGGAAGGAATTTAGAACTCAAAGTCTTATAAAAGCAAATGTTCAAAACTGAGAATAATTAATTAAACCCCCCCCCCCAAAAACCACAAAACCTATCAACTAATGAATTTCCAGACATACACTTGCAAGAAAATCAAGCATAAAAAGAACCCTTCTCTTACATACAATATACTTACACACATATCCATGTATATAGGCAAATTCACATATATGTATACATAAATAGTAATCCAGATAATGAATTCTATTTAGGACATGTTGAATTTGAGATGCTTATGAAGTAATTAGGAGAACATGATCAGCAGGCAGTTGCCAGTGCAGGAAGACTGGAGCTCAGTAGACCAAATTAGGCATGCTTCCTTAGTCCATGCACAGACTAGCCCAAAATTCAAGTTCCTTCAAAAGAAGTTGAATCAATGATGGTAACATTACCATTTTTCTAAACATAAACACTAAAACAAAAGTAAACATAAAGCACTAAACAAAATTCTATAAACAAAACTTTATCAAGAATATATGTGTCCTTCAAGATGTTATTGCTCACAGAAAGATACCTGGGTTAATGCCGCACATGGGAATAAATGGTTCATCAAATCTGAAGAGTTGCCTTCACTTGTTGATACTTAAAAATCATTCTCCCTAAGAAAAGCTTTAGTGCCTTTACTCTATCCTTGTTCCAAGTTTTCATAAATGCTGGGCACTCTAAGCAGCTTCTTAAGGCCCAATTCCTGTTGCAGAGCAATTGATGCTAAACACCAGCAGATACAGAGATTTAGAAATGATCTATATAGAGATGGTCATTGAAGCCTCACAGATCTATCTAAATCTACCCTCCTTCTAAACACTTCTTGACTTGTAGTTATAGATAATCATGGAGTGCAAGGAGAAGGATCTACCTGAATACCTGGAGTAGTATAGGAGCCACACCTGAAACTAGATTTCTATGGATGTTTTTATAATGCTTTATTTTTTGTGGTGTTTTGGAATATTCCTTTCTGGAAGTATTTAAAAATAGAATTGAATCTTATATGTCTGACAGTTTAGGTGTGGTCCTTCCTACAGGCAAAAGGATGATGAGATGACTAATCAAGTTTGTGATAATATTTTAATGATTTTAAGAACTCTTGGCTAAAAAAAACCCTTAAAGAAGCTATTCATTTAATGAACTTAGTATTTTTAAGGTAAGTGATATTTATTCTTTCATTTATTAACTATTTATTAAGTGTCTACTATAAAGAAGGTTCTGCACTAGAAGGCCAGAATTATATAAGACATAGTCTGCCAGAATTATATAAGACATAGTCCTCTCCCTCAAGACATTTTCATTCTAAAACAAGAGATAAAATAGACACATAAATATGGAGTGTTGTTATTGTTGTTGACTTGCTTCAGTCATGTCTACTTTTCATCACCACATTGGGGTTTTCTTAGTAAAGATACTGGAATGGTTTGCTGTTTTCTTCTCCAGTTCATTTTACAAGTGAAAGACTGAGGCAAACAGGGTTAAGTGACTTGCTCAGTGTTACACAGAGAGTAAGTACTTGTCTGAGATTGAGTTTTAACTTATATCCTCCTGACTCCATGGCTGGCCCTTTATCCACTGTGCCTTCCAGTTGCCTGAAGTATAGAATATAAATTCCTTAATGGCAGGGATGGTTTTCATTTTTGCCTTTCTGTCTCTAGCACTTAATGTAGTTTTAAGCATATGGTTGAAATTTAATTAATGTTTATTTGATTGAATTGAGTAGAGTAGAAGGTAGCATGTGAACAATCCCTCATTAGTTTCATGTCCTGATAGAGGACTACAGGGAGGAGAGGAAGTAATGGTGGTTGGAGTTATCACAGGAGTCATCATGATAGGTATGGCATCTGAATGAGATCTCAGAAGATGGGTAGGATTTTAGTAGGGTCAGTTATAAAGATCATTCCATGCATGTGGATCACCATGATCCAAAGTAGGACAGTGAAACAATGAGTTGTCCAGCTTTTTCTAGAGATTAGTAAAAGGTAAGGTTTTAAAGGGCTATTGAGTTGAAGGTCTTCAGGAATAGGCTAATGTATGGGAAGAAGAAGTGCAGGGTGAAGGAAAGGTCACTGGATTTGTAGACAAAAAGCCTAAGGTCACATATCATATATACCATCTCTGTGAATTTAGGCTAATCACTTCAGTTCTCTTGGCCTCAGCTCACAAGTGAGAGCATTGGATTCGGAAGGTATAGAAGATCCTTTCCAGCTCCAAAAGCCATGCTAATAATCAGTGTGCCATGTATATCTTTGAACAGGAGACCATCAGAGCAGTGCATCACAGAGAGCAATAAGGTGTCAATATCACAAGTTAGTTGGAGGGAAAAGTCTCTTTAGGAAGGGAAACTAATTCATAAGATCATAGATTGAGAGCCAGAAGGAACCTTATAAGGTCATCTGGTCTGAGAGTACCTCTTTACTGAAGAGGAAATTTCAAATTTAGCAAGGAAAAGTGATTTGGGCAAGAACCTATAGGTAGGACAACATCATTTTTTGCATCCAGAACTTCAATCCTCTCAATCTAAATCCTCTTTCTCCTCCACCATGTTGCCTCTAAGATTTGTGGGCTCAACTTGAAAAACTAGAAAAAGTTTTAAAACATGGATGTTTAATTGATCCAGATATTGGAAAATAAAGGGAATATAAGTACAGCACAATTTATCATACCTGCCTCTTCTTGCCTCCCACTCTGCCCATAATTCAGCCTCTATTTGGTAAGTTAGTTTTCCCCCCATTTTTAATACAGAATGATCAATATGAGACCATCTCAACCATGAAGGCTTTCAAAGCCCTACATCCCCCTAAAACACTATATCTCTTAATAATATCATCTTCTTATGTATGAAGATTCAGGCCCTTAAAAGATGGAATTGGATTGTGGCTTTTTGTTACTTTCCTTCAGAAATGTGAAGTACAAGAAGTAGATAGTTCTAAGTTGAATTATACATTTCTTCCAGAAATGGAATTTCTGAAGAGTCCTAAACATTTTAGTTAATTCTAAAATAGGTAATAGAAGGGGGCTGCTTATTCTGAGTTTTAAAATATCAATGTGTAAGGCAATTGTAATGACTATTTTGATTTAAAATCTTATTTTATCATTATACGATAAAAGACACCTGGCAGATAGCACACTGTTCATCTATTAAAAAAAACTATTTGGGGGTTTTAGTGATCAGCACTGCACCTAGAATAGAATAGGCACATAAGAACTATTTTTTGATTGGTGGAATGAAGATGGCAAAATAGAGAAAGCCCTTGATTTCTCCCAACAACTTCAAAATGTCTCAAATTGAATTCTGGAGTTGCAGAGCCAAAAAAAGAGGTTAGAGTAAGGCATTCTTCCAGCCCAAGACAATATACAAGGAGAATTTATTAAATTAATTTAATTATTATCATTAAATCATTAAATTAAATTATTAATTTAATTAATCATTAAATTAATAAATAAAACTAAAAATTGGTATAAAAACAAATAAAATAAGCAATTGGTTAATTTGTTTAGAAAAAGAAAGAGGAAAAGCAAATCATTATTATCAAAAAGAAAAGGGTGAATATACCACTAAAGAAGGTGAAATTAAAGCAAGTAAAAGAAATTATTTTACTCAATTTCATGCAATAAATTTAATAATTTAAGTGAAATGGAAATAATTTAGAAAAACATAAATTGCTAGATTTGCAGAAGAGGAAATAGAATATCTAAATAGACCTGTTTTAGAAAAGGAAATTGAACAGTCTTTAAATGAGATTCCTAAGAGGAAAGCATCAGGACCAGATGGATTTACCAGTGAGTCTATCAAACATTTAGAGATAAACTAATTCCAATATTAAATATATTATTTGTAATGATAGGAAAAGAAGAGATCCTACTGAACTCCTTTTATGAAACAAATGTCAAATTGACACCTAAAGCAGGAAGAATAAAAACAGAAAAATAAAATTATAGACCAATTTAATTAATGAATGTGAATGTAAAAATCCTAAATAAAATACTAGCTAAAAGAAAATAATAGGGAGCCAAGATGATGGAGTAAAAACAGGAACTCCCTTGAGTTCTCCCCCAAGTCCCTCCAAATACTGGTAAAAAAATGATTCTAAACAAATTCTAGAGCTACAGAACCCAAAAAATGACAGACTAAAGCAAATCTCCCTCCTTAGACAACCTTTCAATAGGAAAGGTCTATCATACCAGTTTCAGAGCAGAGTGCAGGTTGGTGTGGATGATGCCAGCACAAACAAGGCTGGAGCAGGTCTCAGGGGACTGAATAACTGGCAGCTGTGACATTTTCTGGACCTCTTAACCTATAAATTCCAAAGACAGCATAGAGGATCAGTAGGAAAATTCTGTGGGACCTGGGTGAAAGAGGGCCCCTGCCCTGGGTTCGCAGAGTTGGTGGTAGTGGCAGCTGCAGCAACAACAGTGTCTGCTTCTAGGATTCTGGCCCACAGAGGGTGGGGGATTGAGTGGCTGATAAGAGGGCAATTAAGGGATCTCTTTTTGGTACTGAAGCAGGATTCTCTTGCTTTGACCTACTTGGGTCCTGGGGTGAGGAGGAGTACATGCATGGTGGAGCTTGTGCCAGAGGTGGAGAAGGAATTCTCCTCACAGTTCCAAAGCAGAAAAGAGTGTTTGGGTCACTGAGACCAGAGTGCAGGCCAGGAGAGGAGTAAAGACCTCTCCTTTCAACATACCACCTTGTAAGAACTGAAAATGTACAGGCCCCTAGAAGTATTTTTGAAAACAGCTCTTCATAAGCCTTAAGCCTCAGATAGTACACCCACCCCACCCCTACCCCCATTGCAAGCAGAGTCTTACCTTGAAAAAAGAGTTATAAAGCCAAGTATTTGCTGGGGAAGATGAGCAAACAGTGTAAAAAAAAAAAACTCAGACTATAGAATCTTACTTTGGTGACAAAGAAGAATATATAATCAGAAGGAGACAACAAAGTTGAAGTTCCTATGCCAAAAGCCTCTCCTCAAAAATATGAATTGGTCACAGGTCATTTGAAGAGCTCAAAAAGTATTTTAAATATCAAGTAAGAGAAGTAGTGGAAAAATTGGGATAAGAAAAGAGGGTGATACATGAAAAACATGAAAAATGAGCCAACAACTTGCTAAAGGAGACACCCCTCAAAAGTACTGAAGAAAATAACACCTTAAAAAATAGACTAACCCAAATGGAAAAAAGGTTCAAAAAACCAATGAGAAGAAAGTCTTAAAAATCAGAATTGACCAAATGGAAAAGGAAGTCCAAGGACATCCAGGAGGTTCACTGAAGAAAATAATTCTTTAAAAATTAGGGTGGAGCAAATGGAAGTTAATGAGAAATGAAGAAATAATAAAACAGAGGCAAAAGAATGAAAAAATAGAAAATAATGTGAAATATCTCATTGGAAAAAACACTGACCTGGAAAATAGAACCAGAAGAGATAATTTGAAAATTATTGGACTACTTGAAAGCCATGATAAAATAAAAGGAGCCTAGATATCATCTTTAAAAAAATTATCAAGGAAAACTGTTTTAATATTCTAGAACCAGATGGTAAAATAGAAATGGAAAGAATTCACTAATTTCTTCTCAAAAGAGATCCCAAAAGGAAAACTTTTAGGAATAATGTGGCCAAATTCCAGAGTTCCCAGGTCAAGCAGAAAATATTGCAAGCAGCCAGAAAGAAACAATTTGAATATTGTGGAAATAGAATCAGGATAACCCAAGATATTGTAACTTCTACATTAAGGGAACAAAGGGCTTGGAATATGATATTCCAGAGGTCAGAGGAGTTAGGATTATAAGGGACTTAGCAAAGCTGAACTGTTAAATTCTTACATGGAAAGATGGTATTTGTAACTCATGAGAACTTTCTCAGTATTAGGGTAGTTGGAGGAAAGATGGATAGATAGATAGATAGATAGATAGATAGATAGATAGATAGATAGATGGCATAGGATGAGTTACATATGAAGTGATGATATCTAAAAAATAAATTCAAGGAGCAAGAGAAAAATATATTGGAAGAAGTAAGGGAGAAGAAGTATGAGGTAAATTATATCACATAAAAGAGGCAAGGAAAAAGTTTCACAGTGGAGTGGAAGAGGGAAGTGGTGAGAGGGAATGAGTGAACCTTACCTTCATTGGATTTAGCTTAAGGAGGGAATAACATACACACTCTATTGGGTATCTTACCCTATAGAAAAGTAAAGGGCAAGGGGATAAGGGGTAGGGAATGATAGAAGGGAGAGCAGATTGAGGGAGGGTATAGTCAGAAGCAAACACTTTGGAAAAGACGGTTAAAAGAGAAAATAGAGTTAGTGGGGGGGATAGGATGGAGAAAAGTACAGTTAGTTTTTCAAAACATGACTATTATGGAAGTGTTTTGCATAACCATACATGTACAACCTATAATGAATTGCTTACCTTCTCAATGAGGGTCGGTAGGGACAGAAGAAGGGAAAGAATTTGGAACTCAAAGTTTTAAAATAAATTTTAAAAATTGTTTTTACATGCAATTGGAAAATAAGATATGCAGTCAATGGGGTATAGAAATCTGTCTTGCCCTGTAAGAAAGTAAGGGGAAAGGGACAGGGGTGGGTGGGCAATGATAGAGGAGAGAGCAGATTGAGAGAAGGGATAATTAGAATGCATGTTGTATCAGGGGGAAGGGAGAGATGGGGAGAAAATTTGGAACTCACAATCTTGTGTAAATGAATGTTGAAAACTAAAAATAAATTAATTAATAAAAAAGATGACAATAATACAACAAAGATTGTATGTTAAAATCTAGTGGGATTTATACCATAAATGCAGGGATGATTTAACATAAGGAAAACTGTTAACATAATTGATTACATCAATAATAAAAGTAAAAATCATGTGACAATATCAACAGATGCAGAAAAAGCTTTGATAAAGTATGACACTCATTCCTATTAAAAACACTGGAAAGTATTTGTATAAATGGATTTTCCCTAATTTATAAAAAGCATTTATCTAAAACCATCAGCAAGCATTATTTATAACGAGAATAAACTGGAAGCCTTCCCAGTAAGATCAGGTGTGAAACAAAGATGCCCACTGTCACCAATATTATTCAGTATTGTTTTGGAAATCCTAGTTTAAGACTCCCAAAGCTGCTGCTGTTTCCTTTGCCACCATCTAGTCCCATGACTGATGTTTTATCCATGTAGGTCTCAGGTCAACCTCCTCTCCTGCGTTATAGATCTCTCTTTCTGAGCTTCTTTGTTGTCTCCCCACCTTTTTTTTTATTATTATAATACAACAAACATTTCAATAAAATAGTACAATAAAAAAGATGATTATACATGCAACTGTCAATCTACTGTGCACAGCTTTTTAATGTAATATAATTGGAATTATCCATTTTTACCCCTAACTTTGCTTTCTATCTCTTTTTTTAAAGATAAATTGTTCAGCTATCCATAAGTCTGACAAGTAATATATTCCATGTTCTTCTAACTTTCTTGTAACATCTGTCTTTATACCTAGATCATGTATCCATTTTGACCTTAGCTTGGTAAATGGTATAAGATATTGGTCTTTGCCTAGTTTCTGCCATATTGCTTTCCAGTTTTCTCAATCATTTTTACTAAATAATGAATTCTTATCCCAATATCTTGTCCTTACACTTGTCAAATATGATGTTACGTTTATTCGCTGCTATACATTTTATGTCTACTTTATTCTGTTGATCTACATTTCTATTTCATGGCCAGTATCAGATAGTTTTGGTAATTATTGCTTTATAATATAGTTTAAGATCTGCTACTGCTAAACCTCCTTCCTTTACATTTTCCATTATTTCTTTTGATATTCTTGACTTTTTTTCCTTCCAAATGAATTTTGTTATTTTTTTCAAATTCAGTAAAATAATTTTTGGTAATTTAATGGGAATAACATTGAATATATAAATTAGCTTAGGTTAAATTTTCATTTTTGTTATATTGGCCTTGCCAACCCATGGACAATTAATACACACACACACACACACACACACACACACACATTTGTGTCTAATCTAGACTTCTCCTGGTCAGGGTGGGAAAGGGAGGAGAAAGAAAATAAAACATGAACATCAAAGAACAAAAGAAAACTTCAAAGCATGGAAAAGCAGGGTAGCTGTGAAAATGCTGCATAGTATTTATTACATAGTTTTTTTTTTTTAAGTGAAGAGTATGAAATGGAAATTTGTGCTTTTATATTTTATCCTATTTTTATACTGTGCTGTGTACATGGAAAGGTTCTTTTTTGTTGTTTATTTAATTTACATTTGAAATGATATTTTTTAAGAGAGTGGAAGCCCTAAGGGACAGTATCACTCATAGCCCCAACAGATCAGGGACCCTGAGGAACAGTATTATTTCAATTAACAAGGCCACAGGGCCATAATGAGTAGTATGAATTGCAAATCAAAAGGGGTGATGGGCCCTTCTTGTGTATGGACCAGCGTATAGACCAAGAGAACAGTGACTGCAACTCTCCCCAAATCATACTACTTTGGAAGTATTGAAAACTACCAAACCACCAGAACTAATTCTCAAAACAGCAGTGCAAAAAAGTCTGAAGTTTGAAACAGAGACCCTCCCTAACCCACACTAGAAGCAAAGTCCAACATTAACATAAAATTCCAAATCAACAATTAGGGTGGAAGAATGAACAACAACAGCAACAAAACTTTACCATGGAAAGTTATTGTGGTGACAGCAAAGATCAAGACACAAACTCAAAAGAAGACAAAGGAAGTCAAAATAACTATAATCAAAGCCTCAAAGACAAATGTGAATTGGACATGAGCCCAGCAAGAATTCCTAAATGAGCTAAAAATGATTTTCAAAATTAAATAAGTGATAAAGGAAAAATTAGATAATAAAATGAAAGCAAAGGAAGAAAATTATGAAAAGATAATATTTTGGTAGAAAATAACACCTTTAAAAATAGAATTGGTCAAATGGAAGTAAAGGTACACTCACATTCATACTATTCACTGATACAATAATTCCTTAAAAGGCAGAGTGGTAAGATTGGAAAAAGTTCAAAATTTCAATGAAGAAAATAATTCCTTCAAAAATAGAATTGGGCAAATAGAATTTAATGACTCCATGAGATATCAAGAAATAAAACAAAATCAAAAGAATGAAAAGCAGAAGAAAATGGGAAATATTTCATCAGAAAAATAATGGACCTAGAACATAGACTGAAGAAGATAATTTAAGAATTATTGGACTACCTGAAAGCCATAATCAAAGAAAGAATATAGACATCATGTTTCAAGAAATTGCCATGGGAATCTGCTCTGATATTCTTGAATATCAGAGCAGAGGGTATAAATAGAAATTAAAAGAATCCACTGATCACCGCCTCAAAGAGAAACAAAAATGAAAACTCCCAGGAATATTATAGTCAAATTCAGAGATCCCAAGTCAAAGAGAAAATACTTCAAGCACCCAGAAAAAAGGCATTTAAATAATGTAGAGTCAAGATGACAGAAGATTTAGCTGCTACCACATGAAAGGAATAGGGAACTTGGAAAATAATATTCCAGAAGGCAAAAGACCTGGGATTATGATGAAGAATAAACCACCAGAAAAAACTGAATACAATCCTTCAAGAGAAAAAAATAGATATTTAATGAAAGAGGATTTTCAAGCATTTCAGATGAAAAGAACAGAGCTGAATAGAAATTTTGACTTTGAAATACAAGACTCGAGACTCAAGCATAACAAGGTAAATATGAAAGAGAAATTATAAGAGACTCAATAAGATTAAATTGTTTACCTTTCTATATGGGAAGATGTGATATCTATCTTGTAAGAACTTTACAAGTATAGGGTATTTAGAAGGATTACACATAGAAAGAGGGTGTAGGAATGAGTAGATTATGTTGAGATGATGTTAAAAAAAGATAGATAGAAAATGGCTTATCCTGAGAGAATGGGGTAGGGAGATGATGAATGGGGAAAATTTTCTCACATAAAAGCAACATGCAAGAAAGAGTTTTTACAGTAAAAGGAAAGATGGTGAGGATGGGAGTAGGCGGCATTAAACTTTCCACACATCTAAACTGGTTCAAATAGTGAAAAAATTTATACGTTTGCTGTTGGTAATATAAGCATATCTTACCCAATAGGGAAGTAGAGGGGAAGGGGGTAAGGTAAAAGGGGAGGTGATAAAAGGGAGAAAGCAAAAGAGACTAGGAGAGACAGACAGACAGACAGACAAAGAGACAGAGAAAGACAGAGAGACCAGAGCGAGAGACAGAGAGTCAGACAAAAAGAGAGAGGAAAGAGATAGAAACAGACATACAAACACACACACACACAGGATAAACAGAAAAAAAAATAGAATTGAAGGAAATGCACAGTTCAAAAACATAACTTTGAATTGGTAATGGGATGAACTCAACCATAAAATGGAAGCAGGTAACAGAATAGATTAGGAATGAGAATCTAGCAATATGTTGTTTATAAGAAACACACTTGAAACAGAAACACACAAAACATTAAAATAAGAAGCTGGAGCAGAGTCCACTATGTATCAGTTGAAGTAAAAAAAAAAGGCAAGGTCAATAGTTATGAGTTCTGATAAAGCAAAAACAAAGATAGATCTAATTAAAAGGGATAAGCAGGGAAATTGCATCTTGCTAAAAGGAATGATAGACAGTGCTGAATATCACTACTAAGCATGTATACACCAAAGGGCATAGCTTTCAAGTTCTTAAAGGAAAAGTTAATGGATTACAGAAGCAAATAGACAGTAAAACAATGGTGAACCTCAATGCTACCCTCTCAGAATTAGGTAAGTCTAACCATAAAATAAGTAAGAAAGAAGTCAAAGAGGTGAATAAAAAAATCTTAGAAAAGTTATATATGACAGACTGCTGGAGAAACACGAATAATAATAGTAAATGAGTGTACCTTTTTCTCAGATATACATGGTACCTTCACAAAAATTTACCATGGGTCAAAAAATTTATGTCCATGAATTAGGGTCTAATACAACAAGCAAATGCACAATAGCAGAAATGTTAAATGCACCATTTTTAGAGCACAAACAATTAAATTACATTTAATGAAGGGTGATGGAAGCATAGATAAAAGGTGAATTGGAAAATAAGCAATCTAATCCTAAAGAATAAATGGGTCAAAAATAAATCATAGAAAAATAATTTCAATAGAATGACAACAATGAGATAATATTCCAAAATTTGTGACATGAAGCCAAAGTAGTAGTAAGGGGAAATTTATATCTCTAAATGCATACATAAATTTAAAAAAAAGAGAAAGAGTTAATCATTGAATTGGTCTGGAAATGAAAAAAAAAAGCCTTTAAAAAGAACAAATTAAAAGAACCTAACTGAAAAACAAACTGGAAATCTTGAAAACTCAAGAAGAGAGAAACAAAATTCAAACTAAAAAAATTGAGCTAATAAATAAAAGTAGGAGCTGGTTTTATGAAAATAAATAAGATAAAGAATTGGTAAATTTGATTTTTAAAAAAAGGAGAAAATCAAATTGCAAGAATAAAAAATGAATAAATGATATGAAATGAAAATATAAATAATGAAAATAAAATATAAAAATGAAATAAAAGGAATTATTGTGAGTTACTTCAGCCAATTATATGTCCATAAAACTGACAACCTAAGTGAAATAAATGAATATTCACAAAAAATATATAAACTACCCAGATTAACAGAAGAGAAAATAGAATATGTAAATAACCCCATTTTAGGAAAAGTAGTTGAACAAGCCATCAATGAGTTGAATAAGAAAAAGTCCCCGAGGACTTGGTGGATTTAAAAGTAAGTTCAACGAATGAATCATTTAAAAAAAAATTGATCCCAATACTATACAAAAAAATATTTGGAAAAATAGGTACAGAAGGAGTCCTACCAAATTCCTTTTATGACACAAATATGATATTGATACCTAAGTCAAGGAGAGCAAAAAGAGAGAAAGAACATTGTATATTAATTCCTTAATGATTATTGAAAGAAAAAAGTCAAATAAAATACTAGCAAGGAGATTACGGCAATATGTCATTAAGATCAAATACTGTGACCAGATAGAATTTATACCATGAATCCACGGCTGTTTCAATATTAAGAAAACTATCAGTATACTAAACCATATTAATAACAAACCATAGCAACAATCATATGATTATATCAATAATTGGAGAAAATTATTTGACCAAATAAAATTCCCGTTCCTATTTAAAACATTGGAAAGCATAGGAATGAACAGTCTTTCTTAAAATGACAAGTAATATCTATTGAAGATCAAGAGCAAGTATTATCTATAACTGGGATAAACTTGAAACTTTCCCAATAAAATGATGAATAAAACAAGGATGTTCATTATCACCACTATTATTCAATATTGCACTAGAAATACTAACTATAGAAAGGAGAAAAAAAAGAAAGTTAAGGAACAAAAATAGGCAATGAGGAAACAAAATTATCACTCTTTACAAACAATATGAGAGTATACTTATACAATCCAAGAGAATCAACTAAAGAACTAGTTGAAATAAAAACTTCAGCAAAGTTTCAGGATATAAAATAAACACACATAAATCACCAGCTTTTCTACATGTTACCAACAAAGTCCCACAGGAAAACATAGAAAAATAAATGCTATTAAAATGAGTACAGACAATATAAAATGTTTGGGAGTCTACCTGCTGAGATAAACTCAGGTATTATATGAACAAAATTGCAAAACACTTTTCACACAACTAAAAATAGATCTAAATAATTAAAGAAATATTAATTGCTCATGGGCAGGTTAAGCCAATATAACAAAATTAACAATTCTACCTAAGCTAATTTTTATATTCAGTGTCATATCAATCACACTACCCAAGAACTATTTTATATAGCTAGAAAAAATCATAACAAAATTTATCTGGAAAAATGAAAGGGCAAGGATATCAAAGGAATCAATGAAAATATATGCAAAGGAAGGCAGCCTAACAGTTCCAGATTTCAACCAATATTACAAAGCAGTAATCATCAAAAAAATATGGTGCTGGCTAAGAAATAGCATGATGAATCAGTGGAATAGATCAGATACCCACTACCCAAGAGTAAATCATAAGTAATCTAATGCTTGATAAATCCAAATATCCAAACTTTAATTATAAGAACTCATTTGATAAAAATTGCTCAGAAAACCACAAAGCAGCTTGACAGAAACTAAGCATAGACCAACATCTTACACTATATACCAAGATAAGATCTAAATGGATAAATCATTTAGACATAAAGGGTGATGTCATAGGTAAATTAGGGAACGATAGAAAAATATACCTGTTAGAGCTATGGATAAGGGAAAAGTTTATGAGCAAATAAGAGATATTAAGCATGACAAGTTATAAGATAGTTTTGATAGCACAAAATTTTTAAAGGTTTTGCGCAAATAAAACTAATTCAAGGACAATTAGAAGGAAAACAGTAAACTGGGAAAATTTTACAGAAGTTTCTCTGATAAAGACCTCATTTCATAAATATATGTGGAATGGAGCCTAATAGACAAAAATAATTCCCCAGTTGGTAAATGGTCAAATGATATGAACAGTAAATTTTCAAAAGAAGAATCAAAGTTATCAATACTCACATGAAAAAATTCTAACTAACTGCTGACTAGAGAAATTCAAATTAGAACAATCTCACACCTATCCCAGTTACAAATGTGATAGAAAAGGAAAATGACAAATGCTGGAGGAAATGTAGAAAAATTGGAACACTAATCCTCTGTTGGTGGAGTTGTAAACTGTAGTCTGACCATTCTGAAGAACAATTTAAACCTACCTCCAAAGACTATCAAATTCTGAATACCCTTTAACTGAGCAATGCCACTACTGGATCTGCACCTCAAAGTGATCAAAGAAAAGGGAAAATGACCTATTTATACAAAAATATTTATATCAGTTCCTTTTGTGGTGATAAAGAATTGGAAATTATGGCACTGCTTGTCAATTGGGAAATGACCGAATAAGTTTTGTTATACAATTGTAATGGAATACCATTGTGCTATAAGAAATGATAAGCATCTGTTTCAGAAAAAGTTTGGAAAACATATAATCTGATGTAAATTGAAGTGAGCAGAACATTGTATACAATAAAAGCAATAATATAAAGATGATCATCTATGGAAGACTTAGCTACTTTAATCAAGACAATAACTCAAGAAAATTCTAAAAGATCCATGATGTAAGCAGCCAAACAACACTCCAAAGAGCAGAATAAGCAGGGGAAATAACAGGCCCATAATAACTGTCCTCAATGTTATGAAATGTTTGTCATGTGGTTCTCATTGGTCCCTCAACAGAAAAAGAAGTAATGGTTGGATTTGGAGATAAATACCTGTATATTAATCCTGATTCTGCCATTTTCAAATGACACATAATGCCTGTATCTCTCAGTTCCTTCACTGCAGGAGGATGATGATGATGATGATGATGATGATCCCAATATCTGATATTTATGCAGCATTTAAAAATATTTTTAAATATTTTATTTTCCCCAACTACATGTTAAAATATATTTTTAACATTTTAAAAAAAGTTTTGAGATCCAAATTCTATCCCTTTCTCTCTCTCTTCACTCCCACTTCCCTGAGACAGTAAGCTATTTGATGTTGGTTTTTGCAGGTACAATCACGTAAAACATTTCCATATTAGACATTTTTTTAGGGAGATTTGAAAAGAAAAGAAAAGAAAAGAAAGGAAGGAAGGAAGGAAGGAAGGAAGGAAGGAAGGAAGGAAGGAAGAAAAAGAGAAAGGAAGGAACAAAGAAAGAAAGTGAAAAATAGTATATTTCAGTCTATATTCAAACAACATGTTCTTTCTCTGGAGGTTCATAGCATTTTTCATTATGAGTCCTTTAGGATTGTCTTGGATCATTGTATTGCTGAGAATAGCTAAGTCATTCACAATTCTTTATTCTACATTATTGCTATTACTGTGTACAATATTCTCCTGCTTCTGTTCACTTCACTTTGTTCATGTAAGTCTTTCCAGGTTTTTTCTGAAATCATTCTGTTTGTAATTTCTTATGACAAAATAATATTCCATCACAATCATAAACTACAATTTATTCAGCCATTCCCCAACTGATGAGTATTCCCTTGATTTCTAATTCTTAGCCACCACAAAAGATTTGCTGTAAGTATTTTTGTACAAGTAGGTCCTTCCCCCTTCCCTTTAAAAAAAAATTATTTGAGATATAGATCCAGTAGTGATATTGCTGGATCAAAGGGCATGCATAGTCTTAAAATATGGTTTTTGAACATTATATCATTTGCTTTGCATGACAACCAGATAAAGTTATTTGCACTTATTTTATTAATGTCTCCATTTTATAGGTGGGAAAACTGGGACCTTAAGATGATCAATAAGTTGCATAGGGTTATAGTTATACAAGGACAATAACATTGTAAAGAAAAATAACTTTGGGGGATTGGAATCAAAATGATAGCATAGGAGCAGCAAAATATCACAGCTCCCACATAGCCACTTCAAAATACCCATAAAATATGACTCTAAACAAATTCCAGGACACTAAAATGCACACAAATACACTTTCCACTAAAGACAGCTAGGTTAGGAGGCACCGTCTCAGGGCTGGAAGCCAAAATCAGCCCAGCCTGAAACGGCGCCTTGGCCCTGGGGGCAGTCAGACGAACTGAGCTGCAGCTGGAGCAACAGAAGAGCAGATTGGCAGCAGCCGTGGCAGTTTCCAGAATTATCAAGCCATAAAGAAAAAAAAAAAGGTTAGTGGAACTCAAAATTGGGGGAGAAAAGTTGGTCTGGCCAAACCACCTCCAGGGCAAGGAACCAGCAGAAGCAGAGGTCCTGCACCCGCCTCCACATTGCTGCTTCAGAGCTACCGTACTACAGACTGCAGGGGGGCCAAGCGATTGTTCAGAGGCCAAGTGCTCTCACATTGAGTGGCCTGGATCCAGATCGCAGTCTAGGGTGCTGGTGTTGGGGTCTCTTTTCAGTGAGCCAGAGCTGCAGAGGGCCCCAGCAGCCTCCTAAAAGCTCCGGCAGCTGGGAAAATCCCGCAATTTGGGAAGAGCTTTCCCCTCTGGAAGAAGACTTCCACAGAGCTAAAAAGTCTATGAGCAGTCAGCCACGAATAAGCATAGGAAGCAAAGTAAGAACAGCAACCAAACCCTAGGTTCCTTCTTTGGGGAAGAGAAGGATCAAAGCAGGGAATGGGAGGAAGACAGAACTCCCACACCAAAAGCTTCCAAGAAACATGAAGATTGTCTAAACACTAGAGATCAGCTGAAAAAGGATTTTGAAAACTAAATGAGAGAAGTGGAAGAAAAATTGGAAAAAGAAGTAAGAATGATGCAAGAAAATCATGAAAAGAGAGTCAACAACCTGACTGAAGAAATTAACACCTTAAAAAATAGATTAACTCAAATGACAAA
>CM053587.1:154715542-154739108 GCA_028646515.1 Pseudochirops corinnae | reverse complement strand
ACAGACTCTCTTATCCTCACACTTCAAAGTTCCCCTTCAATTTATTGCCCCTTTCCCTAATATTAGTTTTAATTCAGTTATAAGCTCCTCATTTTCCTGAGAGAGTACAGAAATTATTTCCCCTTAATTTTTAACTTTTTATTTGATAGGTTATGTGGTATACTTCCTTACATTTTTTTCTCTTCTCTCTTACTTTATGCACTTTCCCATTTTACAATTTAAACCAAGAAAAATCTTTAATGTTCATCATTTTAAATGAATGGTTTTGCTCATATTTTCAGGGTATGTCAACTTCCATTGCACTATGAGGTGTTTTGTTCCTTGGAACACATAATTCCATCCCTTTCTGTGATTTCCAATGGGCACACAACAGTCTTGTGTTATTCAAGTTTCCTTTATTTTATAATTGAAGGTCTTCTTTCTGGTCACTTCCAGAATTAGTTATTTGTCACATAAATTGTTAAAGTTTATCATTACGTGTCTTGGAGTATACATCATGGTGGGTCTCTTTTTAGAGGAGAGAGTAGTTATCTATAGATAATTTCACTTGACAGTCTTTTCCCAGTGTTCATCAGTTCTAGGTATTTTCTCTGTTTTATTTCTTTTTAAATTTTTCATTCAATAGAATTTCATTTTTTCCAAATACATGTAAAGATAGTTTTCAGCATTTACTTTTATAAGATTTTGAGCTCCAGTTTTTTGCTCCCTCCCTCTTCCTCACCCCCTCACCAAGACAACAAGCAATCTGATATAACTTTTGCATGTATAATCATGTTAAACATACTACCACATTAGTAATGCTGTGAAAGAAGAATCAGAATGAAAGGTAAAAACCATATGGAAGAAAAAACAAAAAATCAAAAATAGTATGCTTTGACCTGCATTCAGAATCCATAATACTTTCTTTGAATGTGGATAGTATTTTCTGTCATAAGTCTTTTGTAATTGTCGTAGCATATTATTGAGAAGAACTAAGTCAATTATACTTGATCATCACACAATGTTGCAGTTACTGTGTACAGTGTTCTCCTACTTCTGTTCACTTCACTTACTGTTAATTCATACAAATTTTTCCAGGTTTTTCCGTAATCTGCCTGCTCATAACTTCTTATAGCACTTATAGCATTTTTTATAGTATTCCATTACATTCGCATATCACAACTTCTTCAGTCATCCCCCAAGGGATGGACATTCCCTCAATTTTCAATTCTTTACCACCACAAAAAGTGCTGCTATAAATAATAGTGGGTCATTTTCCCTTTTTGATGATGTCTTTAGAATACAGATTTTTCTCCAGAAGGGTTGGATCAGTTCACAACTCCACTAATAATACATTAGTGTTCCAATTTTCCCACATCTTCTCCAACACTTATTTTACATATTTGTCATGTTAGCCATTCTGATGGGTATGAGGTGGTATCTCAGACTTATTTTAACTTGCGTTTCTCTAATAGATAATTATTTAGAGCATTTTTATAATGTTTATTAATATTTTATAATTTCTTCATCTGAAAACTTTATATCCCTTAACTATTTATCATTTGGGGAATGACTGGTATTTTTATAAATTTGGCTCAGTTCTCTACATATTTGAGAAATATGCCCTTTGTCAGAAACACTTACTAGAAAAATTGCTTCCCCTATTTCTGTTTTCCTTCTAATCTTGGATGCTTTAATTTTGTTTATGCAAAACCTTTTTAATTTAATGTAATCAAAATTATCCATTTTGAACTTCATAATGTTGTCTATCTATTGTTTGGTTATAAATTTTTCCCTTCTCTATAGATCTGACAGATCTTTTATTCCTTTCTTTCCTAATTTACTTACAGTATCACCCTTTATGTCTAAATCATGTACCCATTTTGAGTTTATCTTGGTATACAGTGTGAGATCTTGATCTATGCTTAGTTTCTGCAATACTATTTTCCAGTTTTCCCAGCAGATTTGTCAGAAAGTAAGGTCTTATTGCAGAAGCTAGAGTCTTTTACTGCTATGTCTTGTGAGTCTAACCTATTCCATTGATCCACCACTATATTTCTTAAGCAGTGATAAGTAGCTTGAAGATTGCTGCTTTATTTTATAGTTTTAGATCTGGTACATTCAGGCCATTTTCCTTTGCATCTTTTAAATTAATTCTCTTGATATTCTTGACTTTTTGCTCAACCAGATGAATTTTCTCATTTTTTTAGCTCTATAAAATAATTTTGGTAGTGTGATTGACATGACACTGAATAAGTAAATTAATTTAGGTAGAATTGACATTTTTCTTGTTTTAGCCTGCCTATCCATGAAAAATGGATATCTTTCAAATTGTTTAGATTTTACTTTATTTATGTGACAAGTTCTTTTATAATTGTGTTCATATAGTTCCTAGCTTTGCATTGGCAGGTAGTCTCCCAAATATTTAAATTATCTACAGGTATTTTAAATGGAATTTCTCTATCTCTTGCTGCTGGGCTTTGTTGGTACTACATAGAAATGTTGATGATTGATATGGGTGTATTTTGTATCCTACAACTTTGCTAAAGTTGTTCATTATTTCAAATAATTTTTTAGTAGATTTTCTAGGATTCTCTAAGGATACCCATCATATAATCTGCAAAGAGTGATGGTTTTGTTTACTTGTTGCATATTCTAAGTCCTTCAGTTTCTTTTGCTTCTCTTATTGCTAAAGCCAAAATTGCTAGTACAATATTGAATAATAGTGTTGATAATGGGCATCCTTCTTTCACCTTTGATCTTATCAGGAAAGCTTGTAGCCTATCTCCACTACACATAATGCTTACTGATAACTTCAGATAGATATTGCTTATCATTTTAAGGAAAACTCCATTTATTCCTATGCTGTCTAGTGTTTTTAAGGGAATGGGTGCTGTATTTTGTCAAAAGCTTTTTCTGCATCTATTGAGATAATCATATTATTGTTACTTTTGTTATTGAAATGGCTACTTATACTGATAATTTTTTTCTAATTTTCAACAAGCCCTGCATTCCTGGTATAAAGCACACCTGGTCATAGTGTATTATCTTGGTCACAAATTGCTATAATCTCTTTTCTAATATTTTATTTAAATGTTTGTATCAATATTCATTAGGAAATTGGTCTATAATTATTCTTTCTCTGTTTTGACTCTTCCTGGTGTAGGTATCAGCACCATATTTGTGTCTCTCTGTATTATTTCTGACATTATAGTGTTTACATTTTTTAACTTAAAATCCTCTGAGAGGTATCTATTTTTAATTTGTCTTTATTGATTCAGTCTTCAATATATTTTATTTATATTGACCACATTCTATTTCAAATATTATTGCTTTTTGCTTCTTTTCTTCCAGATTGTCTTTTCTTTGTATTTTCTTTCCTGATCAGTTGTTCAACAATCAGTTGTCATTTTTTGTCTCTTTTTTTTTTGTAGTTTGTCAAAGTGAATTCAAAGTTTTATTTATTTTTTTATTTTGCCAATTATATGGAGGTGAACAATTTTTTCTACTTCTTATTTCTCTTTTAAACCAATCAGAAACACGATATCATGACTCCAGGCTCTTTGAGAATACCTGAGGTCTTCCACTTCATCAGGTGATGAATCATTCCCCATTCTCTTGCAATATTTATTCATAGGTTCTAGACTTGTTTAGCTGATTTGGAGGATTCATCCCTTTCTGTTATCAATGTCTTCTTGATTTTCCTTCTCATGCTCAAAGTCATTAAGTGAATTTTCTTCCTTTTCAGATCTTTATTACTTTAAGTTAGTTAGTTTGTGCATTCCTTCCAAAATGTGTGGTGTAGTCTTGAGAAAATTTCTTTGTGAGCCAGGTAGGGACTAGAAATTAGAGTTTTCTAATGAGGGCATGAGGAAAGGCTTTATGTAGAAGTTCCTATATGATGAGAGTTGTGATTTTCATTTACAAATATTGTGTTTTTAGCTCCTTAGGATTCTTGGTTTCTTAGCTCATAGAGATAACTAAATTTGTTTTATCTAATATAATTCTTATTTTGGAGAGGTTTGAAAGCTTGTGAGGAAAGGAAAAAACATATCTAGATTGGTTTGACCTACACACTTGAAAAATAAAGTAAATTAAAAGAGTGTATTGACCAAATTGAGGGGCAGTGTGATTCAGAAGATAGAGAGCTAACCTCAAAGCCAGGAAGACTTAGATTCACATCTCACATTTGACACAGTTACTATGTGACCCTGGACAAGTCACATAAATTTTCAGTGCCCTAAGAAACTCCCAAAGGTTCTAAGTTGCAGAGAAAATGAGCAGATGAGATAACAAACTGCAGAGCTAGAAGGAGATTTCTTGCAAAGGAGTTCCTCATACTAAAGAAATTGCTATTCCTATACTTATTGACTATATTATGATATTCCCCTGCATTCTAAATCTGTATTGTTTTCAAAGTGCTCAATGTTTTCAGACATTAAGCTTTTTTAATTGATTTGTTTATTTATTTTTAGTTTACAAGATTCAGTTCCACAATCACTTGAGTTTCAAATTTTCTCCCTGCCCTCCCTACCTCCCCTCCCCCCCCACATGGCGGCATGCAATCAAGTATAGGATCTGCAAATACTTTCACATTGGACATTAGTCTGGTTGTATAGAAGGGTTGAAACTGATGGAATGAACAATGGGAAAGGGGAAACAAAACCAAACATGGAAAAGAAAGAGAGCATGTAGTTTGCGTCAGTCTCCATTTAAACTCTGTTCTTTCTGGATCTTTCTCTCAACGTAGACATCTCCTTCCATCCTGAGACTTTTAGAGTTGTCTTGTAACCTTGCATTGCTGAGAAGAGTCCAGTTTTTCAAAGTTGATCTTCACATATGTTGTCAGATGTTAAGTTTTTGCCTACTGAAATAAATTCATCTTCTATAATGACATATTCTCTCAGTGTTGATGTGAAGTTGTAAATAATGGAATATGATGATCTCACAAAATCTGTACTGTAGGTAACCTACTGGATAAGTGAAAGATGCACATACACCCCAGTAGAATGTGAACTGCTTAAGGAAAATTGCTCTTTTTTTATCTTGGCTTTGTATTTCCAGGACCCAGCACAATGTTTTTCATATACTAAACATTAATGTAAGTGCTAAATATGGACACTGTTGAACTTTTAAAATCCTTCCAAGCTTAGCCTCAACCTACCTTTCCACCATTTTAAAATACTACCTCCCTTACCTTATGGTCCAGGACAACTGCATTTTTTGCTGTTTTCTCACAGGACACTCAATTTCCCATTTTAAGACTGTTTTCATTTCTGAAATGTGTTCCTACTTCACCTTTAACACTTAGACTCTCTAAATTCCTTCATAAATCTGATCATACAGAACCTTCTACATAAAACCTGTCCTCATGCCCTCAATTCACAGTCTCCCCTTAAATACCATGCCTTTGTTTGTTATATACTTATGTATATACATCTTCTCCAATAGCCCACTCAAGGAATAATGAGTTATAACAGATAGAATAACTAAGTGCTACACTGGGAACCTTCCTGTGCTAAAGGAGACCTGTGCTAAATGCTGCAAATAAAAAGCTAAATGCTACAAACAGAAAGTAAGAAAATGCCTGTCCTCATGGGCCTTCCATTGTATTTGGGAAAATAATACAAAGAAATCAATTGAGAAGGGTGGGATGGGGGAGAAAGTATCCATCTGATGGCATGGTGAAGCAAGTCCTGAGATACATGAGTAGAACCTGAACATAAATGAAGACATGGACCCTTTCCTTAAAATGGAGGTTCTAGAAGGAATCAATCAATCAGAGGAAGGGGCCTCAGGAGAAGACTATACTAGTATGAGAAGACCAGCCAGGGGAGTGACCTTCAAGGATGAGAAGGTTACAAGGGAAGATTGAATTTCCAAAATTAGGACTCTTCCTTGGCATGTTGGAGATAGTCCAGAGATTCAGGATTCCAGAGAGTCTAGAGAGAAATTAATATGCTAATTAACACTAAATATAACCTCTTTTTGGCTTTAAAGTTTCCGTATATAAAAAATGAAACTCAAGATGAGAAATTATCAAGTTTGATTGGAACATAGATTTTTTTGAAGAGGAGTAGTATGAAAGAAAACTGGAAAGTAGGCAGATTGTGGAAAACTTTGAATGCTAGTATCAGTCAGTAGTTTATACTTTTATTCATTCCACGGTGGAGAGAGACTTAAGAATTTTTAGTAGGTCATAGCATTGTAGCACCATAGATCTAGAAATGGAAGTGACCTGAAAGGCCATCTAGTCTACCCCTCTCCTTTGAAAAAGATGGGAAAATTGAGGCCTAGGGAGGTTAAGTAACTTGCACAATATCACAAAGTGAGTAAGAATTAGAGACAGGACTTGAAGCAAGTCTCTAAATCTTTTTCAAGGGCAATTTTTTTTTTTTTTTTACTATACTTGTAATTGATTCTTCATTTTTGAAGAAGACTAATGATATCATGATGTTGGGGTATATTGACCTGTGCATGGATTCTATTTAAGTGAGGCAGAGTTGCTCAAAATTTTCAGTCTCATTTTCTTTTCCAGAGTCATCAAAATCCAGTAGCAAGACAAAAGTCAAAGCAACTTGTGATGACCTAGGCTGAAATGGATGACCTTAGTGTCTTCAATGTCTGAGCAAGCTCTAAGAATTCCACAATGCCTGCTTCAACTGCCTTCATGGCTATTGGAACAATTTGTTTTTATCTTCCCATTCTGCCAGGGGAAGTCTTTATCTGCTTGGAATAAACATCCCCATAAATTACCAATGGGCTTGAGGCCTGTTGACTACCATGAACCTGGTTTAGTGTAATGGTAATGGGATTTGAAGATCTTTCATGCCCCTTGCATTGGCAAGCAAACAGGTACTTAACACTTTGTTTCAAGTTCATGATCCTGTCAAGTATTAAGGTCCAGAACTTGTGAATCCCACAGTGGGATAAACTTGCTGATGTAACAGGAAAGGACAAAACAGGGAGGAGGTAATACCATATATAAGGAAAAGCCTAAGCTAGAGAGCCAGAACTTCTTCTGAGAACTTCTGAGAGCCAGCCAGAACTTCTGGGAATGAGAACCGCTGGGAGCTGGAACTCCGGGGAACAAGCAGTGTGAAAACTGAGGAGCTACCAAGAGTGAGGAGAGGAGGATTTTTGCTTGAGGGAGCCTGTTTTGTTTTGAAGGGTTGGGAATGTGGATGTTTGCTGCATTGACTATGTGTACCAACTTCGTGGTTACTCTAATGACTTTGACTTTCTGGTTTTGGGACTCATTTTCTGGTACTTGAATAAACGCTTTGGTTCTGTCCTCTATGTGGGGAGCCTGTTACATTTTGTGATTCACAACTACACCAGCATATTCACAGCCTCCATGGGTGCTGTGAATATCATGTTGCTGGTGCATTTAGCCAGTCTGATGACAGGGTTTTATTAGAATGTAGCCACTGTACACACCACAGCTTCTTAAAAACACAGGTGAGAGTTGGGTGCCAGGTAGACACCAAAGGTGGATGAGCAGACCTGAAAAGGGCTTAGCAAGGCCTCACACCAGAGGTGCTAGTCCTCCATGAAAATGTCATATATCCCTACTGTACTTACATGTAGAAGAAATAAATGTTTAGAGTCATGAATTAAGATTATATAAACAACTATGTGAAGGACAGATTAGAAAAGGGAGATTGAATAGAAGTCTCTTATGGTGGTATAGGTAAGGAGATATGAGAATCTAAACTGGACTGTTTGTAGTATGAGAGGAAGAAATCAATGGTGACTGATAAGATATATAGTGGAAGGGAAAATAAAGAGCTAAAGTCTATTTAATGCTTATGAACCTGATGAATGGGAAGATGGTAGTGGTATTAACAGAATGAGTCCATTTCAGATATGTTGAAATATTTCCTGGTGAGATATTCCAGCAGAGTTAACTAACAAGCAGTTGGAAATAAAGGACTGGGGCTTTGTTATGGTAATAGGAATCTGAAGATCTTTCCTGTCTCTTGGCCCCTTGATAAGCTTGGGTGAATCTGAGAACCTTCCAAGATTTGAAAATATACTCAGCCCTGCCCCTTAATAGGCTGAATGTGGTCATATGGAGCCTATGGCAGGAGACTTGTTTTTCAGGAATGCTCACACCTTGTTACTTTGTGATTGGGCAGTGGGTCAAGAGGAATGTGACAGTCTCTGATCCAGGAGAAGGCTATAGATACCCTGATGTAACATTTTGCTTTGGGGCTCATTTTGCGAAGAGTTGTGTGATTTGGCCAGATGAGACTCTGGGCAGCCATTGAGCCCCCTGGCTTTGAAAACTCAGATATTGGTGCTTCCCTCTTTGGTAACTAACTAGGTATTGATGTAATGGTTAGACAGCTGTCAGCTGAAATGTATTATTTTCTATTGTAACTTCTGTTTGTATTTGTAATGGTAATTAATTTAAGTTTGAAGATCCTTTCTTAAGACTTAGCCCTTAGTCAAGGCTCTGTGAAAGAGGCAAAGGGTGTGAACTTTGTCTCCGGCTGCTGACATAACAGGAAGGGTTTGGCTGACACAGGAAGCCCATGCTGTGTGTTTGTATATAAGAAAAGCCCCAGAGAGGCAGAATCAGAATTTTTCTCCTGGTGGGCTCCTGGTGGAGAAAGCAGAATTTTCTACTGAAAAGCTACTGGTGGAAGAATTGTGGAGACTGAAGCCAGCTGAGAGAGAGAGAGAAAGAAAGAGACAGAGAGAGAGAGAGAGAGAGAGAGAGAGAGAGAGAGAGAGAGAGAGAGAGAGAGTTTCAGTGAGCATCTGGAACATGACTGAGAACAGAGTTGGAGTTCTCTTGAGACCAGAATCTGGTGAAGGCTGAAGCTGCTACCAGGAGCACTGCCTAGAAGGCTGAAGTTGTTGCTGTGCCTATAAGGCTGAGATTTCTTCTGGGTCCTAGGACCAGCCAAACTGCCAGAGGACTGAAGAAGCATGACCAGGATAAGACTTTGTTTGTTTGTGGCTTGGTTGATCCTTGAATTCCCAGTAACAGAAGTTGTGAAGGTTTTGAGATGTGCTGGATCCTGTGAAGTTCAGTGTGTAGCAGGAACTGCCTGGAGGGCTGGACAAGGATCTGGGAGCTATCTACCTCTAAATCCAGGTGACTGTTTGGTGGATTCAGGTAGGAGCTGGAAGAGGATCCAGGGAATCTGAGAGACCACCCCGAGTCAAGATGAAGAAAAGGCCTCTCCTTGGATATTGAATGCTGTGATGAAATTGAAGTTTACTAGAGATCAAGGAGTGGAGAGTTTGTGTAATTTTCTAATTATTATATTTAGTGATTAATGATACTTAGTGACCGATTGCTAGATAAGTGACTAATTAAGTTAACCTATTATTGCCCCATGAGTGGAAGACTGACTATTGTATTTTGAGATGACTGAATGACTGAAAAAGGAGGCAAATCTCCTTAGGGATACCAGATGATTGTTCTTTTGTTCTTTGTTCTAAATACTGTGACCACTTTGTTGAAAACTATGTGGCCATTTTAATGATAAGCTGTTGTGAACACTATATTGTGATTTTCTGTGATAAGATGTAATGTTGTGAATATTATATTGCAAGTTGTTGTGACTGTTTGCTTTGATTTGTTATGGAATAAATGGAACGTTCACTATACTGTGTAATCAGAACCTTAAAAGCTGTTCACAGTAGCATTCTCTTGGGAAGCTGCTGGCGCATGGCATTCCAGGTGACTGTTTGGTGGATTCAGAGGCAGACAGCTCCCAGGCCTTTGTCCAGTCCTCTGGGCAGTTCCTGCTACACACTGAAGTTCAAAGGGTCCAGCACATCTCAAAACCTTCACAACTTTTTCTCCTGGGAACCCAAGGGTCAACCAAGCCACAAACAAACGAGGTCTTATCCAGTTCATGCTTTTTCAGTCCTCTGGCAATTCGGCTGGCCCTAGGACCCAGAAGAAATCTCAGCCTTCCAGGTGGCCTTCTCAGCAGCAACTTTAGCCTTCACCTGATTCTGGTCTCAAGGAAATCCTCTCTCAGTTCTCAGTCAGCTTCCAGATGCTCACTGAGAGAAACTCTCTCTCCTCCACCAGGAGTCCGCCAGAAGAAAAATTCTGATTCTGCCTCTCTGGGGCTTTTCTTATATACACACTCACAGCATTGGCTTGGTGTTTCAGCCAAACCCATGTCAGCATGGGTTATGTTATGTCAGCAACAGGAGACAAAGTTCACACCCTCTGCCTCTCTCACAGAGGCTTGACTAAGGGCTAAGTACCTCCTTACTTGACATAACTAAAAGGGGTCTTCAAATTTAAATTAATTACCATTATAGTATTCTCTGAAGTTCAAGGTGCTGACTTTTTCCCCTGAACTAGGTAAATGAGATATGTTTGATTGATTAAAATTATTAACCCATTTTGAGTTGCTTTCCTTTAGAAAAGTAGAACTAAGAACCTGTACTAGCAGCCATCCTGGGTATGCTAGGGTACTTGTTGCTATAGGCTTTTAAGCATGATTGGGAGTAGAGCTAGATCTTGCAGTCATCTACAAAAAGGGGATGATTGTCATCAGATACAATAAAAATTAACTTCACATGGAGCACACTATTTATGTGACTATGTAATTCAGAATTTTTTTTTGAATTCCAATTAAATATTCCAGGTAAAGTGTCCTCTTGATGATATAGACTTATTTTTTACCTTTTGTCATGGGCTTCATCAGAATTTAGAATTCCCATTGTCATTAATGGGAATCTGGTTACTTTGGAGGTGTTGAACAATATAAGAAATCAGTCTCTCCAAGTGAGAGTAGTTGTAATAATATACCCAGAATATAAAAACATATTAATTTCTGTTATGAAAACTGTACATTGAAATGCCACTTATTTATCCACATTGAATTGGAAGTAGTGAAACATACTCATTCTACTCCCCAAACCTCCACTACAGAATCAAAGACAAGACTGATTTCACTAGCTCACAAACAACTGAACAGTAGGGGCATTGGATGGCTCAGGAGATTGGTGATGGATTATAGAGCCATCCACATCTAACACATTCACTGGAATTCAACAGTGGCCATGGTATCATTTGATGGAAGATCTGTAATTCACATGAGGTAAGTTAATGGTCTCTACCACTGCCTAGTAGCCAGATATCCACTTTGCAATCATTACACCAATCCTCTTAACCAGTTAAATGTTTCAGTGATAGGTGCATGGGGAATATTTCTATAGAATTAACAGTTTCAGTTGAGAGGCCAAGGATTTAATGAGCATAGAAAATAAACTACCACTTGGAAATCCCAGAGAGGAAGTGTGGTTCATTGAACTGAACAATGTCCTGGATACTCACAGGCAGAGATTTCCAATTCTGGTTTTATCCCAAACTCATTGGCTGTGTATTTGCATAGCCTTGGCAAACAAAGTAGAAGTACCTAGTTACCTGATGAATTTAAAAATGACCTATTAGTCAATTTGAACAGGTTATCAAAAATTCAGAAATGGGATTATTTTTTAGAGCAATTTTGTTTTCTTTTTTCTTTTCTTTTTTCCCCTTTTCTCTTTTCCTTTTTTCTTTTTCTTTATTCTCTTTTTTTCCTAGCTTATTTTTTTTCCTTTTTTCCTTCTCTCTTTGTCTGTCTTTATCCCCTTCCCCCATTTCCTTGTTCCCTCTCTCCCCTCTTCTTTCCCTTTCCTTTCTTCCTTTTTTGCTTCCTTCCTTCCTTCTTTCTGTCCCTAGACTTTTAAAATTTTAGTTATTTAGATTCTTTCTGAAATCATATAATCATAAAATCTCAGAGCTGGAAAAGATGTCAGTGATATGATCAAAACAATAATGCCCTCTCCAATGTACTTGGTAATAGATCATCTGCTTTAAGCTCTCTAGTGACAATCCTTAAAATACTTTAAGACAGATAGGCTGCTGTGTATATCTACTTTTTATTAAAGTTTGTGTCCCCAACTTTCTGGTTGGCATTCACACAATGGGAGAATAAGAATGCAAGCAGTGAGAATTCTGAAAAGCAATAGTCACAGGAACGTAGATTTGGAACCAAAAGGATCTTAGAGCTCATCTAACCTCATTCCTTTATTTTATATCTCAGAAAACTGAAACTTAGAGAGGTTTAGTAACTTCAGAAAGGTCATACATAATGCAAGTGGCAGAACCAAGCTTTGAACTCAAGTCACTGATTCCAAATATGGTTTACAGTGTATTGTGTCAGCATAACATAAGCTCAGCACAGGATATTCATTTCAAATCATAATCTATAATTATCTCTCTGTTATGAAACAAATGCTAAGTTTACCAGGACCTGGATCCGGAGTCCTAGAACCACTGGGATCTGTGGCCCTGTGGTTCCAATATAGGTGCTTCAGTTTTCTTAAATATACTCCAGGTATTTCTTCTTTTTTCTTTACTTTACTTTTTACTTTTCTTTAATTTTGAAATCTAGGACAGTTTATGTGCCCATCATCACGTTCTCCTTGATAAAGAGAATGTTTCAATCATGCAGTTATGATTATTGCCTTCTAAAATTCGGCATGGTGTTGCAATGATGAAAGGTATGAAGATCAGCTTTAAAATTATTACTTATCATTTTTGAAAAAAAAAGTAAAAATGTTCTGAAAAGCTTTAGAAGCAGAAGTTTATATTCCAGGAACCAAGGACAAAACAAAGCAAAACAAAAACCTGATTGTAAAGGCAACCCTTTTGCCCATTAGCTTCAGGAATGGCTTTGTCATGTAACATGGAAAATTTTCATAAAAATTACAAAAATGTATTTTTAATAAAATAAATCTCCTAAGAACTTCCTAAATATTAAAGCAGCTACTCATTAATGATTATCAGTATATAGGGACTTGATATAATTAAACCTATATGGTTTTAAAACATCCTGGAAACATAATATGAAGACTGACAGGGCTACATTTTGCTTATATGAATAAAAATTATTTAAGTGTATTTTTAAAAATTTTCAATGAGACTTTTGATTTAGTTTATATAGAGAACTCAATTGAGGAAACACTTAACTGTTTTGTGACTTCTAACAATTGCCTGATGTATGGAAAGAGAAATAATCTCTCCCAGGGTCCCACAGGTAGTATGAGCAGAGGTAGGACTTAAAACAAGGCTCCCTGCCTTTAGAGCCAACTCACTCTTCACCATGCCATGGGAACTCTCATTGCTGAAAACTGGCTGCTTAAGTTGAAATTCTAGGAGACTTCAATCAATTAAGAAGCACATAGTAAGCCCATAATGTTTCAGACATTGTGCTAGACCATGATGATAAAAAGAGAGAAATGAAATTGTCCCTGCCCTTAAGAAATATATTTTATAGGTAGAGGCAATATGAGTACAGAGAAACATACACTTTGACTTACCTCTTCTTATTTTATATAGCTATGTCAATGTGCATATGCACACATATATCTGTGTCTATGTATCTATGTTTACTTGTATACATATATATGGAGGTATATAAAATAAGAGATCTGTCTGATGGAAAATATCAGCAGTAGAAACTTAGGATCATGAAATTATTCATTTAGATGGTGATGCTTGAAGGAAATTAAGGATTCTAAGAGGTAGAGATGAAGAGGAAATACATTCCAGGCCTGAGTGACCATCAATGAAAAGACATGAAGGTGGGATATGGTAAGTCTTGTGTAAGAAACACTACAAGTACAGTTTGGTGGTACCAAGAAGTGATTCCTTGAATGTGTAATTTATTACAGAGAATGGAAAGAAAGGAGGAAATTTACTGGGCATAATTAGAAATGGACTCTAAATTTGGAGAGAAGAGATTTCCAAAGGCTCAAAACAGCTAAAGGCAGAATAGAGAGAATACTAAAAGGATAGTTGATGAACAAATAGGAAGGGAAACAATGATCATCCAAAGTGTGACTTAATCTTTAACATGTCATACAAGATCAATCTAATTTATTTTTTAGAGTATGGTTACTAGACTTATCAAGGAATACCACGAATAAATACTTTATTTAGATTTTGACAAAGCATTTTACAGAGTCTTTCTTGATATTTTGCAAGGGAATTTAGCTTAGAAGTTAAGAGAAATTCTAAAAAATGAAATATTGAAAACAGAAGTAAAATTCTGAGGAGAAATCTGTGCCAACCAATATGGATAAACAACTCATTGACCAGCTCATTCTAAACAGACATGAAAGCAAGGGAAAGTAGTAGAGGATAAACACAAAAGCAGGGCATTGTGCTGTAATTGCAATGTCAGGAGTACTAGAATGCAGAGTAAGCTGAGGACAGACAGGAATGCTGACAGTATCAAAAAGTTTGTTTGTTGGTTTATAGCTATATTGTGGAAAATAGGAAAAAATATTTTAAAAGGGATAACCATTTTTGGTGTTGGTGGGATAGTAATAATGGATGATAGAGAAAATGCACAGCTAGTCAACTCTTCTTTTTCTGCTGTTTTCCATTACAATGTCCATAAATTCCTACTTTGATGTCTAATAGTGTCATAGAAGTGACTCTTTATTCTCAAATACTATGCCCACAGAAAACAACTGTGGAATATGCTACTGTGAGGGAAAGGCTTTGAAAAAGAACATATATGTTTTTTAAAGAGAAGCCTTCCTAAGGATGGATTGGTTAATCATCAGCCATTTGGCCACTTGGTAATATATTATCTGGCCATGAAAACCCATGAAATAAAGAATACCAAATGGGCTTCAGAACATTATGTCTTTTCCTACTTTCAATAGAGATAATGACAGAGTGGTAGAAAAGGGTGAAAGAAGTTGGTAAAAACATACACACATAAACATGGATTATAGATTGTCTATTGATAGTAGCTACAGTATTGGTATTCTAAATGCAAGAAACTTGTCTAGTAACCAAGGAATAGAAATTATACTGAGAAACTAAATCACACATGAATACAGGCATGATTTTTTTTTAATCACCTATCAAGTGTTCATCATCTAAAAAACATTGTGGCAAACACTGGGGATACAAATAGAAAAGTACAATCTTGCTCTCAAAGAGCTCCTATTCTAAGGAAGGAGACAACATTTTCAGTGGCAATGTAGATGGTAATGCACCTTTTTAATGCCATTTCCATCAACAATTCTCTCTGTGTTTCTAATTCAGAACCATTTGACAATGCAAAAAAAAACAAACCAAAACTTTGGTAGTGAGAAATTTCTTTCCAGGATCTTCTGTCCCTGTGGCTTTTGAGAAATTACAGGCTTCAGTATCTGCAGATAGTTTGTAGTTTATTACTTCTAATAAGTATTGCTCCTTTCATTGATGGTAATGGGAGCTAAAATGAAATACAACTAGTGGTTTGGGGAATGTTGCCATTCCTAGCACCCTTGGACTTTTGATCCTGAGATCTTTCCATCAGTGCCCAATGGAATATTATGGTTGAAGTATAAATGCCCACACTAAAAATTTAACAATTTTATGATGAACTGGTTCATCATTGAGAATGGCCCAATGCTTCTCTCCTTATACCATTGTCTTTCTTTATACATATATGCACATATACACATATATATGTATATATAATTTAATGAATTTATGGATCTATTTATTTATTTATTTATTTGTTTTTAGTTTTCAGCACTCACTTTCCATAAGATTTTGAGTTACAAATTTTCTCCCCATCTCTCTCCTCCTCTCACCCCAACATGGCATGTAATTTGATATAGGCTCCACATATACATTCATATTAAACATGTTTTAACATTAGTCATGTTGAAAGAATTACAATCAATGGGAGAAACCACAAGAAAGAAGAAATAAATGAGAGAGGGAGAGAGAGAGAGAGAACAAATAATATGTTTTGATCTATATTCAGACTCCATAGTTTTTTTTCTAGCTGTGGACAGCATTTTCTATCATGAGTCTTTTAGAACTGTTTTAGATCCTTACATTGCTGAGAAAAGCCAAGACTTCCCTCAGCATCAGTTCATATAAGTCTTTCCAGGTTTTTCTGAAGTCCTCTTGCTCATCGTTTTTATAGCACAATAGTATCCTATATATTACAACTTGATCAGCCATTCCTCAACTGATGGGCATCCCCTCAATTTCCAGTTCTTTGCCACCACAAAAAGAACTGCTACAAATATTTTTTACATGTGGGTCCTTTTCCCATTTTTATGATTTCTTTGGGATATGGCCCTAGAAGTGTCATTGCTAGATCAAAGTGTATGCACAGTTTTATAGCCCTTTGGTTATATTTCTGAATTATTTTCCAGAATGGTTGAATCACTTCACAACTACCTCAGCAATACATACATGTTCTAATTCTCCCACATCTTCTCCAGCATTTATCATTCTCCTGTGTCATGTTAGCCAGTCTCATAGGTCTGAGGTGGTTCTTCAGAGTTGTTTTGATTTGCCTTTCTCTAATCAACAGTGATTTAGAATATTTTTTTCATATCACTATAGGTAGCTTTACTTTTTTCATCTGAAAACAGCCTGTTCATAGCCTTTGACCATTTATCAATTGGGGAATGACTTATATTCTTATAAATTTGACTTTTTTCTCTATATATTCTCTATATATTTTAGAAATGAGACCTTTATCAGAGACAGTGGTTATAAAATTTCCCAGTTTTCTACTTCCCTCCTAATCTTGGCTACATTGCCTGGTTTGGCAAAAACTTTTTAATTTAATATAACTAAAGTTATTCATTTTGCATTTCATAATGTCCTCTATCTCTTGTTCAGTCATAAATTCCTCCCTTCTCCATAAATCTGACAGGTAAACTATTCCTCACTCTTCCACTTTGCTTATAGTATCAGCCTTTATATCTAAATCGCATACCCATTTTGACTTTATTTTGGTATATGGTATAAGATGTTGGTCTATGCGTAGTTTCTGTCATACAATTTTCCAGTTTTCCTAGCAATTTCTGTCAAATAGTGAGTTCTTATCTCATAAGGTGGAGTCTTTGCATTTATCAAATAGGAAATTATTATAGTCATTGAACAATGTGTCTTATGTACCTAACCTATTCCACTGAGCCATCACTCTACTTCGTAGTACCAAGTAGTTTTGATGACTGCTGCTTTATAATACAATTTAAGATCTGGTATGACTAGACCACCTTCCCTAGCATTTCTTTTCATTAATTTCCTTGATATTCCTGACCTTTTATTCTTTCAGATGAATTTTGTTATTATTTTTTTTTCTAGCTCTATAAAACAATTCTTTTATTCTTTTTTTAAAATTAAATTTTATGTTTATTTTTAGTTTACATCATTCATTTCCACAAGATTTGAGTTACAAATTTTCTGCCTGTCTTTCTTCTATCCACAACCCCAAAACAGCAATCCCACTGAATACGCCCTCCCCCAATCTGCTCTCCTATATCCTCCCCTATCACCCGTCCAACTTTGCAGTAGGGCAAGGTGGATCTCTTTACCCCAGTGTATATCTTATTTCCCAGTTGCACGTAAAAATAATAATAATAAAAATAATATATTCTTTTAAACATTTGATTCTAAAACTTTTAATTCCAGATTATTTCCCTTCCTCCTTCATTATCCACCCTTACTGGGAAGATAAGCAATTCAATATAGGTTTTACACGTGTAGCTACGCTAAACATTTCCGTAGTGGACATATTGTGAAAGACTGACTATATTTCCCTCCATCCTACTCTGCCCCCAAATTGTTCTATTTTCTGCTTTGACCCTGTCCCTTTTCAAAAAAGTATGCTTCTAACTACCCTCCCCCCCAACCTTCTCTCCATTCCATCATCCCCCCTTCCTCCCATTTCCCCCTATTCTCCTGTAGGAAGAGATACCCTATTTAGTGTATATGTCATTCTCTTCCCAAGCCAAATTCAATGAGAATAACATTGACCCATTCCCTAGCTCCATTCCCTTCCTGTTTTTTCCCTCCATTGTAACAGTTTTCATTTGCCTTTTCAATATGAGTTAATTTACCCCATTTTGTCTCTCACCATCTACTCTCATTATATTCCTCTCTCATCTCTCAATTTCACCTTTTAAGTATCATCCATTCCTACTCAATTGATACTGTGGGCCCTGTATGTGAATACCTGTACACATATATATACACACACACACCTATGTATTCATACTCACATATACTCTCCTATATAGACATAGATATGTACATATACATATATATGTATATACATAAACATTTATATTCCCTTCACCTATCCTCATATTGAGTTACAATTATTTTTCCATGTAGGACTGTAAATAGCTCAACATTGATAAGTTCCTTATGATTTCTTTTTCCTGTTTATCTTCTCATGCTTCTCTAGCTTCTTGTATCCTAACATCAAATTTTCTATTCAACTCTAGTTTTTTCATCAAGAAAGCTTGAAAGTCCTATATTTCATTGAATGACTATATTTTCCCCTGAAACATTATACTCAGTTTTTCTGGGTAGGTGATTCTTGGTTTTAATCCTAGCTCCTTTGATCTCTGGAATATCATACTCCAGGCCCTTTGATCCCTCAATGTAGAAGCTGCCAGATCCTGTGTTATCCCGATTGTGTTTCCACAATATACAAATTGTTTCTTCTTGGCTGCTTGTAATATTTTCTCATTGATCTGGGAAATCCAGAACCTGGCTATAATATTCCTAGGACTTTTCTTTTTGGGATCTTTGTTAAGAGGTGATCAGTGAATTCTTTCAAACTCCACTTTGCCCTCTGGTTCTAAAACATTAGAGCAATTTTCCTTAAGAATTTCCTGAAGGATGATTTCTAGGTTCTTTTTTTGATCATGGCTTCCAGGTAGTCCAATAATTTTTAAATTATCTCTCCTGCATCTATTTTCCAAGTCAGTGGTTTTTCCAATAAGATGCTTCACATTGCCTTCTATTTTTTCATGTGTTTGTATCTGTTTTATAGTATCTTGATTTCCCATAAAGTTATTATCTCCCATTTGCTCTGATATAATTCTGAAGGAATTATTCTTGTCAGTGACATTTTGAGATTCTTTTTCCATCTGGAAAATTTGGCTTTTTAAGGCATTCTTCCCCTCATTGATTTTTTTGAACCTCTTTTGCCATTTGAGTTAGTCTATTTTTTAAGGTGTTATTTTCTTCAGTCAGGTTGTTGACTTGCTTTTCATGATTTTCTTGCACTATCCTCATTTCTCTTCCCAATTTTTCCTCCACTTCTCTTATTTGGTTTTTAAAATCCTCCTTAAGCTCCTCTATGGCCTGTAACCAGTTCATATTTTTCTTGGAAACTTTTGGTGCAGGAATTCTAACTGTATTGTCTTCCTGCCATTCCATGCTTTGATCCTTTTTGTCCCCAAAAAATGAATCTAAAGTTGGATGGCTGTGCTTGCTTTGCTTCTTTGCTCCTCATGTTGCCACTCAATTATTTGGCTTTTGAGCTTTTTGCCACAGTAGAACTCTGCTTCCAGAGAAGAGAGCTTTGTTCCAAATTGCTGGGGTTTTCACAGCTGCTAGATCTATTAGTTGGGTGCCCTCTCTAAAGCCTCCACAGGCTTTGGCACCTAGTCACATATCCCAGGAACTCCACCCAAGACAGTAATCCACATCCAACCAGGTTAAAGCAAGAGCGATTACCCTTCAGAATGATTGCTTGTTCCCCCTACAATCTGCAGACCAGGAGCTCTGAAGCAGCCATGTGGAGGTGGCTTCATGGCCACTGTACCTGAGCTGCTTCTCCCTTCTGGGAGCCGAGACCGGACCACACTCTCAATCTGCCCTGTTCCCAAAGTCCACACTGACCTTTTACTTTGCCTTTGGCGTCTATGGGTTGATAATTCTGGAAATGGCCACATCTGCTGGTAATATACTCTCCCAAAGTCCCCCCAGCCATGGCTGATTGGGGCCAGTCTGGGGATAAAACTGTGGACTCACTTGGCCCTGGGCTGGGCTCCCAGTTTGCTGTGATGGACCCTTCCTGCTTGCCTGCCGGGTTGCCTTCAGCAGGAGATTTGTTTCTCTCTGTCACTTTGTGAGTTCTGTAGCTCTAAAATTTGTTTAGAGTTATATTTCATAGGTATTCAAGATGGTTATGGGGGGAGCTCATGGGGTGTTCCTGCTTCTATGCCACCATTTTTACTCTGCCCCTATAAAACAATTCTTAGTAGTTTGATTTGTATGGTCATGGTCTGTCTTCTATCACCAGAATACTGTGAAATAGGAATAAGTCTGGTAAAGAGAAGAGACTAGTTCTGGATGAAAACTGCCTTTGAATGCATCCTAGATTAGAGACACACAGCCAATCAAAGATAATTCTTTTCATCATGAGGTTAGCAGATCAGAAATGGCAACAGAACATGTGCATTTGCTCTAAGGTCCAACTGGGGTTTGTATCAGCTGAGCACTTTGTGTAAACTTGTAAGTACTTGGGACATTGGGTCAGTCCCTTATTACAGTAGAATCAATTATTAAATAGAAAATAAACATTCAGATGAGGAGACAAGCAATCACAACAAATCCCCATGGATTTAGCAAGAACAAATTATATCACAATACCCTCGTTTTCTTTTTTGACAAGATTATTAGCCTAAATCAAGAGAAATGTTATGGGTTTATTTAATTCAGAAATTCATTTGCTAAAATCTTTTTTGTTATTCTTGTTGGAAATAGGAAGTGAGAAAATAGAATGAATGTGCTATAGGTGGACTCAGAACTAGTAGAATGACTGGACCCAAAATGTTATCATTAGTGGATTGATGTCAAATTGGAAAGAGATTTTTAGTGTAGTGTCCCAAAGGTCTATTCCTAGCTTTTTGCTGTTTACCATTTTTATAAGTGATTTGACAAAAGGAGAGATTACATGCTTCTAAAATATGCAGTGATAGCACTCTGGATGATAGAGTCAATATCCAAAAAAGATATCAATACGATAGAACAACGGGCTAAATCCAGTAAGATGAACTCTAATAAGTACAAATACATTACCTTACACTTGAGTTCCCAAATAAATATCAAAATTACAAGGTGTAGGAACCATGAATAAAAAAATAGTTCATCTGGAAAAAATAAAACAAAACAACCACAACAAAACAACATGGGTTTTTCATGAACTTCGAGCTCAAAAGGAAGCAGTAGTGTTGTATCATTTCCTCAAATGGTATTCAAACTTAGATTACATTTAAAATGACCAGGTATCAAACACTGGAGAAGTAATGGTTCTACTGTTTTCTACCCTTCTCAAACAGCATCTAGTATAATGTATTCTGTTCTTTGCACCACATTTTGGTGAATCATTGATAAGCTGAAGAACATTCAAAAGAGGGCAATCAATATGATTAGGGCCACAATATTATGGCATATTAGGATCAGCTGAAGGATGAAGTGTTCAGATTAGAGAAAGGAAAATCTATGAGAAACATGGATGTTTTATAGATGGTTATTTTATTTTAAGGGCTGTCATATTAGAGATGGATTAGACTTGTCATCAATGGGCAAATAGGACAGTAGAGCAAAGGATAGAAGTTGAGAAGAGACAAATTAAGTGTGAAGTCATTAAAAACTTCCTCAGAAAGAGTTATCTAAATTTACAATTATTGGTCTTAGGAAATAATGATGGTGGTGGTGGTGGTGATAATGATAATAAGCTATTGTTTATATATACTAAGCTTTCAAAAATAAATTATCTCATTTTTATTCTCACAATAACCATGGGTAGTAGGGTTTAGTATTTTTCTTGTTTTACAGTTAAGGAAACTGAGGCAAAAAGAGGTTCATTGACTTTCTTAGGGTCATATAGCTGGTAAGTATCTAAGGTTGAATGTAAATTCAGTTTTTCCTGATTCCAATTCCAGGATTCTATCTGATTTTTTACAAAGCTGCCAAAAATTGAGTTCTTCCTCACTGGGAATATCTACAAACATAGACTCTATTACTATTTGTAGGATATATTACAGTTGAAATTCCTCTTCAGGTGCTTATTGGGTTAAATAGCTTCAGAGGTCCTTTTCAATACTACAATTCTTCTAGTGACTACTCAAGGTCACTACCTACTACTACCTAGTCAGTGTAAGAAAGAATTTGACTCCATTCTTTAGACCACAAATCCAATGCTCTTGTTATTATACTATGCCATCTCTAAATCTTTGTAAGAAACAATCAGGTTATCTCAGACATAAGTGACATATATCTGTTGTATAAGAAAATCTTCCAGTTTCAAAGGAAAAAAATGTTTCCACCAAGAAGAACCTTGATGTCTAATATACTTTGACAGAACACAAATATTTCATTCAAGCCTTATAGATAAGGCTAAAAATGCAAAACATTTTGAGATAGATGATAAACTGACAAATTTATGCTAAGATATAAGTGACTAATATCAGATACATTTTTTTAATAGCAAGTTACTTTCGATTGGAAAGCTGGAGGAGCAAGGAATGAATGGATATTTGCATCAAGAAGGTGAAACCATAAAGAAGGATCAAAAAGGGAGAATAATAGGAGGTATAGAGATGCCTTACATACTCCAGAATATTGGTTGCATCTGATCTTGGGAGAAATTAATGAAATCATTGAGAGAAAATGGGAGAAAAAGAGATGCACACATAAACACACAAACATGCATATGTATGTATGTGGTAGAATATAGGACATAGGATGCTGGATTCTTCTAGCAATGTCATTTGATGATGTTTTGCATTACATAGTTTGACACCATGTTATGCTGTTATAGCATATCATTGTAACATCTACATTTCTGTGGAGGTGAGAAATGCTCAAGAAACATTGTCCCAGACTCTACCAATTGGTGCCATGGATTTCTATGTGTGTTTTTGAAGCTTTCTGGTGGAAAGCAGATGTCAACTGAGTTCAGTTCCAATCTAGATTTTAAGTTTAAAATGTAGAGAGTTTAAGAGTTAATGGAGTTTGTCTTCCACCTTGGGACCCTGTGAATAAGCAAGGATCAAGTAGCTTCCAGGTTTCCTTATGCTTTCTGGCTGGCTTTTATTTTAGAATAGGCTTAGGCTAGCATTTCATGGGACCTCCAGGTCCTTTGAACTCACAAGGATCTTGGGGTATATTTCTGGGTAATTATTCTCTTAAGATCAGAAAAGAACAAATGGAAAAGAGAGAAAGGTACTCAAGATGTCTAGTTGAGTTCACTCTTCATGTACAATTTACCCTTGGGGTCCCCACATGAGAACTCACTCAGCATTGTAGATTTGACAGGGTAGACCTTTTTTATTTCCTGCATCTGAAATATGACTTTGGGAAAGTCATTTAGTCTCTCAGTGGCCCAAGCAACTCTCAAAGACTAAGAAGTATGGACTTACTAATTTGTACAATCTTCCTTCAAGAATCAGATCAAGTTCCACCTCTTACAATACACTTTTTTTATAATCTCAGCTATCATTTTCTTTGCTCGCCACCCAGTGAGGTGACTTTGTATAGTTTGCATTTATGTCTCTAATTCTATTGTTTGTTTCCAGTAAAACATAAACTCCAGAAAGGTAAGGACCATTTTGTTTTGTTTTTTCCTTATCCTAATACTTAACACAATATTGGACATAGAGGAAGTATTTAAGAAATATTTGTTCAATCAATTGATGAATGAATTAAGGAGGGAGTTTCCATGTTGGAGTTTCCCAAAACGAAATCTTGAGATAGAGGGAAAGGAAGAGAGAGAAAGAG
>CM053587.1:154688689-154715042 GCA_028646515.1 Pseudochirops corinnae | reverse complement strand
GGAAGGGAGGGGGGGAGGAAAGAAGGAAGGAAGGAAGGAAGGAAGGAAGGAAGGAAGGAAGGTGTAAATTCTATATGGAGAGAGTAGAAGTAAGTTCAGAAGGTGCTACACCCAAGCAGAGTAATGTTGACACTATTATTCTAACATTATTAGTCAGTCTATTATTCTAACATTATCAGTCAGTCGGTCAATAAATATTTATGGAGCACTTTGTTCCAAGCAAAGTGCTAAGACCTAAGGATGTAAAGAAACTCAGTCTGTGCCCTCAAGTGCTTCACTTTGTAATGGGGGGGACAATATATAAATAATTATGTCAATATTGTAAGATATATGAAGGTGATCCAGAAGGAGAGCACGTTATCAGATGGAGGGACTAAGAAAGGTCTCCTATCAAAGGTAGGCTTTAATTTGATTCTTAAAGGAAGCCAAGGAAACTAGTAGATAAAATTGAAGGGGAAGAACATGGGAAACATGTGATATAGTGCAAAGACATGGCCATAAGATATGGAGTGTTGTTTTGAGGAACAGCAAATAGACCATTGAAGTTGGATCATAAAGTGGGTAGAGGGCATTGTGGTGCAGGAAAAGTAGAAACTTAGGAAGGAGTGAGGAAATTAAGAGTTTGATTGACAAAAGGAATGTTATATCCTTGAGGTAAAATGGAAGCACTTGAGTTCCCTGTGTAAGAAGGTATAATAGTGAATAGTAATAATAATAAATAGTAAATAGGTGTAACAATAAACATATGCTTTGGAAAAATCAACTTAGTAAATGGACAAGAGACTTGAGGGCAGGGAAACATGTTAGAAGGTGATTGTAGCGCATCTAATTGAGAGATGATGAGACGTTTAACTAAGATTAAGGCTGTATGAGTGTGGAGAATTGGACACAAATGTGACATAATTGCAAAAGTAAAGATGACAAGGCTTGGTAAAATAGAAAAACAAAACCCATGATGTAATAGAAAGTCTCTTCTATATACCCGCTCTTTTCTCTAACACTCACACTATCCTGGTCCAGGTCTTCATATCCTCAGGACTGGACTATTCCAATAGCCTTTTGATTAGTCTCCTTGCCTCAAGTCTGCCTACCCCATTCCATCCATATTTCAGCTGTCAAGTTGATATTCCTAAAAAACAGGTCTAAGCTTATCACCAGCCTTCTCATTCTCCTCCCCATTCAATGGACTTCAGTGGCTCTCTATCACCTGTAGGATCAAATACAAACTTATCTGCCTTTTAAAATCCTTTATAACTTTGCTCCCTTTCACCTTTCCAGTGTTCTTACATCTTATTCACCACCATGTATACTGTGACCTAGTGACACTGGTCTCCTCACTTACATAAGACACTCCCTCTCCTCACTCTGAATTTTCACTAACTAGCCCCTATGCCTTTTTTCTTCTCATCTCTACCTTCTGGCTTCCCTGGATTTCTTCAAGTCCCAGTTAAAATCCCACTATCTCTAAGAAGCTACTCTTGCCCCAACCCCTCTTAAGCTAGTGTCTTCCCTCTGCTGATTATCTCCAATTTACCTTGCATATTTCTTATTTGTATGTAGTTATTTGCCTGTTGCCTCTACCATTAGACTGTGAGTTCCTTTGACACTAGAGACTGTTTTTCCCTTTCTTTGTATTCCCAGCACGGGCACATACTAAGCTGTTAACAAATGTTTAACTACTGCCCAACTGACTTAGCACAGTGCCCGGCATATGGTAAACACTTAATAAATTTTTATTGATTGATAATCACTATCCTAGCTTGACACACACCAATATGTAGTAACTAATGATGGCCAGCTGAGGAAAAAGAAAAAATCTTCTGTGTTCATTGTACTGAAGACATGAAGAGGAAGAGAAATAAAACCATAAAAACTAAGTCAAGTGCAGACAATTCTTTCTTTAAAGATAAAATGTCACAAATCTGCTTCTTGTTCTATTTATTAAGTAAGCAATCAATGAGTTCTTATTAAATGTCTACTATGAGAAAGGGATTTGAGTAGATATTGGAGATACAAAAGGGAAAAAGGAAACAGTCCATGCCCTTAAAGATCTAAAATCTGTTAGGGAAGAGAACACATACAGATAGAAATAGTTTAACGAGGAGAGACAATTTGTTCTTCCATGTGTACACATTGTCTTGCGCTATTAAAATGTTAATTCTTCAAGAAGAGGGACTGTTTCAGAGCCCCCACCCCCAAATCTTAGCTCAGTGCTGTATACATAGTAAATAGAAATGCTTATATCAATTAATTAATTCACTCATTTGTTAACTCATTAATTTATTCATTGCTTTGTTCTTTCATTCAAGCATAAACAATACATGTCAAATACAAGGGATTTTAGAGGGAGGCAATAGTAGCTGGCAGTATCAGGAAATACTTAACATACAAGGTAATGCTTTAGCTGAACTTTAAAAGAAACTTGGAACTCTAAGAGACAGAAGTAAGGAGGGAGTAGATTCTAAAACACAGACAAGGGATGAAAAATCATATGTGAGGAATATAAAGACCAATTTGGACCCCAGAATATATAAAGGGGAGTAATTTATAATAAGGCTGAAGGGATAGCTTCCTTTCAAGTGTTGAAGGAATTTGAGAAGGTAATAAAAGATTTACATTTGGGTTTTGAGAGAATGGGGAGCCACTGGAGCTTATTGGGCAGGGAAGTTAAATGATCAGAACCCTGCTTGAGGATATGCCTAGAATCATTTGAATATATAAAAATAATTCAGCCATAACACTAACACCAGCATGTTCTTAGTTCAAGTTTGATGATGGGATAAAATGAGATCTCAGTAGTCATTGATCATTTGACACAAGGTTTACATTGCCCTAATACATAAAACACATACGATAAGGATATACTGACTTATAAGGACAAAGTTTCTCTGGATCTGACCACCCTTTTCTCTATATGGAACTGCATCTGGTCATCAGGTCAGGATATAGCGAAGGACATGGTGACTTATGCAGCCTTCAGAAATTCACGAAGTCAGAGAGGCACCAGCTTCAACATGATTGGGACTTTTATGCTCTTAGATGAACAGGAAACTAGCTTTAAAAATTCCATCAGGTCCTGGGACCACTTTGTCTCCTTATATGGAAAGTTAATCCATGCTGCAGGAGTGTAGGAGAAAGGATAGGCTTAACACATATAGGGGGCAAACACTACTTACCACAGCCAGAAAGACAGAGTTATCCATTAATAAGTGAGTTAACATAATAAGTGAGGGCCAGAGGTGGGAGAGGGGGAATACATAAGGAAATGAGGTTACCAAATTTAAAAAGTAACAATTTAGAGCTAGAAATATAATGAAATAATAAGAGGGTTGAAAATTAAGGAGCATGTAGGGTAATTGATAAATAGGACATGTAGAACTTACCTCTGACATGAATGATCTGTATAATTCTAGAAAAGACATTTAATTTCTTGAAACCCAGAAAATTCTCCAAGGCTTTTAAATTACATGACAAAATTCCGTGTGCAATTAAATAATAAATTATTACTTACTAGTAGTAGTAGTGGTAAAAGTAGTAGTAATAGTAGCAGTAGCAGTAGTAACTCATGTTTATGTAGGCTTTGTCATTTTTAAAATACTTTAAAAGCATATCAATAGATTAATAGAAAAAAAGATGAAATGAGAAAACATGCTTTTAAAAAAATGTAAACCAATAGTTGGACCAAGGATCACTGTCTAGTTGCATAAAAAACTATTAATCTGACCAAGATAATAAACTTTTGTTCTCTCCTTTTTTCTCCTCCTCCTCCTCTCTTCCTTTTCTTTTTGCATAGTGTTATTAGAAAATGAGGATGCCCCTTTAAAATTTGAATGCTCTTAAATGACAATGTGAGCAGTTGGATAAAGAAGAGTTGGAGGGGTGGAGGGACAGACTTCTTGCTTAGGCCTGCCTGGACTATATCTTTGAATAGAACTTTTAAAATAAAAGCTCTTTTGTCCCCTGCCGTCTTCCTTCCCCCTGTGCTTTACATCTTGCACTCTTTCTTATTCTTTTTTTAATATGAGCTCAAACACAAGAGGCTCCCTCTACTTCATGTCCGTGCTCCTTCCCTCTCCCCATGGCCAGCTGGGTTTCTTCTCCAGAACACAGCAAAACAGACACAAGCATTTTTCCTAGTTCCTTTCTCCTTTGCCTAATCACTTCATCCTTTTCTAAAAAACCTAAACATTATTAGGAATCACTGTCTGATTTTTCTCAATCAAAGCAAAAAAATGATAAAGGGCTTTTTTCTTCCCCTCTGGCCTGTTAGCCTCAGGGCTAACCTGATTGGAGAGCCCCTAGAGGTGAGAGCAGAGCCTTCTTCAGCTTCACTAACAAAGGGGCTAATTGTGCTGTGTAGACTGGCACCTGTCTGTTATAAAACAGAGCTATATCATGGAGCCATTTTGCATGTTCTCTCTAGTAGGCCAGTGAATAGCTGCCAGATGGTCATAACTTTCAGTTACTGGATACTAGTTTCATTCCAATAAATGCCATGGAAGTAAACAGTCTGTATCCTATTCAGGTTCTTAATTCCCAGGGCTATTCAGTCCCCAAGTTTTGTTTTGTATCACTAAGCTATTGCTTTCGATGCTGGGTTTGTATAACCTAAACAAACAGGTGGCCTGTGATGCCACAAACTGGCAAGCCAGATTGTTAATTGTAAATTAATCTGGGAGAAATATCTGGTTTGGGAAACAACAGATATTCGCTTAGCAAAGGGATCAATTTAAAAAAATAGTGAAGCTCTTTAAAGAATCCATGTTATTTTTGAACAAATGCCTTTCCAACAACCTGGGGATTGGGGAGAGGTGCAAATTACCTAGAGAGAACTTTACAAAGAGTCCTTTCATTAATACAACATTCCCACTCCTCATTCTCCAATCCCATTTGTCTGTTGAGGAAATGCAGCCACTGCAGAGGAAAGGAGAGGTATCTGAGAGAAGAAAATGAATGCCTCAAATGATAGCAGTAAATTGAAGTAGCTGATCTGAGATACAAAACATTAAATGATGCTTCAGAGATAATCGATTGGTCAATAACTGTGATTGTTAAGGAGTTACAGTAACACAGGCACAATATTATATACTGGGAACGTAAAGCCGCAAGTTAAACAGTTCCTACCCAAGGAACATATTCTAATGGGGGAGAACACTTGTATATAGAGTAGATATATGTATATATACATATATATGTGTATATAGAGTAGATATACAAATCAAATGCAGGGAAACTTCGATGGGAAGGTTCTAGCAGCTAGAGAAACCAAAAAAAGCTTCCTATTGTGTGTAGAATTTCAGCCAAGTATTCCAGAAGGCAGAAGACTGGATGGATGGAGACTCATGTGGGAGGACCAGCAAGAAGGTCTGTGTGTTGGGAGGACAGGAGTAGTTAGAAGCAGGGTGGAAAGATGGTAAAGGGTCAGGTCATAAAGAGTTTTAAACAAGAGACATGTCTATAGTTCATGCTAGTGAGCCATTTTGAATGGCTAATAGGAATGAATGGATAATAGTGATCTTTTAGAACAGGGGCTCCTGGGAGGGATATAGACTTGTGCTTCAACTTTATAGTTTTCTTAATATATAGCAGAGAAAGTAAAGACTAGAACCAAGGAGACAAAATAGAAGGCTATCATAGTAATTCAGATAAGAGATGATGAGGGCAGAAATTAGTGTGGAGGCTCTGTAAATGCAGAGAAAGGGGCATATCTTATGAAAAAAATGGTAAATAAAACCAACAGCAGTCCTCTCATATTCACCAAACACTCATTTCCTCATCAATCTGGTCCAATGTCACATTTAGAACCATAATCTGCAATTAGGAAGTAGAAACTTCTTTTATTGGCATTCAGTCTTCTATATACTAGATTCAAAAACTAAGAGACTGACTTTCTGATAAAAAATTGCTACTTTTAAAACAAAGAAAGAGGTTCATTTCAATAAGCCTACTATAGATTTGGCACTTGGGAATGTAGAGACAAAAACAAAAGCATCCCTGTTCTCAAGGAGCTTAAATTCTACTGGGTTTGGGGCAGCTAGGTGGTACAGTGAATAGAGCACTGGTCCTGGAGTCAAGAGGACCTGAATTCAAATCCAGCCTCAGACACTAACACTTACTAGCTAGTATGACCTTGGGCAAGTCACTTAACCCCAATTGCCCAACCTTCCCCTCCCCAAAAAGCCAAAAAAATTTTACTGGGATTTGTATATGTACTGCATAGACTTAAGTCCAAGTGGTCTCCTCCATTAGAATATAAGTTCCTTGATGGTAGGAACTGTTTAACTTGTGGTTTTACATCCTCGGTATATAAAATAGTGCTTGGCTCATTGTAAATACAGTGTATGATTACCTTTCCAAAGAGAATTCACAAAGGCATTTGTTTATCATGCAAATTAGAGTACGATGGCATTTTAATTCCCAAACCATAATCACTGATTAAGTTTCTCTGTATATCTCACATGAAAATTCAATTCATACCACATGAAAAATATTTTCCTCTCTCAGATTGAATTGTATTTAATCTAAAAGAAAAAAAACAATAATGATAGTGGTAGAGGCAGGATGAACAGTCTGATAATCTGGCTGGTAATATATGCCCCATGGTGTGGGATCAGGGAGAATCTAATATTATGTTTATACCTTTCCATTAGTGAAATTGTGTGGGGGATTATATTACAATGACAAAAAAATTGCTGATATAAATAATTAGATAATATTTGCAAAGCATTTTGTAAAACTTTAAATTTTTCTGAAATGTTAGCTATTATTATTATTAGCTAAATAAAAACATATGCAAAGTGAAAACAAAATAAATTTGTTGAATGGGTGGAATGCACAAATTACTGGTGATGGGAGATCACAAAAGGTGTTATATAGAAGATAACACTTAAGCTGTGTCTTGAAGAGTACAAGAGATTTCTAAAAGTTGAGGTGAGGAGAATCAGAAGCACCTAAGTAGGAGATGACAAATCATGGAGATTGGTATTAACCATTTCTGTGGCATTGTGTCAGAGCTTTGCAAGGAGTATAGAATTTATTAAATGCATTGGCTCTGTCTTCCTATTCTAGGAAAGTAAATGATACCATCAACATTGAATAATGTTGGCCATAGAATCAAGCACAGATGACTTCATACAGCTCACAGACAGAATATCATTCATTGATAGTACATGAGTACTCTTGCCTTAGACAAATTTGTAGATATGCTTATTTGCTTGGACTTTCGTATTTTTGAAGGTAATAGAAATCATTATTCTAATAGAGAAATTAACCAAATGTTTAAGCAGCTGTTATGCAACTTCTTTTAAGGCTAGTTGGAAGGATGCTTTTTTTGTCTTGCTGTTCTTAGGTTGAAGCATCACATGTCTTTCAACAGAGATACTTGACAGTTGACATTTTTTTCTTTTACTTCTTCAGCTGCTAATTGCATATTTACAATGCTTCAATCAAGAGGAAAAGAGAAACAGATTAGAAAAATTTTCTATCTGTCAACAGAACTATATAATATAATGAAACATCTACTCATTAAACCTAGAGAACTTTTATGGCATCTATAATAAGTGTTATAAAGGGCACAAAGGTATTATTAATTCTGAAAGAATGCAGACTGGAAAAACAATAAGTCATTTTGACAGTTGCTATGAAGATTATTACCAAATGTTATGTTTACTTGACTAGACTCAATTTATAAAAAAAAGACCTACAAAAAAATCTGCAGTTTAATCAATTGAGATGTGCTATTACAAACAACTGCTAATGGACTAAAGCTCTGGTTCCTTTCTTAATGATAAAACTGTGACTAGATTTTTAAAATTAAGGTAATTAGTAGTGGGGTTGGTATGTGTGCATTACAAAAAAAAGGAACCTTATATCAATGAAATATAACTGTAGAACAGGGGTTTAAAGAGACCATAAATGTTCCTTTTTTAAGTTAAATGAAGCTAAAGATTCAAGTCTATTTAAATACAGCATGTGATTACCTTTTCAGAGAAAATTCACAAAGGTATTTGTTTATCATGCAAATTAGAGTACAATGGCATTTTAATGCCCAAACTATAATCACTGATTAAGTTTCTCTGTATATCTCACATGAAAATTCAATTCATACCACATGAAAAATATTTTCCTCTTTCAGATTGAATTGTATTTAATCTAAAAGAAAAAAAAAACAATAATGATAGTGGTAGAGGAAGGATGAACAGTCTGATAATCTGGCTGGTAATATATGCCCCGTGGTGTGGGGTCAGAGAGAATCTAATATTATGTTTGTACCTTTCCATTAGCTAAATTGTGTGGGGGATTATGCTACTATGATTTAAAAAATGACATTTGAAAACCTGTGATTTATTTTATAACCAACACTCATTTCTCAATGAGAACCCCTATTCTGATTAAGATTCTCTTTTATTTATAGTAATACCTATTAATGTCTGTGTGTATATACACATACACAAAAACATATGTGTATGTGCATAAGTATATACATAAGTATAGATTAAAAATCCATCTCAAAGAATGTTAATTAATGAGAATGGACCACCCATGCTACCACAGAACATCTAGAAACTGAAACTCACCATCAATTGGGTATGTTCATTGAGTTGTGTTGTTGGTTTTTTGTTTTTTGTTTTTTTAGTAATGGTGACAGTTTTGTACTGGTACAGTCACATTATCTCATCTAACAGCATGTACTTTTACTTGTAAGACAGCTGACTAGGATAAGGACTAATCCTTATGATTTATGACCATGAAACAAAGAAAAGGTAACAACCCACCAAAAGATTAAACATCTTTACTAGCACCATGTTCTATTTAGCCAATTTCACTAAGTAAGGCAAAGATGATGTAAGAACAAGAGTTTGCTTGAATGTTTAGGAAAGTCAGAGAAAATAAAAGCCCCTGTAATATACCTGATGATAATTTGTAACCTTAAACATTTACATGGACTTTCCTCCAACATTTGGAGCACCAAGGCAAAGCCTCTAGATTTCAAGTAGGTGATTATATTTTAAAATAAAAGGATAAAAGCAAATACGGGAGAACTTCGAGTGCTAAAACCTCAGTTTGAGCATCAGCACTACCAATTTCACCCATTTACAACCAATTACCACAACTAAGAACTTCCTCAATTTTCCATTAACTCACCCACAAAATGGGCATAATAGCTGCTATGAAACACATGGAGTTGTTTTTAAAAAATGTTTTGTAAAACTATAAAGCACTACGTAAATGTGAGTTGCTATCATCATCAATTGCATCAACCCTGTTTGGCTCTGGAAGAACTTTACCAGCTTGCTGTGTCTACATCACTGGAAAACATTGGGAGCTGAGGGTAGGTCCACTGGGATTCAATAGATTTTACACAGTGATGCTTGAGGATGCTATGAGACATTCCTCCAAGCTGAACTACTCTTTGAAACCTCTCATAACTTGCTTCAAATCACTGAATCACAATAATCACACAGGTTCTGAAGATAATACTGTATTATACTAGATGATACTAATGTGGCAACAGGCTTGAGGACAAGTTGTGGGTCAAGGGCAGCTATTGTCTAACCCTGATGTGATTGCTAGACTTTTACTTGAAACAGATGCATACTTTATTTTCCAGTTTTTTTTTTTATCACACATGACAAGAAAACAACAAAATTTATCAAGCTTCTCCTACTTGATATAGAGCAAAGGAATAGGGCCTAGTGAGTAGGCTCAGGTAAAGGGGAAACTTTAAGATACATTCTCTGTATAAGAGAGCTAAAATCAAAATATAGTAATGGGGAGGGGAAAGGATCAAGGAAGATTTTGATGAGAAGGTAGAATTTGAATTGGATTTTGAAGAATGGGTAGAAATTCAACAGGTAAGAGAGAGTATGAAATTTAAAATAAAATGAAATTGTAAACAGACACATGGAACCAGGGCTCCAAATCTCATAAAGGCAGCAATTGTTTAGGGAGCAGAGAGTCCTCTAGTCTGACAAGAGGTATTAATGGCCATTCTGGAACACACCAGGTGAACAGTTTTGAGTCATGGACTCCTTTGACAATCGAGTGAAACCTATGGACTCCTCACAATAATGTTTTTAAATAATTGAAGCTAGTGTCAAATTTAGTGAAAATACAGATGTAATATTTTCCCATTGAAGTTCATGGATCCACAAAACCTACCCATGGACCCACTAGAAGTTTGTGGGAACCCAGATTCAAAGCCCCTGAATTAGATTTTCAGGCTTTAATAAGCAGTTTTTAAACTTTCTTTTTTACTACATATAACAATGATTTTCTAATGATGTCATGGGACTTGTTACCACTGACTGTCTAGGAGTAAGTGGTAATCCTTGTAAAAATACTTTTGGTGCTTAACATTATGACCTAATCAACTCAGACATTTCTCTAACATGCTTTGCAAAAAAAAAAAAAGTCTGTCACTGCTAACTATGGCAATTAGAAAGATTGCTACCTTGCTAACACTGAAATCAGTTTTTAAAAAATAAGCTTTGGAAAGTCATTCACTATAGGACAAGTGGTCAAAAGCTGAAAGTACTCTTTAAAAGAAAAATTACAAATTGTTAACAACTATATGAAAGAATGATCCAAATCAGAACAATAAGGGAAATGAAAATCCAAAGAACTTTTGGTTCATGGAGTCTGACCCCAGTCCCATCAAGATCCTCAGATTCCTCCACAAGACCTTCCCTAGACCCCTCCTCCCAGACTACTAGACCACCCTCTAGATCCCTCCCACAGTCTTTCTGAATATAAGATCCATCTTGCCTCCATGAAAGGGCTCAAATTCATTCTAGCTGAGGTTCAATCTCACCTGCTTACGAATACAAGCATCACAAATGCGTAGGCTCCTTAAAAGTCTACCCAATATGACAAATTTTTAATGAACTTTGTTTTACTTTATCTGAGAGAAGACTTGAATTGAATTCATTTGACAGGACTGGGCATATTGGTATTTGGGGGTCTCAAGAACCCCTGAATCCCAACATTTTAAACCTCAATACCACCATGCACCTCCTCTGCTCCTATTTGCAAGATGCTGATAGGAGCAGAAGGAAATCAAGAAACTATTCTGAGACTACTACGAATTTGTATTGTCTAATCCAAAGTGGGTAGTGTCAAGAGAATCATTCTATTCCTCCCTAATTGTTCAGCTGTTTTACTCTATGTTTCACAACTTCTGATCCTCTCTCACAAAATCCCTAACCTTCACATTTCTAACTGATGATTTTACTTTATACTTCCTTGAAAAAGAAAATGAGACTATTTTTCAAGGGTTCTCAACTTTCTTGACCTCATATAATCCAGCTATGCTGCATCAGTGTCTTCTCATTCACTCCAGTTTTGGATGAAGAAAGGAGCCTTTCTCATTACAATGGCCCACTACTCTATATGTAACCTTGAATACATCATCTCTGTCCTCTTTAGCAGGTTATCAGTGATGAGGTGCAGGCTTTGAGAGCTCCTTTGAGCTCTCCTTGAATCTTTGAGGTACAGACTCAGGGAAACCCCTTGAACTCTGATTGAATCTTCCCATTTGATGAGGCTTTTGCATGAGGCCATAAGCTTTTCATTGTGGCTGGGCCCAAACCTCTATTACTAGCCTAGCTCTCCATTGTCCTTCTACTTCCCACCCTTATGCCTATCAAAATATCAATCCACCCTTGACCGCCCTTGAACTGGCCTAGCCCACCATTTTCTGTTGGCTCCAGGAAGCCTCTAGCAACTTCCCATCAACTCCTCCTAAAGACCCTCCCCAAATTCATTCTGACCTCATTGACTCCTCCTGAAGATACTCCCAAATCTCCTCCTTCAGACCACCCCTAGATTCCTCCCACAACCTTTCTGTATATAAGACCCCTTCTTGCCTCCATGTATGTGAGAGAGCCATAGAATTTTCTAGCGCAGACTTGCTCTGTGTCCGATACAGGTAGTTTCTTCGGCTGAGAGAAGACTTGAGTCAAATTCATTGGACAGGACCCGGCACGTTGGTATTTTGGGGTCTATACCTCAACATTTTATGGTGACCTCTTCATCACTACTATCATACTCACTCTCTTTATTTGCAGCCACTCCATATCTGTTGACTTCCCTTCCCTACTGTCAATGAACATAGATGGATATGTCTCCTCATTAAGAAACAAAACAAAAAACTAAACTAAACTACACCAACAAAAATCCTCATGTAATCCAACAGTATCTGCTAGCTATTATCCTATACCTTTCTTCCACTTCTTGGCTAAAGTCTTTGAAAAAACACCTACAAGTGGTCCCTCTACTTCCTCTTACTCAGTTCTTAATCCTCTTATCTTCTGACTCCTAACTTTATCATTCAACTGAAATTAGTCTTTCCAGAATTGCCAATGATCCCTTAATTGATAAATCTAATAGTGTTTCCTTAAGCCAAATCCTTCTTAACTTTTCTGATCTTTCTTGGTTCTCCTATTTTTCTCCTTAAATCCCTTCACTAATTCTTCATCCTTGTCATATTTATTAACCATGGGTGTAATGCAAAGCTATATCCTGCACTATCTTTTCACTTGATGTTGTCATGCTGACCTCATCAGCTCCCTTCAGTTTAGTTATCAACTTTGCAAAAGATTACTTCATCTATATATCTGTTTTAATCACTCTTCTGAGTTACTGTTCTGCATCACCTTTAGGGTACTGAGAATGGGATACTACTTAAGCATCTCTAACTCAAAATGTATAAAACAGAACACTCTTATCCTGAATTCTCCCCACTTCTCAATTTTCCAAGATTTTTGGGATTTTCAATACTCAATGTAATAACAAAATTTTAGTTTTTAGATTTTGGCTTTGCTATTTATGTTCACATATGTGCTTCCAATTTGATGGAGTATAGGCTCTAGGAAACCCCTTGAACTCTGACTGAATCTTCCCACTTGATGAGGCATTTGCCTTAGGCCATAAGTCTTTCATTATTGCTAGCCCCAAATCTCTGTTGCTCTTAACCTAGCCTAGCCCTCCATTGTCTGTCATCTCCAGGTAGCCCTCACCTGTTTCCCACCCTTAATCCCATTCCTGGAGTCTGACCAACATTCCACCAAAGATCCTCCTTACACTCCTCCTCAAGACCCTCCTCAAACTCCTCTAGACCACCCCTAAATCATCCCACAATCTTTCTGTATATGTGTTGGTATTTTGAGGTCTCATGTACCCCTAAGCCCTAAACCTCAACACTATTCATACCATTTCTTTCTCTCTGAATCAACCATTTTTGGATCCCTTGTCAGTTTAATCAGACATCTTAGAACATCACAACTTTTCTGAATCTGTTTCATTTATATAATATAGGAATCTAGGGCTTCTATAGAAATTTTCTTAATCTCTATCACTTTGATATACTAGAAAGGTCCTGAATAATTATTATCTCTTACTGGTCTCTTTTATAAACTCCAATAAAGGAAGAGAATTTCCCTATTGGGAGCCCTAATTTCCTTTTCCTTCACCTTGGGGTCAGTCTGTCACCACTGATGTGGTTAGGGTTAGGGTTGCTCTGCAGATGCCCAAAATACCAACAAGTCGGGTCCTGCCAAATGAATTTGACTCAAGTCTTCTCAGCCAAAGAAAAGCAAAGTTTATTAAAAGTTCATTAAAAGTTCACCATATACTGATCCATCAACCACAAAGGCCATTCCCAGGCCTATCAACACAGGGTGGGGATCCAAAGGAGCTGGGTAAGAGACAAAGGCAGGGACAGCAGCTACTCCTAGAACTACCCATCCACAGCTTGGAAATTAAAAAAACCCCTTTCTGAACTTCCAGGGACCAAGACGACAGACTGAACCCCGGCTGCTCCAATCCCCACTCTGACCCAAAAGCACAGTAATTATTGTCCCAGAGGAAAATTTTAAGCAGTGAAGGCTTAGGAACCCCGGAGGAAGGGCGTGGCTAAGGTCCTGCCTCAAAACAGAAAGAAAGCAGGCTACAAAGACAAAGACAAAGACTCTGGAATGCTATTATGGTGAGAGGGAGGAATCAAACTCAGAAGGAGAGAGGATTGACTCCATACCTGCAGCTGAAGCCTCAACAGGGATTATGACCTGGTCTCAGGAACAGAAAGCATTCCTAGATGAGCTCAAAAAGAACTTTGAAATCCAGCTTAGGGAGGTAGAAGATAAAATCAATACCTCTTATAAAAACAAAATTGCGAAATTAGAAAAACATTACAGTGAAGAGAACAGCTCCTTAAAAAGTAAAATGTATGAACAAAAAATGAAATCTGAGCATATCAAAAAGGAGCTTCAAAAACTAACTGAGGAGAATAATTTGCTAAAAACTAAAATCAACCAAATCGAAGCCAATGACTCTAAGAGGAACCAAGAATAAGTTGAACAAAACATCAAGACTGAAAAATTAGAAAAGGAGGTAAAAATATCTCAATGGAAAAATGACTGACCTGGAAAACAGATCCAGGAGAGATAATCTGAGAAGAATCATTGGTCTACCAGAAAATCATCATGCAAAAATGAGTCTGGACATTATCTTCCAAGAGCTCATCAAGGAAAATTGCCCTGAGATTCTAGAACCAGAGAGTAAAATAGAAATCGGGAGAATCCACCGGACACCCTGAAAGAGATCCCAAATTGAAAAGTCCGTGAAATGTTGTGGCAAAACTCCAGAACTATGAGGTAAATAAAATACTACAAGTGACTGGAAAGAAACAATTCAGATATCACAGAACCACAGTGAGGATCGCATAGGATCAATGTTGAAAGATTGGAGGAACTGGAATATGATTTTTCCCAAGGCAAAAGAGCTCAGGCTACAACCAAGAATCACCTATCCAGGAAGACTGAGCATAATCTACCAGGCAAGGAGATGGACATTCAGTAACATAACAGAATTCCAGACTTTCCTGATGGAAAAGCCAGAGCTCAATGGAAAATTCAACCTCCAATTACAAGACCCAGGAGAGACATAGAAAGGTAAATAAGGAAAAACACACACACACACACACACACACACACACACACAACTTGTTATTTAACAGGAGCAAACTGTTTACACCCCCATATGAAAAGTTGATACCTGTTAATATCATGAACTCTATACCTATGGCAACATCTAAAAGGGACAGAGATAAAAAGAGGGTGTGAGTATAAATTATGCAAAATGATAAAAATCCTTATTAAGGAGCTGCAATGGAAGAAGAGGAAAGAATGAAGCAGAAAAGGGTAATAATGCTACACAAAGAGGCATAAAAACAATATAGTAGAGGGAAAGAAGGGAGGGAGGTGACCATTATATGAGCTACTCCTTCACTGGTTCTGGTGCAAGGAGGGAATAACATAATCATTTAAATATAGGACTCTATCGAGAAGAGACATAAAACTTATAATAGAGGGAAAGAGGGGAGGGAGAGGAGCATTGCATGAGATCTATTCTTGTCATTCTAGGTCCAAGGAAGAAATAACGTACAACTTTGAGTATAACAATTGATCATATCCTACAGGCAGTAGGAGTGGGGAAGGGTCAAGGGGAGGAGTTAGAAGGGAGGGAAGAAGTAGTAAGGCAGAAGGGTAGGAAAAGGGAGGGGGACTGATAAGAAGGGAATACTGAGGGAGGTGGCGGGTCAGAAGGAAAACTCTTAAGAAAGGGAAGGGAGAAGGGGAAAAACGAAAGCCTAAAAAGGGGAGGGAATAGGATGGAGGGAAAGACACAGACAGTAATCATAACTGTGAATGTGAATGGGATGAACTCTCCCATAAAACAGAGGTGGATGGCAGAATGGATTAAAAACTATAATCCTGCAATATGCTGTCTACAAGAAGCACATCTGGAACAGGGGATACACACAGGTCAAAGGTAAAAGGCTGGAGTAAAATATATGATGCCTCAGCTAAAGCAAAAAAAGCAGGGGTAGCAATCCTCATCTCAGACAAAGCAAAAGCAAAAATAGATCTAATTAAAAGAGATAAGGGAGGAAACTATATTCTGCTAAAAGGCACCATCAAAAATGAGGCAATATCATTACTAAACATTTATGCACCTAGTGGTACAGCATCTACATTCCTAAAGGAGAAATTAAGGCAAAAATATTTACTGCAGCTCTCCTTGTGGTGGCAAAAAAACTGGAAATTAAGGGGATGCCCATCAAGTGGGGAATGGCTAAACAAGTAGTGGTATATGAGTATAATGGAATATTATTGTGCTATAAGAAATGGGGAGGAGATGGACTTCATATTTACCTGGAGAGGCTTATACGGACTGATGCTAAGTGAGAAGAGCAGAACCAGGAAAAACTTGTACACAATCACAGACACATCATATGTGTGATGACCAACCTCGAAAAACTGGACTCTTCTCAGCAATGCACAGTTATAAGATAACTCTTCAAGTCTCAGGATGGAAGGAGATATTTACATTCAGAGAAAGATCTAGAAAGAACAGTTTAAATGGAGACTGAAGCAGACTACATGTTCTCATTCTTTTCCATGTTTGGTTTTGTTTCCTTTTTCCCTTTGTTCACTCCATTGGTTACAACTCTTCTATACAACCAGACTAAAGTCCAATATGAAAGTATTTGCAGATCCTATACTTGATTGCATGCCACCATGGGGTGGGGGGTAAGTGAGGGGAAAAAATTTGAACCTCAAGGGATTCTGGAACTGAATCATATAAACTTAAGGTAAATAAACAAATTAATTTTTTTAAAAATTTTTTTAAAGTTCACCATATTGGGTAGACTCTTAAGGAGCCTAGGTATCTGTGATGCTTGCATTGGGCAAACAGGCAAGAACAAATCTGTCCTAGGTCATTCTATGGCTCTCTCACACACTGGGGCAAGAAGGAATCTTATGTTCAGGAAGGTTGTGGGAGGAACCCAGGCGTGGTCTGGAGGAGTTGAAGTCAGAGTGATTAAGGGTGGGAAGTTGTTGGAGGCTACCTAGAGCCAACAGACAATGATGGGCTAGGTCAGTTCAAGGGTGGATTGATATTTTGATAGGCTCGAGAGTGGGAAGGAGATGGACAATGAAGGGCTAGGCTATTAAGAGAAGTCTGGGCCCAGCCACAGTGAAAGCTTATGGCCTCATGTAAATGCCTCATCAAGTGGGAAGATTCAATTAGAGTTCAAGGGGGTTCCAAGAGCTTGTACCTCAAAGATTCAAGGAGAGCTCAAGGGGGTTCCCAGAGCCTGCACTTCATCAACTACCTCACCTTTCATTATCTGTCCACTTTAGAAACCATAGTATTTTGGCTATATTTTTGCCTATCTTTTGTCTTTCTCAAACTTCCCACCTCATCTGATCTACCAAAGCAAATTTTCTATGGCAGATCCTTTAAGACATTTCAGCTTCTAATGATTAAGGTAAAACTCAACCACAGGTACTGATGCAGTTTGGTGTTGCTGGGAACTGAAATGTCATGGCTGCATGCACTTGAAATTAATTCACACACTCAAACCTTCTTCCCATCAGGAAGGTAGTTTATTTGTAATGCCAGTAGAAGTAGGCAGAGTTCCCAGTGAATCTGAAACTTAATGGTGTTGTATACAAAAAGGACAGTAAAAGGATAGGATTAAGGAGCAGGATATAGTCTGGGGTAGGCCAGGTGCAACAGGGAAAACACTGTCAAGTAAGCTAATTAAGTGATTTAGGTGGGCTGGGGTGGGCCAGATGCCTTGGGAAGAGGTGCCAGTCATCTGAGCTATTGAAATGTATGGGAAAATTCTGAGACTGGGCTGCTTTTGAAGACATAGTCTTTTCCTTTTAGGGGTCCAAGTGCCATAACCCCATCAGTACCTTACACCAAACTAATTTAAATTCAGTTTTTGAACTTTCCTTTCATGTGTACCTATTCAGGTTACCACTCTCTGAAAGATATCTTAAAGTCAATAGAAATTGGACAATTTTTCTCTTCAAAAGATAGATACTCACTCATTATGATGTTCCAGATCAAGTTTTATGATTTGGAACACAAATTAAAATTAAAATATCATCTTTTCACCCCTCTTCTTCCCAGGGAGATAGTGCTACAAACTTCAATTTTGCATGTGTAAAATCTTCATCCATAACTCCCTTGGTGTGGTCAGTAATTGGTCGCAGTTCATCCCAACTAGCATATATATTTTACAATCCCTAAAGTAAAATATTTGTTGTCATAAAGGTTTCAACACATTCTTGTTTACTCTAATACTTGAGTAGGGTCATATCACCAGAGCTGATCTCTTATATAATATATCCCTACGCTGTATCTCTCCAGAAGAATATGGGAGTATCTTTCTAGGCAAGAAGGCAATGTTATAACCATGAATTTTACAAAATCACACAAGCTTAGAGTTGAAAGGAACTTCAGAGTCCATATAGAGTTCAACCTCTACCTGAATTAGAATTCCCTTAAAATAAATCTGACAAGAAGTCATCCAGTTTAATACTACTTTCATTGATTGTAATATGTAGAGAAGATGAAATTAAGTTATTGAAATGTATAAAGATTTTCTATTTCATGATACTTTGGCTTAATTAATTTGAATTTCTTTTATCACTGATTTAAAATATTTGAAAGACTGGTAAATGGAAGTATTAGATTTATTCTCTTTGTCCTAGAGGACAGAATCAGGGCCAAGTAGAAATCAGTGGGTTGTAGATTTTTTTTTTAACTGTTCAATCAGAGGCATTCTATAATGAAATAGTTTGCCTCACAAAGTACTGTACATCAATTGAAATGTTCAAAAGTAATCTGGAGGACTATCAGCTTTAGAACAGATTCCATCATTAGAAGGAGGGGGAGATAAGCTAGTCTTCAAAGGTCCCTTGTAAGGCAAAGATTCTACAATTATGTATTTCTAGCTAGTGTTCAATACAAGGCTATGCTTCAGTATCTGCCAGAGGAGCTGACTAATACTCAAAGTTCAGAATAAATTGAAAGCATAGATAAGATTAACAAGAAGTGTGGGCTTGTTTAATTTCATTATCGCAAAAGATCCTATTTGACATGATGAATTTATTGATCACATATCAAAAAGAATGGAGTCAAAGGGAGGGAAGTAGCTGCAATTCTGCCAAAATTAGCAAATTTCAGAATTGAAAGGGACTTCAGAGGTCATCTAGTTCAATCCAGATCTGAAAAAAAGAATTCCCCTCTAACATGTACACAAGTGGGCATATTACTTGCTTTGAAAGATCTTAGATGAAAAGGCATCTTCAGGCAACTCTTTCTGCTTCTAAATAATTCTGTTAAGAAGTTACTTCCTTTCCTCCCTGCCCCCTCCCCTTCCTGACTTTTTTTCCCTTTCAAGTGTTAAATTTTCCTCTTTGAAATGTCTTCTGTTCATTTTTCTTAGTACTTCCTTCCCAAGCTAAACAGGTCAGGGATTGGAACTTTGTTTTCACTAACAAAGAGAATTCCCAGGTAAGGACATTCCCTTTACCAGTGCAGTTCAACACCCTCATTGCGACTTAAAATTTAGCCTGGAATACTAGGATAAAGCTTCCTGGAGCACTGAGAGGTCAAATTCAGTTGCCCCAGGCAAATGCCAGGGACTTGGCCATGTGGGCCATCATTAATGATGGGGATGGGATTTGAACCCCAAGAAGGAAAAGACCAGGACTTTGGGATCTGGACCCAAAAAAGGAAAAACCCTGGACTTTCCCATGTGACCTGATGAGGTTTAAATTAGGGGTGCTTGAGACCCCAAAATACCAACACGCTGGGTGGGTCCTGCAGAATGAATTCAACTCAAGTCTTCTCTCAGCCAAAGAAAAACAATATTTATTAGAGATTTGCCTTAATGGGTAGACTCTTAAGGAGCCTCGTTGATGCTTGTACTGGACAAGTGGGTTAGAATCATCTGACACAGAGTGAGTCTGCTCTAGAAAATTCTCTGGCTTTCTGCCTTTTCTCTGAGGCAAGATGGGTCTGATATACAGAAAGGTTGTAGGAGGATTTTAGAGATGGTCTAGAGGAGGAGTTTGGGGAGGGTCTTCAGGAGAAGTCAAATGAGGTCAGACTTCAGTGATGAAAGATTAAGGAGGGAGTAGCTGAAGGCTACCTGGAGGTGAGACAATGGAGGGTTTGGGAGGAGCAAGGGTGGAAAGTTGATGGACAAAGGAAGGCTAGGCTAGTAACAGAGATTTGGGCCTAGCTATAATGAAAGGCTTATTATGGCCTCAAGCAAATGCCTCATCAAATGGGAAGATTCAATCAGAGCTCCAGGAGATTCCCAGAGCCTGTACCTCATCATGATGCAGGTTCCTGATGTTTGCTTGGGACAATCAGCCCCTGCCCAGTTAATTATCACCAGGCACCTGGGCCATGGGGGGTAAGTCCAAGACCTTTCGTTTTGGGGGTCTAGGCTCCAAAGGCACAGTCTTTTCCTTTTAGGGGTTCAGATCCCATCCCCCATCATTATAACTTGTCCAGAGTCATATCACCAATATATATCAGAGGCAGGATTTGGACAAGACCAGCTTTCTATACACTATGACACAGCTGCTTCTCCCCAAAAGAACAACTCTACCCCTTCTTCCCCATGCCAGACTTTCAGATTCTTGAACACAGACATTGTGTTCTCTCTAAGCTAAATATTCCTGGTGCTTTTGATAGGTTTTCACATAGCATGAACTCAAGACCATTCACCTTCTTGGTCATCCTCCTCTGCATGTTCTTATTATCCTTCTTAAAATGTGATGCCAAGAACTGAACACAATAGTTGTTTTTTTTCCCTGTTTGGTACATATTAATTGCTATATATTAAACATGTCTTTAGGATAATATTAGTCTTTGTACAATTGTGGAATATTAAATACAGTATGCTTTGAACATATGTATCCAGAGATATGCTTTATATCAGTAAATGATAAATTTTGACAAATATAAATCTTGCCCCCAAAAAAAAGAAAGGAAAAGAAAATTTGCAATTCAAAGAAGACCAGGCTATGTATGGAAAATCAAAATTTGTAGGGTTATCTCCCTGGAAAGAAAGGGAAAAAAGAAAAGATAATTGCATTTCAATTCAAGTTCCAAAGCACAAAACTCTATCTAGAAAATCACCGTCATCATGGGCATGAATAAAAATTTGCTATTGCTGAGAGACTGTGATTAAAAAAAAAAAAAAGTAATATCAGGGAGAATATCTAAGCAACCAGCCCAAGCACAGGAATAAGTTAACTGATTCTTTGAACATTTTAGGAAATTTCTCCAAGGTTCAAATATTTGTTCTCTAGGTTATCTTTCTTTTAGAAAATAGCGAAGAAGGGAACAAGACTTTAAGGAAGCTGTAGTTTTTTGCTATTAGCTCATGTCCCCAGGGCCTAAAAAGAAGTTAAAGCAAGTATAATGAGATTCACAACTAATTAGAAATTTAAAGTACTTCTCATTCTCTCTCTCTCTCTCTCTCTCTCTCTCTCTCTCTCTCTCTCTCTCGCTCTCTCTCTCTCTTGCTCTCTCTCTCTCTCTCTCTCTCTCTTGCTCTCTCTCTCTCTTGCTCTCTCTCTCTCTCTCTCAGTGCCTCTGTCTCTCTATTACCATTGGCATTTGTGACTTTAGGTGTATTTACTATGAGTAAATACCTGTAATAATCTAATATGGGAAAATGTAGAAAAAGGTGAAGGTGGCTAGTTGGGGGAAGGTATGGCATTGGTGGTCAGCTACAGCACATGATCAGGGCCACTGAGAGCCTTTGAGGGTTCTCCCCAGGAATGGGAATACACTATGTGGCAAACTGGATGGCAACAAGTAGCTCTTAAGTGAACTTTGACAAGGAAAAAAAAGGGATAATTCCTTCTCCAATTCTAATGACATCCCTAAACTCTACTCACTACCTGCACTACTACCCACTACTCTATAGCTTTCCAAATCAAAATATCCCTCCCTGGCCACCATTCCTCTATATGTTCTGTTCCCTACCCCCACCCCACCCCTTAAGGCTAAAAATTGTTTTCTCTTTTGTATTTGTATCCTGTGTTTAGCACATTGCTTGGCACATAGTAAGAACTTAATAAACCCTTTTTTATCAAATAAATTCAGTCATTCAGTGATTCATTCAAAAGAAACATGAGAAGCACAAATTTAGAGATATCAACACTCCAAGGTTCATGTGGGCTATTTGTGCCTGACCTGTGACAGAGCTTTCTGAGCTCATATTGCTCTGATCAGTCTCAGTCAGACACACTGTACTTTCACCCCAATATAGTGATGTCATTTTGGCCTCTTCGAGAACAAAGGACAACAACTGATTCATTTATGACCTTTAACCTCAAACAAGCACTAGAACAATAAGCAAAAAATATGAATAAAAGGTTAAGAGAAACTTTAAGGAAAATGTAAACCAGTGTGAACAATTAAGATAAGTGGACCACCTAGAGTGAATCTAGTTCATAACATAACAATTTCTCATTCTTCTTATTGTCCCTTAAAATACATAGAACAATATATTACTAATAGTATTCATTGGTAGCGTGACCAATGCATAATCTTACTATAGAAATTCTGCTGAACCCAGTCAAGTCATACTAAATTGGAAACATTCTTCAAAAACAACACATAGTTCTGGCCAAAATTTTTATTGGATAGAAATAGCATTTGGTAAATATATCTGTTGTATAATTATTCCCCTCATACATACATTATTAAGTACAACAAAACCATAATTTCTAACATAAGCATATATATTTTTCCTATAACTTCAAATATGGACTTTTGAAAGAATGGGGAAGTCAAGTGGCACATTGGTTAGAATGATAGACTTGGAGGAAGGAAGACTCATCTTCTTGAGTTCAAATCTAGCCTCAAACACTTACTAGCCATGTGACCCTGGGCAAGTCACTTAACCCTGTTTGCCTCAGTTTTGTCATCTGTAAAATGATCTAGAGAAGAAAATGACAAATCATTCTAGTATCTTTGCCAAGAAAACACCAAATGGATAAAGAGTTAGAAATGACTGAAACAAATGAACAAGAAGAACTTGTCTTTTAGGATTACTTTTGCTTTAATTTTGTTAAAGAACTTTAAGATTCAGCAGATCACCTTGCACATATTTTATGTATTAATTACATCATTTTTTCCCTCTAACATTGTAATGGGATAATTGCAGATAAATTTCAAACTAAGCTAATCAGCCACACAAAAATCCAAGATGAATGACTGACTCTGTCTAAAACCAGATAAGGGGCATCACGGTGAAAAGTATATTTAGATGAATGCACATTACCTTCTCCCACCAACCCCAAAAGGTTCTATTGTTTAATCATCCTTGGGCATGTAGGGATCTAGAACAGGCATAGGTATGAAGCAGTCAGCTTCAGTCTAGATTGGTCAAATATATTCAGCCTGTCCTTGGCTGGCTTGTAAGATCAGTTCTGGAAAACCAAGGCACAGAAATTCAATAACTTTTAGGGAAGAGAATGTATTCTAAGGATATTTCAAAGTTATTTCTGGGGGAAATGAATCTACACTAGCATTCTTTTAGTTTAGAAGATTTTGTGACCTATTATAAAGAACACTGGGCCAGAAATTATAGCAGCATCAGTAATTAGTTATATAGGTTAAATAACCACCCCAATCTTGGGTTTTCCCACATTTAAAAAGTAAATAACAAGGCCTACCCTTATCTACCTAACAGGGCCATTGAAAGGAAAAACAAAAAAGATACTCCACAAATTTATCAGTGTGGGTATTCTCTGGATTAGCACTGAACTGAATTCCTCTCTACCTAATAAATAAGAGAGAAAGAGAAAGGAGGAGGAGGAGAAGGGGAAGGGGAAGGGGAAGGGGAAGGGCAATGGGAAAGGGTAGGAGAAGGGGAAGGGAAAGGAGAACAAGAGGAAGGATTAAGAGGAGGAGAAGGAGTCCAATTTTTAGTGGGGCTTTCAGTGTAAAAGTGAACTTAAGCCCCAAAACCGTTTCCTCTGGGCCCTGAGGTAGTTAACCTCATGAGAGGTAAGATTATATGTTCCATTAAATTCGTCCAGTATTTATGGAGTATCAACTATGCTCTATGTACTTAACAACAAAAATAAGGACACGGTCTTTACTCTGGAGAAATTTGTGATCAAGGAGGTTCAAGCACAAAAAAATCATGCCATGTGAATTATCTCTTTTTCTCCCCTTGATTCTTGGTTTTCATACTTTTTGCCAATGGTAACTGTCTTTCTTATAACAGCTGAACTCCAGTGACAATATGATTGATAGGTTTACAGAACTATTTCTTTGATAATGAGGGGATTATAGTAAGGGCAAGCTGTCCTGGAAAAAAAAAAAAAAGAACAGTTGGGGAAGGGAGGAGGAAGATTCAGTCTTTATCTAAATCTGAACTACATGAATGAGAGAGTGGGTAGCTGTCACACATAAACTTGCTAGGTAGAGAACACAGGAGTGCAGGTTCATTCAAAGCAAAAGGCATTATCTGGAGGATCCTGGCAACCAAGACAATGATTTCCAGATGAGAAATACACAGATTATAAACACTAGGATTAATCCAGGAATCTGATATTTAGGAAGGTCAACAATTTAGCTGTCAACATGGGGCAGTCAAGTTCCTGAGATTCCAACTGAGGAATTCATCTCACTGTTTCTATACTACTGTGCCTGCCATGCCCACACAGACTCACTTTCTTGATGTGTTCTGCTTCTGGAGGAGCACTGCATCTTGTTCCACACTTCTCCAACAGCACTAAGGATCATAGATTTTAGATGGGAACTCTGAGGTCTATCTTATTCCATTTTATGTGATCAATGTATATAGGTTTACTGTCCCTAGACAGACTGTAAGTTTTTTGAGGATAGGGACTATATCTTATTAATCTTCCCATCTCCTATAGATAACCCTCTCTTCTGGGTCTCAAATACAGCCCTCCTCCCCCTTCTTTAAGTCTAGCCCCTTCATTCTACCCTTAGGCTGGGCTATTTTTCTACACTCCTCTTCTACTACAGATCTGAGACTAATAGTTTTATCAAATTACAAAATCAGTCTTTCAAACATGAATCATAAGATAACATATCCTCATCATTTTCCCATGCTTCCTTAATAATTTGGTAGAGTCATTTTACGACAAATATATAACATGTATAATTATTATATATTATAAATTCAGTTTTAATCTTTAAGTTATACATTGTAAAAATGATGTATGATTTTAATAGCAAGGATAAAGCAACCTCAGACATTCTGGCTCAAAATTTACCTCACATTTTTCTTTTATTTTTTTTTAATTTTTAAAAATTGATTTGTTTATTTACTTTTAGTTTATAAGATTCAGTTCCATAATCCCTTGAGTTTCAAATTTTCTCCCTCCCTCTCCCCACACCTACCCATAGGGGCTTGCAATCAACTATAGGATCTGCAAATACTTTCACATTGGACATTAGTCACTTTCAGCTCTTTTTTGCATACAGTGGGCATTGAATCAATATCGAGATTCAGTGGAGGGAAAAATAAATCCTGCCTACTAGCTCTAATTCAATATACTTATCTCCAGCTGACTTTTGCTTAGCTGTTTATTTTCACCTATCCACTTTTTACTCTTTTCTTTATGGTCCTTATTTCCATTCAAGAGATATTTGTGAAGTGCCTACTATGTGATAGGCACTAGAGATAAAGAGCTAAACATAAAACCTTATTTCTACTCCTCAAAAAGTGCTTCTTACATAATTTGAAGAATTAAATCCTTTATTTCCAAAGACATAAATTTTGCAAACTCAAACTGGGAGTTAAAAACAAACAAAAATATCAAAACACTGTACTATTCTCAGTTTCTTACCTGGTTTCCCAGTCAGGGTATGCTGTCACCAACTTTGCATACTACTTTTGAAAACCCTCCTCTTTAACAATAAGAAACATAATAAACATTTCTGGAGAATGTAGCAAATATTTTGCTACAGTATTTGGTATGTAGCCATCTTATGTCTGTGAAATTTCTTCTTCCCAAATGTTTACCTGATGCGGCTTACTGCACCTGTTAGTTTATTCTGTTAATTTCTTATTATTTCTCTAATTAAGCAAGATCAAATATTTTCAGTTAACATTCTCCCCATCAAAGAGATCAATGATAAAAATGTAAACCACTATACTCTTCAGCATAACACCATTGCCAACTACTCTTGGAATTTGATTTTAATTTGATTTTTAAGATACCTACCTGATTGGAAACCATAATAAATACTATACATTTTTTAAACATCGATTTAAATCCCTATAACTTGCAAAAAGTGGACAGAATATAAATTGATTTTATTGCTGATTTAGCTAGTATGAGGTGTCACCTATGTTAGTATTATGTATATATACTTATACACATATATATATATACACACATATATTGCATATATTAGACATGTATATGTATACACACAGACATATAGGTATATACACATATGTATATATTCATGC
>CM053587.1:154651963-154688189 GCA_028646515.1 Pseudochirops corinnae | reverse complement strand
AGCTGACTTTAGTGGGAAGTATCTTTGTCTGCGTTTTGAAGTTCTATGATTGGTCCAGAGTCCTATTCCATGGGTATTTTGGGGTGGCTATGTGAGAGCTGCGATATATTGCTGCTGCTAAGCCGCCATCTTGGCTCCGCCCCCCCAGTCTAAATATCATTATTTTTAAAAGGAAAAATGGAAATAAAATAGGAACTATCTAGTACAGTTATCTTTCCATTATAAGAGCATCATGATACAGTGGGTACAGTACTATGCTTGGGAGTCACAGGACTTAAATTTAATCCTGTCTCTGTCACTTACTACTTGTATGAACTTGAACAAGTTACTTAATCCCTATGGGCCTCAGTTTCTTCAACTGTAAAATGATGCCTCATGTTGGACTAGATGATCTCTAAGGTCCCTTCCAGTTCTAAATCTTGCACTGGGTGATCATCCCAATTTTCCTAAGCATAAGTGCTATTCCTTCATTAATATTTCTTATTACCTCTTACTATTTTAAAGCACCTGCTAAGCACAGTGGATTATATTCAAGAGATTCATAGTAAATATAATTAAAATCATTTCATGTCAGTTTCCTTTTAAGAGGAAGAAATTGTAAGAATTTGGAACTAAAGAGGAGAAAGAGAATGTTACCTGGATTTGGCATCGAGACTATAGGAGATTTAAAGAACTGGCTCTTTTAGATAGCTAGGTGGTACAGTGGCTAGAAGGCTGGGTCTGAAGTCAGGAAGACAAGTTCAAATCCAGCCTAAAACACTTACTAATTGTGTGATCTTGGGCAAGTTAATTAACCTCCATCTACTTCAGTTTCCTCAACTGTAAAATAGAGATAATAATAGCACCTACTTCTCAGGGTTGTTGCTACTATGAAATGAGATGATACATGTGAAGTGCTTCACCCAGAGATTGGCACACAGTAGGCTCTAATTAAATGCTTATTTTCCTTTTTCCTTGAAATTTGGTCAATTCCCCCCCCCCTCCATTTACATGGACCATCTCACTGTAATCATGGTTATATATCTCAGATACAAAGTAGCATAAATAATTTATTTTCAGACCTACGAATGGGCTTGTTCTGTCATTCAACTTTACTGAGTACTGATTCCTCCAGGTTAAATGAGTTTTATTCCAATCTTCTGTTAAAACTTTTGACTGCCACTGAATTCCAAAAATGCAAAACCTGACATTTCAATGAAATGATTCTCTGAAACCACTGAGTTTTAAACTGAGGTTTTCATATGAGCAGATGCTGCTCTGGTTTCATAATGAAACTTAGACAGCTCAGATAGGGGCAAGCACCGCATGAATTTGAAACCCAAAGCAAAGGACAAAGTTTCATGAAAACAATCACTGAAGATGGAAAGTAAAATTAAAATCTTTCATCCTATTTCACCATCATTCCCTTATTGTTCATCCCTAAAACAATAAACCTTAACACTGAATTTTTTTTAAAGTCACAGAGGATCTGAACAAGGTTACCTTTGCTACACTAGACTCACCATTCATTATTCACATATTTTTTTTTCACTTTTTTCCCTTCATTTTCCCAGATTCTAGCATAAAGTGAGATACATAGTTCTTACTTAATAAATGCTTGTTGATTGATTCAAAGTTAGTTAAGCATCAAAGTTGCAAAATGAATTGTGCTAAAGACCTGGGGGAGGGGAGGGGACAAAAATAAACATGACATTATATAACCAAGTCATGATTGTAACTCAAGATATTAAATACATGTCTTATTAATTTTATATTTAGATTTAATACAGACTCTTTAGTATCTGGCCACTAACTCAGAACAAAGTATATGTTAAGATTTTCTGGTTTATAAAGCAACAGAAGATCTCCAGCATTCCTTTCCAAAAGAGTTGTTTGATGCTGTTGCTTAATGCCCACTTAGCATAAACATCAAATTCATGGGTGATGATACGAATTGGATTCTTGAGCTTCTTGAAGTTCACTCATCACCTAAGAAAATAGATGTATGTTTATCCCAAAGTTCCTGTCTTACAGACTAGGTCATCACAAATGGCAACCATTTATATGAGACAATTCAGCTCTAAAAATGATTCTCATTGCCCATTGGTGTACCATTTCTTACTCTAATAAAAAAAAAAAGAAATGAAAAGGTCATTCTAAAATTGAAAAAAAAATAAACCCACCCAAACAATCTATACAAAGATTTGTTTTGAAAGCTTCATGCAGGAATGTTTGGAAGCTCATTTCAGCTGAATGTTAAGGTCTGATAATAGGATTGAATTATATAAACATGATTTGTTTTTAAATATATATATATATAATATGAATATATGTATGTATACTAAAAACCAGGTGGTTTTAAAAGCTACATATTTCAAATAGAAGCTTTTAAAATATAATTTTCAATTATGTTTCCTTTTTTAAAAAAGTTACTTTGAGATTTAAAATCAAAATGAAAAGTATCAGTCATGACCTATGAGTTGATGGCAGGGTCTTCACAATCCCCATATTTTCATTGGAGTATTAGGCTTTGGCTATATAAATTGAGTTTTACGTTGTTTTTCTAGCCTGTCTTCTGAACTATTTATAGTAATACAGAATCCGGGTTTTGTTTTTGTTTTGTCATGTTGCATTTTTTGCATTTTAACATTCTCCTTCCCTCCAACCCTCTCTCCCTATTCATAACTCTACTTTCACCTCCAAATCCCCCTCAGGTTATATTTGTCCTACACATGAAAGAAATCAGGAATAAGGGGAACTGGATGGCATCCTCCGAAATAGTAGGCATTTCAGAACATCTTTCCAGTTGTCAGTGTCTGTATCGTCTCAAAGTATGGTTTCAATTTTACTCTTGAAATATGAGTCAAGCCGTGTTGCCAACACATATTTTCCCCTGTCATAACATTTCACTTATTCCTGAGTCTGTAGACAGCTTATAGGTTACATCTTTTCTCCAGCCTTATTGAAACAGTATCTTCTTGCTGTTGGAATTCATTTTTCATTAGGAAAGGCAAAAGCAGATCTTATGCCTGATAAGTGGCAGCACCTGGCTTAAAGACTTGTCATCAATGCTGACTTTTTTGAACAATCACCTCTAATAATTGGGGAATGGAACCAAAGCAGCAGTCACATCCCAATTAGAAGAGGTGAAGACACTGTCTACCATGCCTCTCTTGCATGGCCCTTCATAATCATCTTTGATTCCACTCCTCATCCACCCCCCAAGGAGTTGTTAAAGCATGTAATATGCAGAGCAGCAACAACTCGAAGGGATGCTTCCCTTAAACTATATCTTGGCCAGTATCTTTTTGACAGCATATTTGACAAGCCCACAGATCTGATGCTAAATGTTCCATTGGATGTATTTTAATGGCTGGGATGCTGAGCATAGAGTCAAAGGTGTAAGCTGAAGCATCTTTAACCTCAAATAGCCTGGAATTGATCTTTATTTTAAATAATTACTGTACATGGTGGAATTTTTTTTTTAATTAAAAAGAAAAAATCCTACAAACTGTGAATGAAAACAAAGTAGCAGGATTCTAGGATGGAAAGTCAGTTTTGAGGGACTTTTATGAAACCTTATAAATTATGTTCAAATCAAGCATTATAGTTTACAAAGCACTTCCACATACTTTAACTAATTTTATTTATTGTTGAGTCTATTAAAAAAATAGAAAGCAGGCAGAATTGTGACTGGGAAATTATGCAGCATTTTCTATGATCTCAAGAGCTGCCTATCACAAAAGCCTTTTTATTTTTTTACTTTTTTGATTTTTGGAGAGGGGAAGGTAGAACTTGGGGTTAAGTGACTTGCCCAAGGTCACACAGCTAGTTTTGTAAGTGTCTAAGGTCAGATTTGAACTTAGGTCCTCCTGACTTAAGGGCTGGTGCTATATTCACTGGGCCACCTAGCTACACCCAAAAGCCCATTTTTAATACCAATATTTCCTGATGTGATATTGCTGAAAAATATTATAATGGAATGAATGACAGATAATCCACAGGTAGTGAACTGACAAGTAACAAATGCCAAGTAAACTGTAGCATATTAGGCAAATTGATTATGTCAGTGAACAGGTAGTTGTAGTGACAAGACTCTCTTGTTTAGATTCTGGGGACCTGAATTTGAATCTTGATACTTGTATTCTATTAAGAAGACAATGGCACAATAGAAAGAACATAGATTTTCATCTTGTATTCAGAAGGTCAGGTTTTGCATCAACTTAATTCACCTCTCTGAGCCTCAGTTTTCCCTTCTTTAAAATGAAGGGGTTATACTATAAGATCTCCTCTAAATCTTTGATTCTTAGGATCATTAATGACATAATTGTGAATATTTGTGACCAAAATAAGAGGGTGTATAACAAAAATAAAGGTAACTAGCTAGAGACTGAGTTCTACAATGGCATCTATGACATTTAAAGAACTAGATGAAGATTCCAGCATATCACTTAGATTCCTTAAGAAAAAATTGTGGAAACACATGGACATGGTAGCTCAGAAGGCATGAATGAGTTATACTGTGCACTGGTAGGGAAAGCCCCTATGTATGAGGTCACAGAGCCATCAAAATATGTAATTATCTTTATGATAGCCCTGTGAAGTAGGTACATTAGAAAGTGTTATCCTTATTTTCAAGGAAAGGAAACTGAGGTAGGCCTAGAGATGAAGTGGCTTGCCTAAAGTCACCTAGCTAGTAAGTGGCAGAGTTGTTGATCAAAGCTAGGCCTTCTGACTCCAAGCCCAATATTTCTTTCAGTCTGTCACTCTGCCCCTTTTCTTAATCAAAAAGGCTCTTTGCAACATAAACCTTTGCAAAATGGACATCTTTCATTAGACTCATTCAGTATAAGGAGAAAAAAGGCCTCATTCTTGCTGTTTAAAAAAATTGAATTATTTCAAAATTAAATTATTCATAATTTATAAAGTGTAAGTGTAATAAAGAAAGACATAAAGAAAGGAAATGAATTGGGAGAGGAACGTATAAGGCATCCTATGAAATCTGGTATATTTTATAAGAAAATCTGGTCAGAGTAATATCAGGAAAAGGACAGAGAGAGTAATAAATAATATCAGTATCATCTTACATTTATATAGCCCATTGCATTTTGTAGTGTGGAGATGGTTATATGAGAAATAAATCATCCAGCTGTGACCTCTGGGGTGAAATACAGTAACCATGTAATAACAGCTGCATAGCAACACTGAAGACTATTTAGGACAGGAAGTAAAGAAGGGTCTTAAAGTCATGGATAATGTTTTGTGGAAATATAAATAACTGGTTTGGGATTGGGCTAAGATTTGAGGGGTGACAGCCCTCACCTCATAGAAAATTCCTTGGCATCTTAAAAATGAAGTCAATTACCCAGAACTGAAGGGCAATTGCATCTACAAAGTTCTCCCTTAGCTTCATGGGTTTGAAAAGAGGGATGAAGATGTGGTCATATTCTGGAAACAATACTGTATTTGGAATTAGAGAAGCTGGGTTTGATTTCTGGTTTTTCCATGAAAGCTATTATGACTATGGGTAAGTCACCTAACCTTGCTAAGCTTTGTCTCCTCTGTAAAATGGAGTTGAAAATGATGGTTTTTGAAAGCCATTCCAGTTCTGTACAGTGTAATCTCAATCCTGTAAAACTTTTACCTGCTTATTTTATCAGTTTTAAATGGTGGTGGTGAGGAGAGGGAAGGCAGAGGGGAACTGGTGAAAACAAAGGTGAGCAAACATTTGCTAACAAAGATTTCCAGGATCTTGCCTCTTCTTTGCACATTTTGAAACATCTACAGGTATTTATTACCTATGAAGTATGTTTTATAACTTTCTTTGTGGTCATGGCAACACAATATTTCCTCTAGGAGTCTAAACACACTATTATATCGTCTCAGGTTTGGTATTTGTTCCAGAAGAGTGTCATTTCATCAGAGAATGTTCTTTCCTCCCCCCTTCCCTTCTTTTCTTCCTTCCTTCCTTCCTTCCTTTCTTTCTTTCTTTCTTTCTTTCCTTCTTTCATTCTTTCTTTCTTTTATATTCTCAGGCCCTAGAAGAGTTCCAGCCTCATAAAAAATCTTTATTAATTAAGTAATTAATTAGCTATTTTTGGTGGGAATGTCTTCCAGAATAAAGTGTCAAAAATTGAGCAAACTAGTCAATTTAAGTCCTGATGTATTTCTGTGACGGGTGTGTGTGTGTGTGTGTGTGTGTGTGTGTGTGTGTGTGTGTGTGTGTGTGTATGTGTGTGTGTGTGTGTATGTATATGTCTGTGTCTGTGTATTTGTGTACGTGTCTGTGTATCTGTGTACAGGTGGTCTGTAAGCAGAAACTGAAAGATCACTTATCAAGGACCTTGGAATTTTTTTTCAACTATGAATTTTTTACTAAGTGCTGCCTATCAACTCCCTATCAACTCTTAAATTCTGTGATTCTGTGCAAATGAGAGGGCAAAAGAAAAAATGTAAAGATGTAACCCTGGATTTGTGCTAGGATATCATGAGCCTTGAGCCTAAACTAGGGCAAGCAGAGAAAATCAGTAAAGGTTTAATTTTTTACAAAAGAAAATCACTAGGGAGCAAATAAAGTGAATGAAAATTAAAATAACTTGATACTGAAGAAAAGAGAAGCATTAAAATCCTGAGTAAAAGTAATCAAATTGGTGCCCCAGGTGCACCAAAGGTGGAAAAATATTTTAGAGCTTTGAGAAACATTTGAGAGCTAAATTAAACAGGCTAAATTAATCTTTGAACAATTTTCTTAGTGGGGAAAAAGATATTCATTTTTTTTCCCACCTTAGTGAATTTATTAATCTCCCCATAGGCAAAAAAAAGTCATTTAAATTTTTTAAGTACAGAAATATCTGTGAAATTTCAAAGCACCATTAAAAGGCATCAGTCATCCTCATTACAAGTGTGTGAACAATCAGTTTTTTAAGGACCTTTCAGCCCATTCTTGTAAAGTGGTCTTAGAAATCCTTGATAGAAATCTCCCTCTTCTTAATATGTGTTTTCACCAGCAAAATAAAACATCATGAAAACAAAAGAGGAAGATCAAATAAAATAAAGAAGGTGCCTCAACAAATGATTAATATGAAGGTGGCTAGGTAACGCCTGGCTTCAAATGTTGATTAATTCAATTTAGGTGGACATAGAATGAAAGTGTCCTTGTTGTTCAGTCTTCCCAGTTGTATCTGCCTCTTCCTGACCCCACTTGAGATTTTCTTGGCAAAGATATTGGAGTGGTTTGCCATTTCCTTCTCCAGTTCATTTTACATTTGAGTAAAGTTAGGCAAACAGGGTGAAATGACTTGTCTATGGTCACATAATTAAAAAATGTCTGAGGTCAGAATTGAACTCAGATCTTCCTGATTCTGGTCCTCTTCATTGTGCAACCTAGTTGTCTGAAAGTGTGCTATGTTATCTCAAAATCAGTCTGCGAATTCCAATGTTCCTATACTATAGGAAACTTAAACCACTCAATTGGCATTTCATCTCAAAAATTCTTTCTCTCACAAGCAAACACACACACACACAAACACACACAAAGTTTCACTTCATGGTAAAAAATAATTTTAGTTCCACATAGTAAGATGGTGTGAGTTTGCTGATATTGAAAGGATATTACAACTGTGAGTGGTGCTTTCTCCTAAGGGACTGAAACCATGCTCTAAAATGTAGACTTATTGTACTCCTTCACTTCATGACAAATGGAAGGGGGAAAAAGACATTCATCTCCTGAAATCAGTGGGAGTGTGAGGGCATGCAAGTTTTCAGGGATAGAAAAAGCCCATAAGATCATAGATCCAAAGCTAGAGGTGACCTTAGAAATCAAAAGTGCTTCAATTTTTTTCAGATGCCCCTTTCAACCCCCCAAGTACTTTCCAATTGCTATGCAAGGCCGAAGTACAGAAGTAGCAGGATGTAAGCTGTATGGTTTTGGTGTCTCACATGCAAGACTGACAGCTACTGCTGTGACATACGGGATTCCTAGGTAAAAATTTAAAAGTATGCCTTTTCCTCCCAACCTGCTTCTCTGTGTATTACACTGGAATAAGATTTGGGGCTTCATTCTAACACAGATGAAAACATCACGAAATTGACATGGAAACTGTAGGGGTTTTTGTTGTTATAAATAAATGTATATTTTAATAAAATCTTACTTTTTCATGGAGTGATATTTAAAAGTGTCCCTTGATTTATCTATCCTAAAATATATGTCAGTAAGGTTGCAACCTATACTACCCCTAATTCTAAGTGCTTTTGCCAAGATTATATTATGAATATTATTATCTTTTTATCATTTTAGAACAGTGGATGATGAGAGCTCTTCATGAATTTCATAGATTGTTATCTGGATTAATTTTCAATTTTTGAAACATCTAGAGTGGTATTAGCATGTTGGGTTGTTTGGAGTTCCCAGTTCCACACTGTAATCACAAAGCCAGTAGGTAATGATGAAGTAGAATACCAAGGCTTATGAGATTTTACAAGATGGTGAGATTATCCCAATAGTGAACTTCCTGAACCTTGGAGAAGTCAATCAGATAAATCCCAAAGTAGTACATGCAGTTAGGTGAGAAATGGACCAAAGTCTTCTGATTCCTAGTTCAATGCTCTTTCTATTATATAACCCTGCCTATAAGATCATAAGAAATTATATTTGCAGGAAGGATCAATGACCCACCATGTTCTGTCTCTTAATGTGGCAACATAGGACAATGTGCAGGTCAGCAACTATCCTCAACTTTTATAACCTCAAAAGGTTAGGGATATACCTTTGACTTTCCTTAGGATTTCATTATAGATTGATCATGCATGAATTTATTTTAACCTTTTAATGTGATATATACACATATACACATTTAAATGTATGTATATTTATATATACACACATATACATATATATGAATATATAAATCCTTTAACACATATATGTATATATCTATATATGCATGCATGCATACATATAAATTTCCTCCCCATGACAGGTCAGTTGCAAAATCTATTACTCATTTGTCAAGTGGTTTTAGCCCTAACATGAACTCTTTCAGGCTTCAAGGTCAATGGGGACCCAGTATTTGTCCTGTCTTCTCACTCTGATTTTATATATTTTGTTCCTCTTACCTTCATTTCTTAGGCTGAAAGTTACTAAGCTATTGAGGTTTAAGTTTTTTTTTTTCCCTCTCCTCACACAATAGTACCTCCTGATTTTATACCTTAGATAATTTTATTTGTTTTCCTTTTGGCTCACTTAAGCTCTATTTTTTTTTGTTTGTTTTGTCTTGGTTTTGATTTTTTTGGTGTAGAATTAAGAAGTATGAGATTTATTCCAGATATGAATGCTTTGAGGCTTTGCACAAAGTGGGTACTATTTTCCTTTTTTGGTTTTAAATCTCTTTTCTTATAATATCCAGTATTATACCATAGTAGTAGAAGTAGTAGTAGAAGTAGTAGTAGTAGCAGCAGGGGTCATATGATATAATATTTTGCCATATCAGCATCTTGGACCAATGCCTTCTTGAGAAAAGTTACTGTAATGCTTAGACTCTTAGACTCTTGTTGTGAGTTCAAATGATTGGTCTGTGGTCTACTATCCTAAAAGAATGGAGATTGGATTACTTTTCTCTCACATTGAAGTTTATCTGTTGAGTTATTATTCCCCCCCACACACACACAAACCAGTTTCATAATAAATTAATAAAAGTCAGATCACTGAATGGTATTTGTTGCTTCCTAATTCTCCTTAGCTCATGGCCACCTGGGTTGAAAACCATATAGAGGATTTATCCAAGTATTTTATGAAGCCCATATATTTCTAACTAATGGTATGTATATAGAATGAACTTGTATAAGAATGGCCCAAATTCAACTTCCTCCCTGGATATAAAATTTCATATTTAGTGAGCCACATCCTACTCTCCATACTCATGAGGTTGAAAAGCTTAGCTCCTTTCTAGTTCTTTCCAAAACATCACCCCTGCATCAGCCTCAGACAATAATCTCCTATAGTTGTTTACCTCATTGGCAAGGATTAACATAATCCTGTATATTCTCAGTCTAAGCTCCAACTGAGAAAAGGACTTTCCTTAGTGATCTTGATAATGGTCTTATTACACTGGCTTGTCAGTGGTTTGGTCTATTCCTGTAGATTTCTTGGAATCTATTTCACTTGATCTGTATTCCTATGGTTTTATACTTGTGATTGTTCCTGTTAGTGCCTGGTGAATCCCATGTCTCAGCCCCAAGGTAAAAGGACCCTATATCTCCCATTTTGCCTTTCCCTAGGATCTTTATATAGCATGCTGATAATAACATATTTTAGAAATAAAGCAAGCAAGGTTATAGCAAATATCACTGAGGGAGCCTAAATGAACCTCTGCTCAGGAATGACAGAACACAGAGTCTCTCAATGGCATTTGATATAGTCATGCTAGGTAGCTCAATTTTTAGCCTACCATCTTGGTTGTTAGTGCTGTCATCTTCTTGAAATTATATTGTGTTTATCTGCATAAGTAGCCAATTTTTACATATATAATATAAGCTCTGTGAGGATGGGGATCATTTCCTTTTTGTGTGTTTGTATCCCCAGTGAGTGACACAATGTCTTGTATCTAGTGGGCACTAAATAAATGACTGCTGAATGGAATGGAATTAGTTGCACCACTTGAAAGTTGGTTTCTGGTAGTGAAGAGAGTGCTAGGCTTAAAAGGAGAAAGACCTGGTTTTATATTCCACCTTTAATACTTGCTATAAGTATGACCCTGGGCAAGTCCTTTAGTGTCTTTCCCTCTCCTCACCCCCACCCTCCAGGTTTCTTGCTAGGAAATATCAAAAACCCTAAATCATAAATTGATTATCCAGTTCCTACAAACAAAATTCAATTAGAGATCCTTTGAGTATAACCGCTTGGCTACTCTAACAATATTTTGCTACACACAAAAGCAGAACATCATTTGCAAACCTGGGGATTTCTACTGTGCATTCCTTCTAGGTTACCTTTTTGATATGTTAAATTTTCACTGTATATTTTATTTACCTTCAAGATAATATTCCTTTTTCTTAAAAATCTTGCCCTTTGCTTCTTTCTGCCCAATACATCATGGTGACACTTCTTAAATCTTGGTATGGAAACTTAGCAATGACACCTTGAAATTCTAAAGCCACTGATTTCTCCACCAGAGTCCTACTTTGATGCTTCCTTACTGTTTGGAGGAGATCCTGGGGTTTTGAAGGCTATGGATCACAAGTTCTTAGTAGGTCCAATTAGTTGGGAAGATTTTGAGTCCAGCAGCAATGATGGACTCTATCTTTTCTTTCCCTTTTTTTAAAAATTTTTTTTTTTATTTTTACATGACCAGCCTGCTCATTTCAGAAAGAATCATCACCAGGTTGACTTTAAGTCAATACATACTTGGCTCCAATAACTCCTAAAGATCACCTACTAAAGCAAAGAATACTGAACAGGGAAGCACTGGATTAGGTGCTGGTAAAATCTGTACTGGTAAAAGAAATATTTATGTGAAGGAAGTCACAGGAACTTGAAATAAGAGGCAGCAGGGCATTATGGATGGAATGCCAAACCTATAGTCAAGAGGACCTGGATTCAAACCATTCCATTTATACTTAAACACTCTTATAGTATCTGGGGAAATGGACACAAAGGTGAGATAGTCTCTGCTTTGAAGGAACTTACTTTAGAAAGTTTTGATGAGAAGTGTCATAAGGACAGCAAGTTAATCCATAGGACAGCCACTTTATATGTCATTTCCAGAAGCAGTTACTGTTTTGATTCATTGTATCTTGGGAAGAAATCAGAAAGTAGGTAGATGGATACAGCAGGGCAGATGGTGGTCCAGGATGGACAACTTGAGGGGGTGGAAAGTGTAGTCTAGCTAGTATGAGGCTAAGAGAGGGCTGGCTGAATATCCACTCACTTACATAACTATGGCTGCAGGCAAGTTGAGAATAGCTAACAGGATTTTGATTGGGTAGTAGATATGGACTGTATGGACCTCAAAGAAGGAGTAACTGGGTGAAAGTCATTGGGAGAGAATCTAGAAGTGAACATATGACATATCAGTATTCCATATTATCAATATAAAATATAATTTATGTTATAATAATATCATATGATATATAATATATTGATATTATAGTTTATATTAACATGATTATTATATTATATACCTTATCACACAACATGCAAACAATATGTGTATAATAAATGGCACATAATGTGTACATTGAATGACATTACACATGTGCTATGTGTTATTGTACATGCATAATAAATGAATTATTATGAATAACTGTATAATTTTTCACAATGCATAATAAATAACATGATGTAAATGTGTAATAAAATCACATGCACAGAATGATATTTATACAGGTGTGATTACTACTTTATTATACATGTGATAAATGACATTGAATAAGCATGTGATATGTGCATGTGATATATGTATGTAATATATATTTACATAGGTGTAAAGAATATTTGTACTATATACATGTATGTATAAATGCATGTATTTCTGTGTTAGCCAAGTCTTTGCCACTCCACATTTGAGGATCGGAACCTGGATTTGAACCTTCTGAGGGAAAAAATAATATCTATGACTTGGTAGAGTTAGCGCAGGATCCTGCATGCATTGATGATGGTAATTTCTAATCTTTATCTTTCTGCTGTCCGACCAGTTTGTTTCATGGTTGTTTCCCCTACTGATGGTGTCGTGTAGAAGCCAATTTGAGGAGACAGAAGCCTGGGGTAAGTAGAGTTGCAAGATACCTTTTAATGGTTATTGTCTGAAACTCTGTGTTCATTTTTTTTTCAAGTGAGTTTCTTTTGACTGATGGTGGGATACTTTCTGTTGTCTTTTAGCTAGAGATGCTTAAGGATAAAAATACCTTTCCAAGTAAAATTCAGGAACTTGACTACATAATGTATCCATTCTCTAGGGCAGATGGATAAGCAGATTAGCCCAAATGCAAACCACATGTTTGTAAAAATTTAAATCACAAAAGGTGAATCATCTCTTAAAAAAAATCTTTGGCACATATTAAGAGACAACCAATCTATAGCTGCATTTTTGTTCTTATGATCCAGATGTAACTTCTTAAGTTGAGCTATATTAAAATGATTCCTTTAATAAGAAAGTATGTTTGGCTGGTTGAATTAAATAGTGAGTTCATGTAAAATGGCTATGATTTCCTCTCAATTGCTATTCAAATAGCAAAATGGATTCAATATTGGGTGAGAGAGATACGTTCAACACTACATTCATCTCCACCCTGGGGGAATCTCCAAAACCTGTATTCCATTTCCATTCTGGGGAAGGTGAGGGGCATATGTTCCAAGGATCTCCCCTCTGTATAAGGGTGATCCCTTGCTGCTCAGATGTGGCATTGTAGAGCACTGTGCCAAATAAGATGTCCTGGTTGCTGAAAGGACCTTAGTGCAGTCAAACAGTCATTGAAGCTTGTATCCCAAACATTTGAGTTATAATAGGTGATTGTTGGGAACCTCTTATTGTCCCTACATCATGCAAAACTTGCTGACTCTGAGAGGGAATAAAAATGGAGATAGCTTTCATGATCAAGAAGAATGAGACCTGTGAAAGAAAACTGATGGGATGAGAGCTGAAAAATAGGTGGTATCACTGGTATTTCTTAAGAACACTTCCAGCAAATTTTGAACAATTGGTTGCAGCTCCCAAGTCATAGTTTGACTAAGTCTTCAAAAGAGGCACATTAATAAAGGGATCCAAGCATCATTCTCCAGGAGGAAAGTTTAAAGTGGACCAAAAGCATGAAGAACCCAAGAGAAATGAGGTCCCAGAGCTGCAATTTGCATGTTATATAATCTTTAGGCAGCTAAGAAGGGAGACCATTAAGGCTTTCCCCTTTCCTGAATAAGACAGGTGATTGCCAACAGTTGGGAAAGCATAAAGAGTAACACATTCTAAAACAGGTGCACTGTGCTTAGTAGACCAGGAACAGATGCATGATAATAATCCTTCACCACAAGAATAGGCAGATTGATTAAATCCATCAGACAATGTGGACAGTTCACTGGAATTGAAGTCTCTATTAAACCATAGAATAGGTAGCAATTGAAACATACCTATGAGCTACCTCTGGGTGCTACTCTCTTGATTCACACTTATACTCCCATATGTATACTGAGTGTCTCAGAAAGAGTCTACCACTTCAGGTCTGTACACACTGTTTTGGTCCACATTCCTAAAATTAGAATTCCTGAGGTCTCAATGGAGTGTTTAACTTTAATAATGGCCCAGGAGGCAAAATTAATTCCAAATGCAGGCATATACTAAGATGGCATGATAAAAACGATAGCTATGAGATATCCTTTCTATAAAGCAGAGACATACTCTTTCACAAAATATGCAAAGTAGCCAAAAGAAGACTAGCATATATTTAGATTATACACGTGATGAGAAACAGGTGAATGCATGTGGCCAAGGCAACTCATGCCTCTGGCACTTCAAGGCACAATGCCTTTTTTTTTTTCATACTGTCCTCACATTGTTCTTCCCTGCCTTGAATATTAAGTGAAAAGGCTAGTACTCTATTCAATGCATAGCTGACTCTCTTCCTTGCTGCCAAGAGTTACTATCTCTACCAACTATCTTCTCAAGTATTTGGACCTTTTACTGACTTAAGTGTACTATTTAACTATGGTGTGAGTAGTGCTACTTTAAAGTACATGGCAAATGGTGAGGGTAAGAGGAGATAAATCACCTCCACTAGCTTGCTGCCCTTTACTAGAGGAGCAAGAAGAAATATAGCAATGATTTCCTCTCAAGAACTGGATTATTCCTCCCTGGATGATTTTCTTTTAGATTCCCAGGGACCAACCTCCATAAAACTCTCTTTGATGGTCTTTAGGTTTGGTATGTTTGGCATGCACTGGGGATGTGACAGAGTCAATGACAAATTTCCAACAGTGTAGCTTCCTTTCCATCAGGAAAAACATTTTTACACTTCATAAAGGGCAACAGGGTATAGACTTGTCTTTGTAAGTTCTTTAATACATTAATACCCTTCCTTTCTTATGTATTCTGTGATCCAGGGTAAACTTCAGGAGGGCTTAAATATGATTGCTTAGAGTCTGCCAAAATTTTGCAGCTTCCTGGTCCAAGCCTTCTCTGTGATTCCTGAATTACACCGTTCTCAATATCCAGAGACTTTAGTAGTAGGACTAGAGATAATACAATCTGTGGCAATGGTAACAATCCAAAATAACAACAATAATAAGATAACAGTTAACATTTATGTAGTGCTTACTATATGCCAGGCATTGTGCTAAATACTTTAAAATTATTATCTTATTTGATCATCACAACAGCTGTGGGGGATAAGTGCTTTATTGTTTCCATTTTACAGATGAGGAAAGTAAGGCAAACAGAGCCTAAGTGACTAAATAATTTAGTCACTCAAAGTTGTTCTTAGAACAATATTGTTTTTGCTATATACAATGTTCTCTTGGTTCTGCCCATTTCACTCTTTATCAATTCATGCAAGTCTATGCATTTCTAAGATCTTTGAGCTCATCATTTCTTATAGCATGGTATTTTTTTTTTATCACAATCATATGCCAACACTTGTTCTGCCATTCCCCAATTGATGAACATCCTCATAATTTCCAGTTCTTTGCCACCACAAAGAGAGCTGCAATAAATATTTTAGAATATATAGCTTCTTTTCCTTCTACCCTCATCATCTTGGGAAACAGACCTAGTAGTGGTATTGCTGGGTCAAATGGTATAGGCAGTTTAATAACTCTTTGGGCATAATTCCAGATTACTCTTCAAAATGGTTGGATCAGACCATATTTCCAGCAAGAGTGAATTAATGTCCCAATTTTTCCACATCCCTTCCAACTATACTATATCTTAATGGCTACTTGTCATTTAAATGTTTGCTTGTTTAAGCTAAGAGACAGACATGGTAAAAGCCTCAGAGACTCATGTTTTTATGCTTCCAAATTTTGGTTTTAGAAGAACACTCTCTCAGGAAGGAAAAATAAAGGATAGATCAATAAAGAAAGAATCCCTCAAGTAGAAAAGAATTATATTCTATGCTTTTTTAATTAAAAAGTATAAATTAAGAAAGGCTATGTGACTAGATTTGATACAAAATTTAGTTCATTTATTCATTCATTCAGTCAATTATGTTTGCTTGCTTATTGCCCTATTCTAATGCTTCATTATGCATGAAAAATGACCCTGAATTCTCAAAAGATTAGCAAAGGAATGAAATCTCTGGTGGGTTATCCCATCATACCAAGTTTCTTAATATGTTACCTGTATCAGATTGTGTCTACTTTCCAAGGACGAATGTGAATTCTTTGGTCATAGGAACTCATAAAACCAAAAAATATATAAGATAGTCAGCAATCTTATATGTCTTTCTTGCATTTCTGCAATATTGTTCATTCATTTAGTCATTTCCAAATTTTTGTGACCCCTTAGGAATTTTCTTGGCAAGGATACTGGAGTGGTTTGCCATTTCCTTCCCCAGTGGATTAAGGGACACAGAGATTAAATGATTTGCCCAGGGTCACACAGCTAGCAAGTGTTTGAGGTCAAATTTGAACTCACATCTTCTTGACTCCAGGACGAGCATTCCATCCACTGAGCCAATGAGGGTGATAGAATGATGAAAGGGGGGGTACATTGTGCTGTGAAGCAATAAGTTTAGGTCATTGGTAAACATTCACATAATTTTTTGTCAAAAGACCAACATCTGTAGTGCTTTTGGAAGAACTAGTTTATATGATATTTCTATTTCTATTTCTATGGTATTCTATTCTAGTCCAAACCAGAAGGCAAAAGGTAACTTCAACCAAATGGAAGGATTATCCACAGATTCTCCTTTAACAGGGCTAATAAAGGAGCTAGTCGAATTGGTTTCCTAACCCAAATGCAAGAAAACATTTCACAAGGCTTTTTTTTTCATCTTCCAGCAAGCTTTTCAAAAAGATTACTATGAAAATAATTGCAGTTTATATACCAACATCTGTTTCAAAAGAATAGAAAGATGAAAACATTCCATGAAGAACTTGATTGAACTTTCCAAGTTAAATCAGCATGTATTCGAATGTTTAGTTCCTTTAATGTAAAAATGGACATAGGCAATGATAGAGAAAAATAGATTGGAACATATCATTCAGAAGTAAGGAGTGATGGAGGTCAAAGATTTTCAGACAACACAAAAGATGGTTGGCTACACATCATGAATATCATGAACATTTTCTTTAAGAAAGGAAACTAAAGACACTAGATATAGGAACACCAACTAACAATATCTCAGAAAAGGAAATTGGTGATATTTTAACAAATAGGAAACAACTCTTTACTGATGTGGGAATCATTTCAAAATCAGTTGTCTATGAACCATCAAACCATTGCCTTGTTAGATGAAAGATCAAAATTTACAAAGCTATAAGGCACAGTGGATAGAGTACTAGGCTTGGAGTCACTAAGACCCAAGTTCAAATCTAAACTTTATTAGTTGTGTGATCCTGGGCAACTCACTTAACCACTCTTTGTCCTAGTTTCCTTATCAGTAAAATGGGGTAATAATAGCACCTACTTCTCAGGGTTATTGTGAGCTTCAAATGAAATAATATTTATTAGTGTTTTGCAAACCTTAATACAGTATGTAAATATAATAAATATAATATGTTATTGTTGTTGTTACTAGAAAGAATAAAAATAAGGAAATGATATCATATATTTAAAACTAGCCCATCATTTCATATTTAAATAAATTATTAAAGTCAGAAAATGGTAACTGGATCAAGCTAAGGACATTGATACCAACTATCACAATTTCCTACAGAAGCACCTTCCATGTAAGTCATTTGCCATAACATAAAGACCAAAAAATGCCTAAAAACACCACATTCAGAAAACTCTGAATTCCTTGCATTTATTTTAACACATAAAGTTGCATGGTATAGTCTTGCACAATGACTATAACAAGGTAAATGGGAAGAACCACTACAAAAAGTGAATTATGCAAAATTATATACAATAAGCATAGCTGTAAAGAAGAAACAAGAAAAAATGCTGTCTACTTATTCCCACGCAAAGGTGAGAAGTCTGCAAGTATTGCACTTTGGACATATTGTTAGTCTTTTTCAATGTTCAATTATGCAGCTTTTTTTTCTTTTCCTTTTCTTTATCTGTCTTTCAAAATACTATTTGTTCCTTGGTATCATTGTTTGGAAGGGGACAGAATGCTGGGGAAAATTATAATGATGTAAAAAAAAAATCCATAAAAACTAAAAAAAAAGATGGGCTAAAGGACAGGATTACATTGTTCTGTACAATACTCATGCTGGAAGTTACCCAGTTTTGAGAATATTGAGGAATCAGTTCTCAAAGTATCAGAAAGAATGAAAGATAATGAAAGCAAGGAAAAGAAATCTCAGATCTTATTACTGAATACACACATGCACATGCACTCTCACACATTCACATGTGCACATGCACACACACACAAATCTGATTGAGACATTGATACCTCATGACTCATTCCTATTTGACCATCTACATAAAATTGTTCTGAGAAAATATATGTGTGTATATGTGTATATACATACATATATTATATGTCATGTGTATATACACAAATACATATGTATATGTACCAAGACTATAGAAAATTCTTTTAATATATAGCAGTGTGTCATGTTGTGCTATGAAGTCACAATGAACAATATGCTTTTTAAAAGTGGACCTAAAGTTGTGTTGGTCCCTTTGGCTAAATGACGATAAATTCTTTTTTAATCCTACTGAAAATGCCTTATCCTGGAAATCTTTCCCATTAGATCACCTTTAGAGAACCTGATTTTGCTTTCCAATATGCAGACAAGACACGTACTAGGGCTTATCTTGTAACATCAGCTATTACTCAGTAGCTGATTTTCCCAGTAGTGATATCCATTAACATAGGTGAGGTCAGGTTTGTATGCTGCCAAGAAATTCCCTAGGTAAGAGTCCACAAAACCAATTTTAAAAAAATTCATTGTCTCTCAAAATAAGAAAATCTTTAACTACTCTATTAATGTTCCTAACTGCTTTTAACCAAATTAAATTGCATTTTGATGAGAGAGAAGTATGTAAAAGTTTCTCTCCTGCTTACATTTAAAAGTCATGTAAAAATGGGATTTACACCTCTGAGCTGAAATATTTGATTCAAAGAGGTATAATTAAATTTTTTAAAACTGATTTGTTGAATTGAAAACTAGTTAGAAAACTCGGAATACCCAGGTCTAACCTGTATGTGTTTGTGTATGTATGTGTGTGTGTTTTACAAATACACATACACAATACATATATGCATATAGGTACACACATGCATAAATATATATACACATATATAGATATAGACATATAGGATAATCAGTTTTATTTTCTTTTAGCCACTGTGTTTTTCTTCCCATTTCAACATACTCCCCCACTTCTAATAGATTGAGGCACATGCAGTTGTAAAACTAATTGCTTGATGCAGTCATAACGCCAACTGTTTGTGTTTATATGATACTAAAATAACTGATTGACTAACGAAAAATTCGTGAGTTACATAGTCTAATAGACTTTCCCTTCTTCCCCTATTCATGACTCTCCATTCTTAGTTATTTGATTGATTTTAACTTTTCCAATCAAATTCAGCCAAACCAGTTTCTGTGTATAGATATAGCAGGGCACTCAGTCCCCTTCTTGAAGGCCAATGATAAATGCAACCCACAGACCCATCAGCCACTTTGCTGAAGTATCCAATTTCAGATTCTTATTATATAGAAGCATCTATCCATATGACCTTCAAGTCTTTTTTTTTTTTTTTTGGCTATCTCCCTCTACTAAGCTATCTTTGCTCCAGAATAGTGTTACCTTGAAGAAATGATGGGATTTTTCTACAAAATGAACTTGGCTTTCTTCTCTTAAACTAATACATCCAAATTCCCAACAAGAATGTCTCTGTACATTAATTCTTTATCTTCCCTAGGGCTTGATGCACCTTCCCATTGAAATATTACTTGTGATTTTAATTAACAAACTGCTTATTTTTTTTATCTATGTCATTATGAAGTATATCACATTGTGAAATAGCATAGGTGTCACCCATGCTACTATATTAGCTATTCACATGCATCCCCCCAACTCAATACTTAACCTAGCCAATTTTATTCTGGCCTTTGTTTATATTTTCCCAGTCCTTGTTAATCAATGTAAAAAAGTAAATATATTGACTTTTTGGGAATAGATAGACATGATTGCATTTAAACTGAATTAACAGTGGAATTCAGTAGGTACACATATATGGTAGTCTTCTCCCCCTGAAGAGATCAAATTTCCAACAACGATTTTTCTGGTTCAATAGTAAATGAATGGATATCCATGTGTATTATTCCATTGCACTAAAGATTTTGAAGATTTTTCTTAGCATACTTGCTTCAAGTACTTTGTTATAGCTTAGTATTTTAAGAGAAATTGAACTGGAATTTATGCAGCAAACAGTTAACACTAAGATCTTTTAACATGCCCGCTATCAACTACTATTATCATGTTATCCACCAATTCCCTCTACTCTTAGAGTAGAGGTTTTAACCTAAGTTTCATGGATGATTTTAGGACGTCTGTGAACTTGGATGGGAAAACAATACAACTTTATTTTCACTAACCTGTAAATGACATCAGCATTTTCTCCAACTATTCAAAAATGTTATTCTGAGACATGGACCATATCTTTCACCAGACTGCTGAGGGGATCCATGGTAAAAGAAGGATTAAGAACTTCTGTCTTAGAAGGATAAGAAGGCTTTTCTGGACTACTAGGGGATGGACTAGTGGTGATATTGACAAGAAAGGTGGGATATGTTTTAGGATTTTTTTTTAAGTAGTAGAAGATAAGGGAATAGGGAGAGCCCTAAAATGATAGAGTCAACTCATATATACAAATATTTATTAAGAATCAGCTACGTATAAGGTCCTGCATAAGCCACAGGGGTTACAAAGGCAAAAACAAAACCTAAACCAAGGAAACAAAAAAAGTCCCTGCCCTCCTTCCTTTGTTCATTTTTTTACTGAGCACTAATTATGGGACAGATAGTGAGCATGGTAAGTGCTGTCTATAAGGACAAAAATTAATGTCTTTACCCTTAAAAAACTTGCATTCTACTGGACAGAAACAACACATAACAGACAAGTAAATATCAAATACAAACAAGGAGCACACTAGAAAATAGTGAATGGAGTAATCTAGATAAGCTTCATGTAGGAGATGACTTGGGATATAAACATTAAAATAAAAGTCTTAGTAGTCCAAGACTTTATATTCTACTAAGAAATATAACATGTGCATAGGAAAGTAAACATAAAATCTTTGAAGAAAAGTGTTAATAATTAGGTAAATCAGGAAAGGTAACTTATAAGACATGTGACTTGAGCCATGAAGAAAGCTAAAGATTAGAAGAGGCAAAGATGAGGATTGATGGAGGGTTTGGGGGGCATAAAGGACAGCCTGTACCCACAGTGGAAATGAAGAAAATCTTGGGCTTCATGGCAGGTTTGGTCTGTAGGTAGTAAATGATTTTAAGTCTAACATCTAAGTAACAGGAAATCCAATCCTGGCCCAAGCAGTTGAATTATCCTATCTTATATTTAAGAGTTTATTTTTTCTCCACCAATATCCAAGCTTTAGATTATTCTTGATTTTTGTCTGTTCATTTTTTTAAACATTCACAATCCTCTGATATGATAGTCCTCCATGGTATGTCATAAAGGTTAGTAGTTTTTTCAGTGAACCTGGTTGTTAATACTTGATGCCAATGTGCTTTTGTAACCATTGCAACTTTTTCCAGTGCTAAAATGTATGCCATTTTATTACTTACATTTGTTCCTATCATCTATCATTAGTCTATTTTATAACTTCTGACTGAGAACACACAGTTTGCTGATTCAGCTCTACATTGAAAAAGAACAGGTCAGACAATAACAATCTTTCTGTTCCTTAGAAATGAAATTAAGATCTAATTCAGATGTCATGTTTTAGGTGTACATTTTTTTTTCATGATATCAGTCATCCTAAATCAATTGCCTCACAATGTAATTAACATGTTCTGATGTACCTCTTGAGCTGATTTAATGCAGATAAGGGGAACATGTTTTTACTTGATGTGTTTATTCCTGCCAGGAATGTTTCTGTTGTCACCCAAATAGATAGTTTCCTATTTCATACATTTCATTTTTTCCTACACATCAGACACATTGATTTTGTTTTGTTTTGGTTTGGTTTTTTGTGGCTGAGATGAAAATGTGTTATACATAAGTGGTACCAGACTGTGTCCTGTTGTTGGAGGGGTTGATGGGGAGATGGACATGCTGATTTGATAGCTATATGCCCAATCAATGCATTTAAAAATTGTTATCAAAATATATGCTAGGACAGCTGCTCCCAAAGGGACCAGATACAATAGCTTGAGGCTCAGAGGGTATGGAGGTGTGTGGTAAAAAAAAGTTCCAAGTAAAAGTGCTTGAAGTCTTATCAATTAGTATGATCCTATAGAAGAACTCAGCTTAGAGTGGGTAGAACTTTTGGGGGAGAGAGGATGTTTTAGAAAAACACAAGTCCTGAGTAGCTGAGGATAAGAAATGGAGTGTGGTGAAGCATGGTGGTTTCATAATGTTATCTGGAGCATGTAGGGAGAAGGGAATATAGATAGAATAGATCCCAATCTTAGCCCTACAGTAATATGAAGGACAGACTTGTTGACAGAAAGTAAAGTAGAGAAGAGAAAAATTAATGTCCTTAAGCAGGATTACCAAAAACTCCCCCAGTGAAGGGCTGTAAGGCTTGAACTAGTTGGGGTCAAGAACCTAAAGCTCAACAAGCAGAATTTTTGAGACAATAGAGCAAGTGAGTTAATGACAAGGAAGTGATTGCTTACGGGAGCCTGAGGAGGATTGCAGAACCCCCAAATCCAAGAATTGGAAGGGAACTCGGAAACCAACTCATAAATGAAGGAAGGAACTATATTATATCTTAAAAACAGTCATTTAGCTTCTGCTTCAATACCTCCAAGGAAGGGAAATATACCACCTCTTGAGGCCATGTTATTCTATTTGTGGAGAACTTTAATTTGGGGGAAATTATTTTGGTTCTGATTTTGTTTTCTCTGACAATAAACCTTAATTTGCCTCTGAAATTTCCACACAATGCTCATGGTTTTGCCCTGTGGAGGCAAAAGGAACACATTTATTGCCTCTCAACATTTCAGTCAAATATGTGAACACAGCTATGTTCCTGCAGAGTATGTGCCATCATTTCTTCAACCAACCCTTATATGTCAGGGACTCAAGGCCCTTCACCATCCTGGTTATCTTCCTTAGGATACTCCAGCTTATCCATATCCTTCTTAAACCATGGTTCCCAGAACTGAACATATTATGGATGAGGTCTGACAAGGGCAGAGTACAGTGGGACTGTCACCTCCCTATTCCTGGAAGCTATACCCTTCCTAATGTAAACCAAGGTTACATTAGCTTTTTTGGCTGTCACATCAGATTGCTGACTTGTACAGAGTTTATCAGAGAATGATTCTCCCCCCCTCCCTGCATTCTTTCAGAACAATTGCTGTCTATTCATCCCTCTCACATTTTCTATTTGTGAGGATGTCTTTTTTGTTGTACAAATGCAACACTTTACATTTCTTCCTATTAAATTTCATATTATCTGATTCAGCCCAATGTTCTAGGCTATTAAGATCCTTTTGGATTCCAACTCTGTCATTCATTGTATAAACTGTTCTTCCCAGCTTTGTGTTATCTGCAAATTTTATCTCTATACTGTAATGGTAAGGGAAGTTGAAGATCTTCCATGTCCCTTAATAGACCTAGAGAATTTGAAGACCCTCTTTGCCCTTTAGTGGGTCTCAAGTGGAACCCAACTGGAGGGACTTGATTGGGGGGAGGCTAGTTCTTCACGAAGGCCCATGCTTTTTTTACTTTGTAATTAGGCAGTGGGTCACAAAGTTTGTGATGTCCTCTGACCCTAGTGTATATATACTCTGAAGTGAGGTTTTGCTTTGGGGCTCACTTATGGTAAGAGCTGTGTGATTTGAAAACCCAGATGTTGGTGCTTCTCTCTCTAGTAACTAACTATGTATGTATGTTATGGTCAGATAGCTGGAAGTCCTGTCTGTTAGTCTGTTGAATTGTGTGATTTTCTCTGTATTTTTATCTGCTTGTAATTTCTGTTTGTATTTTCTGAAGTTCACAGTGCTGACTTTTCTCCCTGAACTAAGTAAATTTTATATGTATACACGCATACATATATGCACATACATGCACACAATTATTACATATATGGGTGTATATATATACATATATATACATACATATATATGTATACATATATATATATATATATAAAGATTGTTGACCCATTTAAAGTTGTTTTCCTTTAGCAAAGTAGATTGAACAACCTATGCTAGCAGCCATCCTGGGTGCACTAGGGTGCTTGCTGTTACACATACTATCTATGCCTTGATCCAATTCATTGATAAAAATGTTAAACAGCATAAAGATAAGTACCAATTCCTTGATGTACTCCACTACAGACATTTCCTACCACAATGACCTATTCCTATCCCTGATCTATTAACAACTACACTTTGAATCCAACCAGCCATCCAGTTCTGATTATATTATTATCAACCATCTGATTATATTATTATCAACCACAGAGGTGTCCTACTTGTGGCCTCCTGGCTGCAAGTGCCTGGCAAAACTCCAGAGTGTCACCAGAACCAGATTAAAATGTAATTGGGAAATGTTTAGGAAACTTAAAAAATACAACATAGATAAAGTTAATTTGTGGTTTTCTAAGTCAATATGCAACTATAGGGATCCATTCTTACTTAAGTTTTATGTCACTGATCAAATCTATATCTCTTTGTTTTTTATGCACATGCAAAAGGATATGAGATTAAAGCTTTTGTAAATCAAGATAAATTATGTCCACAGTATTTCCCTTATCTACTAGTTTTGTAATCCTGTCAAAAAAGGAAAGCAGATTGGTCTGAAATTACTAATTCTTGATAAAGCCATGCTGAGTCTTTGTATCCCTCTACTTTAGAGTTAATAGTTTTTAAAGAGGGGAAACAGGCTTAGGCTTATGTATTTTTTTAGATGTAAGAAGATCATATTTCAAAACTATCACAAGATCTTCTGTAGGGGAAAAGAGCCCAGGAGCAAGGGAATAGTATTAAGAACAAAATTCTGACAAGACAAATGACACTAATGAAAAAGAAAACAGGTGAGGTGTCTAAAGAGATTAGTAATCAATGTGGATATACAGGAAACTTACTCCAAAGTTCAAATTTTAAAAACATATCGATTAACCAACCATTCAATGAGCATTTATTAAACAACTGCTGTGTGCCAGGCAATGTGCTAAACTTTGGGGATACAAAAACAAATGTAAAATAATCTATGCTTTCAAAGAACTTAGAAGACAAAAAAAAAAAGAACTTAGAAGACAAAAGCAAGAGCAGATAATGGAGAATAAACAAAAAATGATCACATAGTACAGAAAGAATAATGTTATGTGCTCAGAATAAGCTAAGGCTGTTGATAAATAAGACATACAGGATTTCTTTAAGGACATGGAAGATAAGATTAAAAAAAAATCAGTGTAGAATAGTAGCTCTACATGGAATGGATAATATCATGATAATACATAATGGAGAGCCACCAAAATCTTTAAACTGGGAAGGGTGGGATAAAACAATTAGTGACCTGAGGTGATAAGTTAGGAGGCAATAAGGAAGCACTACTCAAACGGATTTGTGAATGCATCAGTTTCAGAGTTCCTAACAATTTGGATCACAGCTCAGTCACAACTTGTGAAACTGGTCTATATCCTCTGATAAATTCACCCTAATGAGTCCATCCAACATGCTAAAGGCCTTCCTCGCTTTCTCCTGACATAAGCAGGATACTTACAGTAAAACACTAAGACTGTCTATATGCCATCCCTCACCCTTGCCATATGATCAACTCATCTTCTCTTCTTCTCACATATTTCTAAGACGGCATCTTTTACTCCTGTTCTTCATAGTTCCTCATTGGTTATATGTTGCATCCTGCTCCCCTCTATTATGTATTTCTATATTTCTCTTTGTGTAATGTTCATTTTCTACTCTTCTGATATAGATGTATAGCATCTCATTGCCATTTAGAAACATGAGTAGAATGGTGGTATTAAAAAAAATTGGCCTTTGTTTCTATAGGAAGATATCAGTCATTGAAAAATCTTTTGTATTGTCATCCACAAAGGTCATAATTTTATTTTATTTTTCCACTTGATAGTACTTTATTTTTTTAAAATTACATGTAAAGATAGTTTTCAACAGTCATTTTTGTAAGATTTTGAGTTCCAAATTTTTCTCCCTTCCTCCTCTCCCACAAGAAAGCAAGTAATTTGATACAGATTATACATGTACAATCATGTTAAACATATTTCCATATTAGTCATGTTTTGAAAGAAGAATCATAACAAAAGGAAAAACCCACAAAAAAGAAAAAAATAGAAATAGTATTCTTCAATCAACATTCAGACTCCATAATTCTTTCTCTGGATATGGATAGTATTTTCTGTCGGGAGTCTTGGAATCATTTTTTATCATTGCATTGCTGAGAAGAGCTAAGTCTATCCTAATTTATCATCAATCAATGTGGCTGTTACTGTGTACAATTTTCTCCTGGTGCTGCTCACTTCACTCAGCATCAGTTGATATAAGTCTTTCTTGATTTTTCTATCCATCTGCTCTTCATTTCTTATTTATTTATATATATTTTAGTTTTCAATGTTCACTTCCATAAGTTTTACATTTTTCCCCCTCCCTCCTCTCCTCCTTCTCCAAGATAGCATGCAATCTGATATAGACTCTACATATACATTCCTATTTTCACATTAGTCATGTTATACAGAAGAATTATAATAAATGGGAGAAACCATGAGAAAGAAAACAAAACAAAAAGAAAAAAGAAAAGAGTCTGCATTCAGACTCCACAGTTCTTCCTCTGGATGTGGATGGCATTTTCCATCAGGGGTCCTTTGGAATTGTTTTAAGTCCTTGTATTTCTGAGAAGGGCTAAGTCTATCAAAATCAGTCATCACACATTGTGACGGTTAGTGTGCATAATTTTGTCCTGATTCTGCTCACTTCACTCACCATCAGTTCATGTAAAGTCTTTCCATGTTTTTTCTGAAATCCACCTGCTCGTAATTTCTTAGAGCACAACAGTATTACATTACATTCCTATACCACAACCTGTTTAACCTTTCCCTAATTTATGGGCATTCCCTCCACTTTCAATTCTTTGCCATTACAAAAAGAGCTGTTATAAATATTTTGTACATGTTTTTATAATGGTCCTTTTCTCTCTCTCTCTCTCTCTCTCTCTTTTTTTGTGATCTCTTTGGGATATAGATATAGTAGTGGTATTGTTAGATCAAAGGGTATGCACAGTTTTATAGCCCTTTGGAGATAGTTACAAATTGCTCTCCAAAACATTTAGATCAGTTCACAACTCTCTCCACAATGCATTAGTATGCCTATGTTCCCATCTTCTCCAATACTTATCATTTTCCTTTTCTGTCATATTAAACAATCTGAGAGGTGTGAGGTGAAACCTCAGAATTGTTTTAATTTGCATTTATCTCATCAAGTGATTTAGAGCATTTAATTAGGATGCATTTAACAGTTTTGTCTTTCTTCATTTGACTCCATGTTTTTTATGTCCTAACATATGGTTAATTTTTGTGTAGGTGCCAGGTACTGCTGAGAAAAAGGAATATTCTTTTCTATCCACATTCATCTTTTTTGGAGGGGGGAAGGTAGGGCAATTGTGGTTAAGTGACTTGCCCAAGGTCACACGGCTAGTTTTGTGTGTGTGTGTGTGTGTGTTAAGTGTCTGAAGCCAGAATTGAACTCAGGTCCTCCTGATTCCAGGGCTGGTGCTTTATTTACTGTGCCACCTAGCTGCCCCCACATTCAATTTTCTCCAAAGGTCTAGCATATCTAACTTTCCTAAAATTCTATTCACCTCTTTAACTTCTTTTTTGTTTATTTTGTGGTTAGATTTATCTACTTCTGAGATGGAGGTGGGGGGGGGGGGTGAGGTCTCCCACTAGTATAGTTTTCTGTCTGTTTCTTCCTGTAACTCACTTAACTTCTTTAAGAATTTGGATGCTATACCACTTGGTACATATATGTTTAGTATTGATATTACTTTTTAGCAAGATGTAGTTTCCTTCCTTATTTCTTTTTAATAGGTCTATTTTTGCTTTTGCTTTGCCTGGGACCCAGATTGTTAACCCTGGTTTATTGTTTTTGTCTTCTTTTTTTTTTTTAACTTCAGCTGAAGTGTAATATATTCTGTTCCAGCCTTTAATCCATGTATATCTCTTAGCTTCAAATGTGTTTCTTGTAAAAGACATATTTTAGTATTCTGTTTTTTAATCCATTCTGCTATACCCTTCATTTTATGGGCAAATTCATCCCCTTCACATTCACAGTTATGTTTACTGACTGTGTATTTCCCTCTATCCTATTTCTCTCCCATTTATACTTTTCTCTTTCCTTACACTCTGTCCCTCCTCACCAGTGTTTTGCTTCTGACCATTGCCTCTCTCAATCTGCCTTCTCTTCTATCAGCCCCTACTACCTTTTTTTTCCTGTTTCCCCTCCTACTTCCCTAGAGGGTAAGATAAATTTCTGTACTCAACTGAATATGCATGTTATTTCCTCTTTGGGATAAATCTGATGAGAGTAAGGTTCAAAAAATGCTCACCCTGTCCTTTCTTTCCCTCTATAGGAATAGGTCTTTTGCATGTCTTCCTGTAATGCAATATCCCCTATTCTGCCTCCCACTTTCCTCTTCTCCCAGTACAATCTTTTTTTTAATCTCTTGATTTTTTAATATAATCACATAAAAGTCAATTTATACCTATACCCTCTTTTTATGTATACTCCTTCTAACTGCCCTAAAAGTGATATAGTTCTCAAGAATTACAGGTATCATCTTCCTATGTAGGGATGTAAACAGTTTACCCTTATCAAATAACAGGGTTTCTCCCTCCCACCCCCCGTTTACCTTTGTATGCTTCTTTTGAGGCTTGTATTTAAGACTGAATTTTTTGTTCATCTCTGGTCTTTTCATCAGGAAAGTTGTGAAAGTCCCCTATTTCATTGAATATCCCTCTTATTCCTTGAAAGAGTTTGTTCAGTTTTGCTGTGTAGTTGATTGTTGGATGTAATCTAAGTTCTTTTGTCTTATGGAATATCATAATCCAAGCCCTCTGATCTTTTAATGTAGAAGCTGTGAAATCCTATGTAATCCTGACTACAACCCCTTGATATAGGAATTGTTTCTTTCCTGTTCCTTTCAGTATTTTCTCCTTGACATGGTGATTCTGGAATTTGGCTACAATATTCCTTAGAGTTTTCATTTTGGGATCTCTTTCAGGACGTGATTGGTTGATTTTTTTCAATGACGATTTTACCCTCTGACTCTAGGATATTAAGGCAGTTTTCCTTGATAATTTCTTGAGAGATTATATCTAGGCTCTTTTTTTTCAATCATGGGTTTCAGGTAGTTCAATAATTTTTAAATTATCTCTCTGGATCTATTTTCCAGGTCAATTGTTTTTCCAATGAGATATTTTACATTGTCTTTTACTTTTTGATTCATTTGGATTTGTTTTATAATATCTTGATTTTTCATAAAGTCATTAGCTTCCATTTGTTCCATTCTAATTTTGAAGGAATTATTTTCTTCAGTGTCCTTTTGGACTTCCTTTTCTTTCTGGCCAATTCTGCTTTTTAAGGCATTCTTCTCCTCCTTGAATTTTTGGACCTCCTTTGCCAATTGAGTTAGTCTATATTTTAAGGTGTTATTTTCTTCAGTATTTTTGAGTGTCTCCTTTAGTAAGCTGTTGACTCATTTTTGATGATTTTCTTGCATCACTCTCATTTCTCTTCCCAGTTTTTCCTCTACTTCTTTTAATTAATTTTCAAAATCCTTTTTGAGCTCCTCCATGGCCTGCAACCAATTCATTTTTTTTTCTTGGAGGCTTTTGATGCAGGAGTTTTGACTTTGTTTTCTTCTTTGGGTTTTATGTTTTGATACTCTTTGTCATCAAAGAAAGATTATATATTATATATGATGTCTTTTCCTCTGTCTGCTCATTTTCCCAATCAATTACTTGACTTTTAAGCTCTTTGTCATGCTGGAACTCTGCTTCTAGATTGGAGAGTTCTGTGTCCCAAATTTCTGGGGATTTGCGCAGCTGTTGTCAGAGCTACTTCTAGGCATCTGCCTCAGAACTATGAGGAAGACTCCCTTTCCACAGCTGCCACAAGCTCTGACACTCCACCACTCCTCCTCATGTCAGGACTGCCACCCAAGACCATGATCCAGATCCAAGCAGAGCAAAGCAAGAGAATCCTGACTCAGTGCCAGCAAAGAGATTCCTGCAATTGCCCTCTGATCAGCTGCCACCATCTGTGGACCTGGAGCTCCGGAAGCAGCCTCCACTGCTACTGCTGCTGTTTCAGCCACTTCCGCTGCCACCATCTCCACTGCCCCAGGGGCAGAGGCTGGACCACACTCCTCTCTTAGCCAAGTCCAATAGGATTTCCCCACTGACCTTTTACTTTCTCTTTAGTGTTTGTGAGTTGAGAAGTCTGGAAACTGTCACAGCTGCCAGTGATTCAGTCCCCTGAGGTCTGCTTCAGCCCAATCTGTGCCTCTGGTCTGTGCTGATGTGGCCCAAATGGCACTGTACTCTTGCTTCCCATCTGGTGGAATAGTCCCTTCCTTTTTGACCCATCAGACTCTCCTCAGATGGAGATGTATTTTACTCTCTCACTTTGTTCTTTCTACAATTCCAAAATGTGTTTATAGTCATTTTTCACAGGTATTTGGAGGTCACTGGGGGAAGAGTCCACACAAGTTCCTGCTTTAACTCCAACATGTTCACTTTGCCACCCAATCAACCGTATTTTTAAAGCAATTGTTTTCTTCAGTTACTTTTGTCCTTTCTTTTTCCAAACTGTTGACTCTCTCTTGCATAACTCTCATTTCTTTTCCTATTTTTTCTTCTACCTGTCTTATTTGATTTTTAAAATCTTTTGTGAGCTCTTCCGAAAGGGCTTTTTGGTCTTGGGATCAAATCATCTTTTCCTTTGAAGTTTTGCATGTAGGCATTTTGACTTTGTTGTTTTCTTACGAGTTTGTGTTTTGATCTTCCCTGTTGCCATAATAGCTTTCTGTGGTCAGTGTTCTTTTCTGTTTTTTTCTTCTTCTTTGCTCATTTTGAGTCTATTTTGTGAATTTTAAAGTTGAACTCTACCCCTGGGGCACAGAGGATATAGCCTTAAGCTTCTTGTTCTGGGGGGCAGGGTCCTGGTTTTCTGTGCCAGGGCCTTGGGCGTTATTGGCTTGCCCACTGGGCTGGGGTGGCCTCGCCCCATTGTGCTTGTTGTGCTGGGAATTCTTGGGCTGGGAAAATAGCTGTCTTCAGGTATTTGAAGGATTGTCATGATCAGGAATGAAAATCACATCCCCTGTCACCAGAGGACAAAGATTAGTCATTTACATTTATTACTCCTCCTACTTATTTAAAATAATATAGAAGTTTATAAGGCATACAAGAATGGTTCAAAGATAGGAAAACTATAAGCATGATCACATTTAAGAGAAAAATATCTCAAGCTATGTATTTATATGATATGCTAAATAGCCTTTGGAAAATTATAGCACTAATTCATGGTCATTTATTAATATTTTCTTTCTGACTTTAAGACCAGCTTTCTTTCCAATATATCTCTCTGCCTTTCTATCCTATGGAAGATTTTACTACTACTGCTACTGCTTCTGCTGCTGCTTCTGCTGCTGCTTCTGCTGCTATTTCTACTAATACTTTTACTACTTCTACTAGTACTACTACTACTCCCTAGCACTTATAGATCATATTAAGGTTTGCAAACTGTTTTACAGATAACATTTCATTTGAAACTTACAACACTCCTTAGAGATAAGTGCTGTTACTATCCCCATTTTAGAGATAAGTAAAGTAAAGTAGTCAGGTTAGGTGATTTTTCCAGGGCCACACAGCTAGTAAGTATCTGAGGCTGGAGTTGAACTCAAGTCTTCCTGACTCCAGATCTAATACATTAGCCATTTTAACACCTCATTGCTTTTCCTCTTGCACCCTGTTCCTTATTGGATGGTACCTCAACTGTGTTTAAATATATGTTATAGCTTCTGAGATAATCACAACTTCAACCCATTTAAATACACCATAACTCAGAAATCTACTCAGGGCTTTTCTCCATGGAGTAATGAAAATTTTATCTTCATTTGAAGACTGGAGAAGACAATGAGTTTCAGAGAGGTCTCACAAAGGTCTCTTCGGTACAATGAGAAACTCTTAGGTGATAATAGAAATTAAAAACTGATTTAAATTATCTAAGCATGTTATCTTTTTTATTTTTGATTCTATAAATCATTATAGGAACAATGTAAAAATAAATCTGTGGAATGCCTTTTTTTTATTTTTGGAGGGGGGAAGGTAGGACAATTGGGGTTAAGTGACTTGACCAAGGTCACACAGCTAGGTTTTGTGTTAAGTGTTTGAGGTCACATTTGAACTCAGGTCCTCCTGACTCCAGGGCCAGTTCTCTGTTCACTGTACCACCTAGCCACTCCTGAGAAATTCCTTCTTAAAAGTGCCTAGCAATCCCCCAAACAAGTTGTATTATTTTAAGCTACCAGACCATAACAAGTAAATGAAATATTCCACTATGTGGTCATTGAACACCCATAACATCACACACTAAAGGAATTTTGCCACTAGAAAAATAATTTTTAAATAAAGCACTCAAGTGCAAGAATGTATCACCACAGCCAACCACTGGAAACTAACCATATTATCTCTTTAGTCATGCATGCCGCCAGCAACTTTCCCCTTTAACCAGGCTAGAAATCCTGGACAAAATGCTATTTAAAAGATCAAGCTTGGGACCAAGAATATCCATTCTCACAGACCAAAGTCATCAAGATTGGAGAGAATGGAATTATCTCATCTCTAGTTCAGACACTGGGTTCAGTTTCCTACTTGCCATCTCTCCTTTCACTATACTAAAGAGGTGTAAGAATTTGTACTGTATGTGTATGGGAATATGACATTTTGTTTCTGCACTGTCTATATCATAAATTGTAGGGGAAGGGCCTAGACTTTCAGAACACCTTTAGTGTTCCAAATTTCTATAGCTGTAAGTGTATACAAAATAACAAGCAATGATAAATAATCCATCCTATTTCATCCAGGTAGAAGAAGCTTCAGTAGAGGTCTGTTTCTGTCTGTGACAAAAATTACTTTCAGCGAACATTCCTAATTGATGAGTTTCAATGATCAAAATGTCATTTTAGAGTTCACAAAATATGGTTTGTAGGTATTAGGTCAGAAGTTTAATAAAATAACCAGATTAGAATAGCTTGGAGAAACAGTTTTTAAAATATCACACTTTAACTGAAAAGATTTGAGAAATTCACAAAAAGCATATTTCATAAAACTAATTTACAACAGATAGTGACAAATAATAGTTGATTAGGAAAACTTACAATTCAATTTCCTCTCATTAAATCTTTATAAACTTGTATTGTGCTTGAGTGCATTATTAAATGTTTAATTCATTTTTTTTCATTTGCAGAATTCCTTCATCACTTGGGTATTGAGACCAATCACCAACATTCATTTAATCTACAAAATACCAAGGACTTACTAAGCCAAATTGATTCTCATATCAGTCTCAGCAGATTTTGTTAAATATCTGAGTCATATCATGCACTGGAAGGAAGGAAATAAGCATTTATTAAGCACCTACTATTTGGCAGGTACTGTGTTAAGCACTTCACAAATATTATTTTATTTGATCCTTGTAACAGCCTTGGTAGGTAGGTGCTATTATTATACCCATTTTGCAGTTGAGGAAACTGAGGCAAAAAAAGGCTGTGTGACTTCTTCAGAGTCACATGAATAGTAAATACTTGAGATTGAATTTGAACTCAGGTCTTCCTAATTACTGATCTAGTATTCTATCCTTTCTGCTACCTTATAATAAGTCTGTGAATTAGTATCAGAGGTATCATTAATCCCATGGTACAAATTAAGAAACTGAGGCTTGGAGGGCTTAAGTGATTCACCCAGGGTCATATAACACATGTGTGAGGTAGGAGTCCAACCCAGATCTTCCTTTCTTCAAGGCTTCCACTCATTCCATCATCCCATAGCATTCTATAAAAGAGAATGCTATAAAATGGATTGTAAAAAATATGTACAACCTAAATTAAAATTGCATAAAATAAAATTGTTTGGAATAGAGAAGATCAAGGGACTTTGGGAACAGAATTATGGAATTTTTAAGGGCCTTTAAGAATTCGTATCTACTGGTTTTGTAGTGACTAGAGCACTGGAGTCAAGAAGACTTGAGTTCAAATTGGACCTCAGGCATTTATTAGCTGCATGACCCTGGGCAATTCACTTAACCTTTTTTTCCTTTAAATATAAATGGTATTGAAAAATCTAGGAATGTTTCTCATTTTGCAAATTAGGCAATAGTAGCTCCAAGAAGGTAGGAGATTTATACAAAATTGCATAGCCAGCTAATGGCAGAATTAAAACTCAAACCTAAATGTCAGTCCAGTCCAATTCACTCCAATCTATGTTAATCTAAGGGGAAAGTTGCTGGCGGCATGCATGACTAAAGAGATAATATGGTTAGTTTCCAGTGGTTGGCTGTGGTGATACATTCTTGCACTTGAGTGCTTTATTTAAAAATTATTTTTCTAGTGGTGAAATTCCTTTAGTATGTGATGTTATGGGTGTTCAACGACCACATAGTGGAATATTTCATTTACTTGTTATGGTCTGGTAGCTTAAAATAATACAACTTGTTTGGGGGATTGCTAGGCACTTTTAAGAAGGAATTTCTCAGGAGTGGCTAGGTGGTACAGTGAACAGAGAACTGGCCCTGGAGTCAGGAGGACCTGAGTTCAAACGTGACCTCAAACACTTAACACAAAACCTAGCTGTGTGACCTTGGTCAAGTCACTTAACCCCAATTGTCCTACCTTCCCCCCTCCAAAAATAATAATCCAAAGATCATCACATATGAAGAAAATTTCAGTTTCTTTTATGACTCACAAAATGAAATTTTAATGTAGCTTACCCAAACCTCAATGATTCATGTTAACATTCATATAATATTTTCAATGTTTACAAACATTTAAATCACAATAATACTATGAAATAGACAGTACTGGTATTGTTACTATTTTATATAAACAGTAAGTATAAGAACCAGGATTTGAACCTAGATCTGATTCCAAAAGCAGAACTCTTTCAGTCAATCAAATAATCATCCAGTCAATCACAGAGGATTTATTAAGCACCTGCTATGTTCCATACAAATTATGCTAGGTGGAAAAGATAAAAAGCAAAAATAAAACAATCTTTGATCAAAGAATATATATTCCAATATATATATATGCACATGCATACATAAGTGTGTATACAAGTACGGAAGTAGGAGGGAGCTCACTAGTGACTTATTCAAATCAGTAAATATGAACTTGACAAAGTATGGCCCCAGCAATGTAGGGTTCAGAGGAGGGAAAAAAAGGAAATTTACATCCCTTGGACTCTTACGTCAGACTCACTAGAGAAACAGGAAGCCAATGAGTTTCAAACTGGCTAAAAGGTAGATTGGTTTTACAAGATTATCCATTAAGCAGAAATAGTGGTGACAGTCACACAAATAAGTATATTTTCCTCTCCCCCTTTTAATATGTCTTATTATGGAGTAGAATTCTTGAGAAGAGTTCCAAGTCAGTCAAGGATAAGTGGGATTAGATCATGTTGATGGACATTCAATAAGAATGTACCATATGCGTTGTGAATTGATACAACCATTCTGGAGAGCAATCTGGAACTATGCCCAAAGGGCTATAAATAATTGCATACCCTTTGACCCAGCAATACCACTATTGGGATTATATCCCAAAGAGATTACAGAAGTAGGAAAAGGTCCCATATGTGCAAAAGTATTTATTGCAGCTCTCTTTGTGGTTGCAAAAAACTGGAAATATAG
>CM053587.1:154625003-154651463 GCA_028646515.1 Pseudochirops corinnae | reverse complement strand
TAGAAAATTTGACATTCAAATACAAGAAGCATGAGAAGGTAAACATGGAAAAGAAATCATAAGGAACTTATCAAAGTTGAACTATTTACATGCCAACATGGAAAAATGATAATTGTAACTTATGAAACTTTTCTCAGTATGAGGACAGGTGAAGGGAATATAAATGTATATATATGTATACATACACATATGTCTATACAGGAGGGTATATATATATATATATGCATACGAATACATATCTGAGTGTGTGTAGATACATGTGTGCATAGACAGAGGGCACAGGATGAATTGAATAGGAAGGGATGATATTTTAAAAGGTGAAGTTGAGAGGTGAGAGAGGAATAGAATGAGGAGAGACAGGGAGAAACAGAATGGGGTTAATCATCTTATATAAGAGGCAAGGGATAACTGTTACAATGGAGGGGAAGAACAGGAAGGAAAAAGGGAAGGGGCCAACCTTACTCTCATTGAATTTGGCTTAGGGAAGGAATGACATATACTCTAAATTGGGTATCTTGCCCTACAGGAGAATAGGGGCGATGGGGATAAGAGGGGGGCTGATGGAGTGGAGGGCAAGGGGTGGAGGGTTGTTAGAAGCACACACTTCTGTTAAGGGACAGGGACAAAGTGGAGAATGGAACAAGGGAGGGGGTTGGAAGGAGGGAAATAGAGTCAGTTTTTCACAATATGTCCATTGTGGAGATGTTCTGCATAACTACACATGTATGTCCTGTATTGAATTGCTTGTCTTTCCAGTGGGGGTGGATTATGAGGGAGGAAGGGAAAAAATCTAGAATTTAAAGTTCTTAAATCAAATGTTAAATGTATACATATAATTATAATTATTTATATGCAACTATGTAATAAGATCAACAGGCACTGGGGTAGGGAGATCCATCTTGCCCTACCAGAAAGTCAGAGGGGTGATGGGGAAGGATATAGGGGAGAGAAGATTGGGGGAGGTGATATATAGTGGTGTTGCTGTTTTGGGGTGGGGGGTCAGGGAAAGATGGAGAGAAAATTTGTAACTCAAAATCTTGTGGAAATGAATGATGCAAACTAAAAATAAACAAAAGTTAATAATGAAAATCTGGATGCTGTTAAGTTATGAATTAAATTCTTAAAAGAATGTGTTAAAATGTTAAAAACAAATAGTGAATGGATATATTCATCTAAAATGAATGATATAGTAGAGAGTGAGTTTCATCTGAGATTATTTGACTAGCACTTATGAAAATTATGAATTGTATCTATTAGTAAACAGGTATTGCAGTTACATCTTTGAACTAACTTAATAAAAATAGACCTTAAATTGAAAGATTTCGTTTTTCCTTAGGGGTTAACAGGCAGAATAGATATGTTAGTCTGGATACTTACTGTAGTCAACATTTTCTGTGATTTTGAGTGAACTATCAGTAGTAACTGTATGTATAAAGCTCTAGTATGTGTTTATTCTCAAATTATACCTGAAGGATAAATGAAATGACCTTGTACGTGCTCATTGTGAATTGTTATTGCAACATGAGAAAAATAATAACCAAATAAGAAGCTATGATTAATGGAATTTTCCTATATGAGGTAAAATCTCTTGTGACTAGAATATGATAGTATTAAGTTTTGATTTCAGATCATTGTCTGAATTGTCATGAAGCCATGTCAGGAAGTCATGACAGGAAAGGTCATGTGCTGCCCAAAAGGGAACACAATCTGAGAACAACTAAGGTGAATATCTGTGCCTTGGAAAGTTGAGGGGACAAAGGTAGGATCTACTTGGCTCAGTTTCTTACTGTTTTATTTTCTTTCTGAAGAGGAATTCTTCCCTCCTGGGTTAATTCTGAACTTGGCTTTTTATACCCTGTGAATCATGTGGAATTTTGCTTATATGATTGACTGTTAAATATGACTCATGCCTGAAATCAAACAGAGCTGAGGAAGTTATTCTCCTGTTATGATTTATGTCAGATCAGTCTGTGCTCTTAAAGGGACAGTCTTGATATTGTTATAATTATATTTCTTCTTTATCTTTTCATAACAAACGTCTATAATCAGGACAGCTGAACTGCAAAAGTTTTGTTGTGGCAATACTAAATCTATTAATTAACAGATTAATACTGGATTATCTCTGAGTTACTGTAATAGGATGCAAGTAGAATTTTTTTTTACTCTTTTAATCTGAAGTTGTGATAAATTCCATATAACAAGCAACTAAATAAATGAGTTTTGGGACTTGGCATCTACTTGCTAATTGTTATATATTAATGTATAAGATTAGGTACTTGAAATATCTCATTCTTTCAGGATGATATGGGGATAATATCCTCAAAAGTGGGTGTATCAACAATGCTGTATTCACAATGCCTACAGTAACTATAAGTATGCTGATCACAAAATGTGACAGGCTCTCTACATAAGAAATATAGCTAGAACGTTTATTCAAATAGTAGAAAACTGAGTCCCAAAACCAGAAAGTCAAAGCCAACACAGTAGTTATGAAGTTGGAACGTGCAGGTAAAGTAGTAAACACTCACATTCTCAAGCCTTCAAAACAGGACAAGGCTACCTCAGGCAAAGATCCTCTTCTCCTCACTCACGACAACTGTTCAGTGTCCAGGCAGCTTGCTCCCAGCAGCTCTGGGTCCCCACAGTTCCCATCCCTGGCAGTCCTCAGCAGGAGTCCTTAGCAGAGATTCTGTCTGGCTCGAAAAAAAGGAGTTTGTGCCGCAACTGCAGCCGCTGCCTCTGCCGCTGCTTCCAGTCACCACCACACAGATGCTAGCTTGGTTCTGGCTTTCTCTTGCTTCACCCCTTCCTGCTATGTAAGCAAGTTCTAGGGGTGTGGAAGATCTTCAAATCCCAGTATCATTACAGTGGAGAATAAGCAAAGATGTAATGTAAAAGTTTTTTAGAATCAAACTATTTTTTTAAAAACTAGGATACTCTCTTTGTCTCTCTGTCTCTGTCTCTCTGTCTCTGTCTCTCTCTCTGTCTCTCTGTCTCTCTCCCTCTCTCTGTCTATATATATACATATTTACATAATACATATAAATATACATATATATATATAATTGACTTTCAAATGTTTCTAATGGCATATACAGGCCTTGAATATATTTTAGTAATAAGTTCTCAAAATTGAATTAAAGATTTTACATAAACATTATATTGATAATTGTAAAGAAAATGAAATTATTTTCCTATTTTGAGGTGTCTGTCTGATAATATTAAGAGATAAAAGGAATAATTTTCCAAGTCAGGTCCTCATGGATCTTTTTTTTTTTTAAAGATTCTTTCTTCAGCCTGTTGATGTCATTGTTCATGTCAGATACAGTGTTCAGGTCAAGATAGAAACAGCAAAATAGGCACATACAAACTTAAATTCTCTGAAGTTTCAGGTTAATTGTATGTTCCTAATTTGATGTTCCCTTAAAATTTTTGGAATTGATTGTGTGACATGTGAAACAGTGGCACAGGACTGCCTAGCATGGCATGCCCTCATCAGAGAATGTGCTGTGCTCTATGAGCAAAACAGAATTGAAGAGCTCAAAAGAAACATGAGATGCAGAAATTTAGAGAATCTACCCCAAATATTCACATGGACTATTTGTGCCCTACCTGTGGTAGAGCATTCTGAGCTCATATTGGTCTGATCAGCCAAGTTGGATCCAGAGTAACTTGACTCTAACATAGTGATGTCATTTAGGTCCTCTTTCAGAATGAAAGACAACAACCAATTTGATGTTCTTCTTATAGTTCTGTTGTTAATAGGATCAGAGCCATTATGGCTTGATCTGGTTTTCACCACATGAAGTAATTACTGGAAAAGCAAATTTAGAAGGTTGCATTAAATTGTATTGTCTTGTTACTGGCAGATTTTTGCAGAATTACCAAGGAATCACTGCAAGTGACTTGGAACCAGAGAAGCAGATCCACTAGAAAGTGCTCACTTCAGAGCTGCCTTGAGAATGAGTCATATTCCAGAATGACCAAGGGAGATGTTTCTATGGACCAGAAGATTGACTGGGACATGTGGGACTCAAGATGAAATGTGTTGATTGAATTAACATTGAGACTGGGCTACCAGGCTACAAGGAGTTTTGATATTATTTTATGATCATTATTTTATCGCCTCAGCTTTTTCATGTTATTAATGTTTCCTCGGCATTCCCAGTGATCTGTAAATCTTCCCTCTCAAAGAAGTTCATAGCAACCCTTTAAGTAGTTTTGTCTATAGTCTGACATAGATTTATCTATATACTTTTATTTGTAGCCTGGCTTTACTTATAGAGTCTATTTAAGAAAGTTTGTCTCCTTAAGAGATATATGAGATTATGACTTCCTTGTAATCTTTATGATTCTTTGCTTATGTTTAACTTGTTGCCTGTTCCTGGTAACTGGGTGCTCCTTTTACCCTACCCTTTTGATGTTCGTTTAGGTAGGGGGCCATTTCATTTAGAAATCCCTTGTAGATTAAATAATTGACCCTGGGGACTAAGAATCCCAGGATCAAAGGTGGGAATGTTATATTGAAAAAAAATAACATTAGTAACTCTATTTTGCCTTTATCTACCATTTTGTGAAGTTAAGTTCCAGTCTCCTGTAAATCACCTGAACACAGGAAAGTCATAGGCTACTTTTCCACCCCTCACCTTCATATCTCCCAATCATTTCCACCATTTAAGAACAAGGTGACTCAATACCTACATTCTATTTTTTTTCACTCCCTTAGTTGTATGTTAATTATGTAGAAACCAAGGTCCTTATGCTGACCAAGAGACCTGGAATTGATTTATTTTTTAATTACGTGCCTTACTAAATAAATCATTTTCTGGATGGATCTTAGGATCTTTATTTCTCTGTAACATATGAGAATGAAGGAGACATAGCACCATGAGACCTCAGACTATATTTCAAATTAATAATTACCAAGAAGAATTCATAAGTCAAAAGACATGTATAACACACTTACTATGCGCCAGGGATTGTGTTAATTGTTGGGTATGCAAATATAAGCAAAATAAAAGACAATCTCTGCCCTCAAGAAGTTACATTCTCACAAGGAAAGGCAAAACCTAAAAGGGAGCTGGAAAGGGACTTGGGAAGTACCCACTTTGAGATGTGGTTGTGAAGTTCTGAAAATGAAGAATGACTGGTTAAAGTTTCTTCTAAAAATGTCCAGTGTTTGGGGAGAAACTCACCAGTGTTAGAAGGGGCCTGTGGGGACAAGATAGGTAGAAATCAGTTAGGTCACTGTGGTGACATCAGGTATCATATAAAGGATTTATATACATATTTTTCTGACTCCAAGATTTACTCTCTCTCCACCATAACATATTTCCTTTTGGTACTGGTTAAAAAATGTAGTGGTTCATCAGTGGAATGTATTAGATATACAATCTACAGAAGTAAATGAACCGAGGAATCTAGTTCATTGCTCTCCATCCACCACAGTTTCCTCACTTGTCAAATGGAGATAATAATAGTAGTACTTACCTCACAGGATTGTTGTGAGGATCAAATGAGATATTTGTAAAACACCCAGCACAGTATATGGTAGGCACTTAATGAATACTTGTTTCCTTCCCTTTTCTCACCTGATCCTCCTGTCTTCTCAGGCTTCCTCTGACTCAGTTCCAAATCTTACCTTCTTCAAGAGAACTTGAGATTATCTTTCATTTACATTAAAATACCTTATATACCCATAGTTGTTTACATGTTGTTTCTCCCCAATAAAGTGTGAGCAATGTGAGGGTAAAGACTCTGGTTTTGTTCTTTTCTCTGTATCCTAGTGCTTAACAGGGTTCCCAGCATATAATAAGTGCTTAGTAAATGAATATTGAGTGATTGATTTTATAGAGCTGAAGATGTCAGGTATTGGGGTAAAGATTCACTGTTCAATAAAAATGGCTCAGAAAAGTAGGAAGCAAGATGGAAGGAATCAGAGTCAGATTAATATTTCAAGATAAGCTCCAAATGGATATATGACATAAATATAAAAGTCTACACCCTAAGCAAATAAGAGGAGCATGGAAGAAATTACCTTATAGATCTATGGAGATTAGGACAGTTCATGACCAAATAAAGGATAAGGAGGACCACAGAATATAAAATGGACAATTTTAATGCATATAAAACTAAAACAAATATTTTACTGAGGGAAAATAATCTTTTTAGCATTACTCTCATTAAGGTCTCATTTCCAAGATATAAGAAGAACAGATTCAAATTTATATGAATAAGAGCTATTCCCCAATAAATATAAGGTCAACAGATATGAATAGATAATTTTCAAAGGAAGAAATTCAAGCTATCAATAGCTATACAAAGTAACATGAGTTTTTTTATGATAGCTTCCTCCAGCTTCTTAGAATTTTTCCCAAACAGAACCACTAGGAATCATTTGTTTCAATACTATGATATAGCAAGCATTAAAGGAATTTTCTGATCATAACTCAGATAAGTCAGAGTCAAAAATGACATGTAAGAAAAGTCAGTTCAAAAAGTTCTCAGAGAGGCCTGAGAGACTCTAGCTAGTTGGTCAGATGTGGCTGGCTGGGCTTCACATTATGAAAGAGCTAAAGATAATCCATGAGACTATAAAGGTAAAAAGAAAAAAAAAAGTAATATTCCAACTTCTTTCATAGGAAAGAAATGGGCTGCACAGCAGTTAATGGTAGACAGATGATTGCAGAAACTATAGCAAAAGAATTAGAGATTTACAACAGAAATAGTGAATAACAAAGACACAACTCAGAGATGATGTCCAGCAGTTCACCAGTGGGAGGGAACAATGTAAAAGAGGACTTCTGCTCCACATAGAATTCAGCTTAATTTATGAGGTTAGCAGAAGGCAATGGCAGCTCTCCTCTTGGAAAGGTAAATTATCTCAGATACAAATGTCACTTGACCATGTATGTTCCATGGGCACATATTTCTGACATTTGTCCCCTTCCTCAGTATAGTTGTAGTACTTGTGTACTAAGTACTGTACTTAGTACAGTATATTCATGTGTGTTTAGAGAAAACCTGTCTCACCATTTATCTTTCTATGCTAATTAAGTAAATGTATTTTGCTTTCAAAAAAAAAAAGAGTCCATTTGTTTGCCTGTTAAAAAAAAAATCAGAACATACTGATCAGAGCTTGTGAACTTCGGGTTTGAAAATATTATGATTGCAACCTTTAAAATTCCCTGTAGTTCTATGGGGTGGGGGTCATAGGAGGAAAAGTCCTAGATGCTATATGAACAATTAGTTCATTCGAGTTTCTTAATTCTCAAATATCAGCAGCACATCTTTCTGATAGTAGGAAATAATAATATAAAAGTAAACATAAGATTGCAATACTTTTCAGGGTAGACAGTAGATTGAAGAAAGGTTGTTATTTTCACATTAATTAAATTAACACAAAGAGAAGACAGAACATGTGAGATTCTTATCATTGTATTCACAGTCAAAAATGTTGGGGGGAAAAGGGTGTAATGTTCAATTTATGGATGTGTGTGTGTGTGTGTGTGTGTGTGTGTGTGTGTGTGTGCTTTCTGCAATCCTACTGAATGCACGAATTTACTTCATTAGTAATATACTTTAGAGTACTACTGTATGTGGGGAAAAAACCCACTTGAGACTCCTTTAGAAATACCAGTGCCTATGTGGCCTGAGGGAATTGCTTACTCATAGTAAATGATATTCTTTAAACACATACAAAAATATATATATGGGTGTTTATACACAGTCCCTGCAATAGAACACAGTGTGCTACATGCATCCATTCATCCATTGCTGAATTTTGTTTTAGAAAACATAATTTGAGGAGAAGATTAAACTCTGGCTGAAATGCCATCATGTTTCCAATAACAAGAGAGCAAATTTCACAGTTTGAAAATAACTAAATGCAATAGAAAACAAGTGATATTACAACCAAGAGCACGCAGGATTCCAATAAAGTAAGCCCTTGTTATAATGATTTCATGCTGTCCTTTGTGTAGTTCATTAACTAGAATGCTACCATTTCTCTCCCCCCTTTGTGAGAAGAAAAAAACAACTTTTTTTTACTCTAAATAAAGCAAAAATAACAAACAGCAACTTCTGACAAGAGCCTTTTGAAACTGAAAAAAAGGAATACACACATGCACACATGTATAGTATGTGTATACACATACATATATATGTAGATTTATTTATGTACGCTGTTATAACATAACACATTCATACATAGATATGTTCATATATATATTTTACCTCATACAATGAAGAAAATTTAATAAAATATCAGGAATAACAGAAACAAACAACAATAAAATCAGGAAAACACAAACAAATAGAAAAGAGGAAGTAATCACAATATATTACAACTTTCCATATGATGTTAGATCATTGTGAAGAGAGCCAGGTGGTGAGATTATTAGTCTTTCACTGTTCTGCTACTAGTTTCAAATTTGGTTTGAGTCTCCAGGGAAATGGGTTGGAATGTCTTATCTCATTCCTAGGAAGAATGAATCTCCACATACTATGGTACAAATCATAGTAGAAAAATAGCACCAAATACGTTGTTGCTGCCAGAGGATGGGAATTTGTAGATAAACTGGTCAGCTTCCCACCTTATAATATGACCTGCTCCAATCAGTTTTTTCTAGAATATCGGCTCTTTGAACTAATTTATACCACCCAGTTCATTGTCTTTCCCCATAAGGAGTCTGCAGAAGAATTTCTTTGATAGTTCCTGGATATGCCAACTTGTTGTTATATTTTATCTCAAATTTATTCTTTCCCTTAAAAGACTAATATAATTAGGCCTGAAATAAGGCAAAAGGAGAGATGATAAGTGATCACTAAGCAGAAATTCCATAGGTCATAGAGATAGAATAGACCTTTGTAGTTCTAACTGCCTAATTTTATTGAAATAATAATTGATGCCCACAGAGGTTAACTCTCTCAAAGTCACCCAGCTAGCTACTGACTGAGCTATTGATAGGATCCAAGTTTTCTGAATCTTTGGCCAGGGTTTTCCTTTGTTTTACTCTACCAAACTGTTTCTCTCAAAAAGGATTCCATCAGTAGTAGGATTCAGGCTGAAGGATAAAGAAGAGACTTTGTCTTAGGAAAGAGGCCCTGTCCATCTAGATAATCTGAGCGGTGACTAATGTTTCTTTGCAATCTCATTCTCACAATGGTCTCAGAACTAATCTATTCTGATTTACCCTCTCCTACATAGGGGAATTGTTGGGAGAATCATTGTTCCTTTGTACTACCATCACCTAATCACCTTGCACTTGACCTAATGCAATCATTTTCTGGTAGATCTTCCTGACTTAAGTGTCATCCCATTCTAGTCCATTCTCTATTCAGTTGTAAAATACATCTTCCTAAACTTCAGATCTGACCGTGTTACCCTGCCTATATTCAATACATTATAATGACTCCCTATCACCCCCCAGGATCAGACATAAAATCCTGTTTGGCATTCTAAACTCTTTATAATCTAGGAACTTTCATTTACATTCCTCATATCTTATTCATTCCCACATACTCTTCAATCTAGTGACACTGGTTTCCTTGCTTTCCTCACACAAAACAGTCCACCTCCCCACTTGTTTTTCCTGCCAGTCCACTATGCTGAGCATTCTTTCCTTCTTCATCTTTACCTCCTAGCTTTTCTGACTTTCTTCAAGTTGCAGCTCAGTATTTGTAAAGCCAAGCATGAACAGCTTTCCAGAGGACTGATGCTGTGAACAGCTTCAAGGTTCTGATTATATAGTATAGTGAACTCTATTTATTGAGCAGTAAATTAAGACAAAACATTCACAGATATCGAAGTACAGCATTCACAATGTTATGCCATAACAACTTATCACTAAAATGGCCACATAGTTTTCACCAAAGTGACCACATAGTTTTAAACAAAATGCAATCATTTAATAACTCAATCATTTAGTAAGTCCTTAATTCATTCATCCTTAAGGGACACAAAGTACAATAATTCAATAAGTCCTTAATTCAATCATCCTTAAGGAGTCTTGTCTCCTTAATGGACACAAAGTACAAAGGTCAAAGTTCTCAACCCCTAAGTCACAGTAAATCATAATCTTCTCAGTCAGCATCAGGTACCCAGGAAGAGATCTTTTCATCTTGACTGGAGGCTGGCTCTCAGCCTCCATGGTTCCTCTTCCATGGTCCCAGCTCCTGCCCAAATCTATACAACTGTCACCTGGGTTCAAAGGCAGGCATCTCCCAGTTCCCTGTCCAGCTCCTTGTCCAGTTCATCATCCAGTTCCTTGTCCAGTTCCCATTCCATATTGAAGCTCACAGTGTCCAGTCCACCTCAGGTCCTTTATAATTCCTGTTTATGGGAAGACAAAGTTTAACAGAGCCTCAATAATATTCATACACATTGCCAGCACCATCATCAATTCACTCTCTGCCTGTGAAATCAACTCAGATCCACAAACAAGATCCAAGAGGTCAATACAAATCATCAAGTCCCAGGACCTTCAAAACCCTCCTCCAGGACTTCTGTAAACATACAACCAGAAAATCTTCTTTCAGGATTTCCAGTAAAGTCCCAGAGCTTCTGCAGAAAGTATCATAAACAAACATCAACACAGACAGAACAAACAAACATAGAGTGCTGGGATACCACAAGTTTTCTCCTTCTCCACCACAAGAGTTCCTTTCTCAATTCTTCTCTCTTCTCCATTCTGCCACCACAAGTTCTGTTCTCAATTCTTTTCTCAATGTATAGCAGTTCTCAATTATCAGGATCCTAGCAGTTCTCTCTATCCTGTCCCCCACCTTCTCTCTCAGCAATTCTGGCTCTCTACCTTGGGCTTTTCCTTATATATAGTATTAGCTCCTCCCTGTTCTACCCTTTCCTGTTACATCAGCAAGTTCATCCCACTGTGGGATTCACAAGTTCTGGATCTTAATACTTGATACAATCATGAACGAAACAAGGTGTTACCTACTTCTGTGTTAATTCAGCAGCTGAAACAAGGTGTTAACTACTTCTTTGCTTGCCATTACAGTATTCTGAAACCTTTTTTTTTTGTCTTTTGAGACTTCCTCTACACCCAGCATTCACAGACTGCTCAAATCTAGAAGGTGATCAGATAAGTTGCTAACAAAAGCCTATCTCTTTTCCTAATTTCCCTCTTTGTATAGAAGGTGCTGCCATTTTCTAGGCACCTTGTTTTGCTACATCAAATTCACTTTCCATTCTTCCCTTTTCTTCATCCCTTCATATCCATTCAAATTCCTAGTTATGCTAATTATACTTCTACAATATCTCTTGCCCCTTTCAATTATTACACAGAACCACCATCCCAATTCAGGTCATTGTGAAGGCTTCCATTGAAATAGTCTCTGAAGAAGTTTCCCAATTTTTTCTCCCCTTTTCAAGTTACCATCAACAAGTTACTGTCAAGTTACTGTTAAACACACACACGCACACACACACACACACACACACACACACACACACACACACACCCCTAAAATAGGTCTCAAAAAATTGTTCCTCTGCTCAAGAAGTTTCAGCGGTCCTCTATTTCCTCTCTATCTTAAATTTTAAGATAAAGAAAAATTCTTTTTTGGATTTAAAGCCCTTCATAATTATTTTCCCAGGATTATTTTACATTACTTGTCCTTTCATTCACTTTACTTCCTAACCATTTGAGCAACTTGTTGTTTTCTAATTATGACATTTCTCCTGATGTCTCTGTGCTCCTTTAGATGTTGCTTTTTTCTAATCCTGTACCCAACACTTGTGCCAGGAAAGCTTTCCCTATTCTCTTCCTAGAAAATCTCAATTCCTCCTAACCTCAACTTGGGCTTCCTTTATTTCCCTGTTTAGTGCTCCTTATCTTCCTTATCTCCTTCACCTTGGTTGGCATAGTTCTCCACTTGGAAAATAAGAGTAAAATCATTTTTAAAAAGTAAGTATATATATATGCAAATGAAAATACAAATGTCCAAATAGAGAATGGAAAGGAAAATTACAAATATCCTCAAACTTCTAATATTTATTGATTATTAAGCCCAGAGATATGTTTATTGACTTTAATATAGGCATCAATTTTGTCCTACTTTTTTTTGTGATCTCTTTTGAACTTTTTTGTATATTTAACATTAATTAATTGTTATTATTTTATGAAAGATTTGTAGTGAATGCATATGTTGTTCTTTTGGTTATGTTTTCATTACTCTAAATTGTTACATATAACAATTATATAATTACATATATATATAACATATACATATATAATATATATACCTATATTACATATATAAAAACAATTATAACTCCTCTCCTGATGTTCCTGAGTCAGTTGAAACAAAGTACATTTTATTTAAACATCAGATTTGTGAAATGTACTGTCCTACCTCGGGAATATTTTGTTATGGATCTTGTCTTTTTATTTAGTCTACAAATCCTTTTCCATTTTTCAGGGTAATTTGATTCATTTAGACTCTAAATCCTAATTGTCAATTTGTTTCCCCCTCTGTTAGAAACTGTTATATCACATTTTATCAATAAAGATGACAACACATCTTAGTTTGCTAAAATTAGACCAATCTCAGTTGTTCTATGCACTTTATATAAGAACAAACCTAGATACACAATTTAGCTTACTTATTATACCTTCATTCTATTCTTACCTCTGTAAAATTTTCAGTTGTTTCAATTTCCTTTCTTCATCTTCTTTTTCCTAGGTAGGAATGTAGCTTTGAGATTCTTTCCCCTCTCCTTCCACCTTGATTATTCTTTACCCATAATCAAATTTTTTCATATTTCCCTTCTATTATTAATGTTTCACTGTTAAATACACACACATATATACATTACTACTCATTAATGTATTTATGAAGATGGCATGATGAATAGAAAGCCGGATTTGGGATGATGAATACATGAGTTCAAGTCCAACTTCCCCTCCTCCACTGGCTATTTGACCTTGGGCTAGTCATTTAAGTTTTTAATGCTCCAGGCAATAATACAACAAGCCACAGAAGAGTTGTCAATCAGCATTGATAGAGTGGATTGTTTAATTTGGAAATCCCTTCACCAATGAAATCAAATGTATAGATAAAAAAATAATAATACTTTTTTTGTATCAGAACTCTATTTTCCTTACTCTTCACACTCTCAAATTTAATATTGCCCTTTCTCTAATGCAACAGCCAAAACTGAACACCATATTTCAAGCTTGTTCTATCTAAATAAGAGAATGACATAACTATTCTATTTCCATTTTTGGATGCTATGCCTCACTTGGTACTTTGCCTGATCTTTTTAACTATTGTGGCTGCTATATTATACTGATGATTCATATTGAGTTTTCAATTCACTAAGACTCCCAGGACCTTCTCAGTGATCTAGCCATACCTCACCCATCCATTGCTATTATATCTTCCATAAAACAGTTCTAGTTTTCATTGATTCCATATTTTTTCATAGAACTTTTCCACAGATTGCTCCATGTCATTCATTTCCATAATATTTTAATTCTTCCTTTTAAAATAAATGACAGATCTCTACTTAGCAACATAAAGTCCCTTTAACAATGAAACCAGAACCTCCTTTACTTCTTTTAGTCTGCTTATCATTCAATTTAATGTGGTTTTTGAACTTTCCAAATACATTTCTGGGACCATTGTTATTCATTCTTGAGTTGTCTTCCAGGTTTTTTTTTTTTCTCTCAACTTATTCATTTTATTGACCATTTTCTTTTCATTTTCTGAAAGGCCTTTTTTTGTCTATCTTTTTGTCCATCTCCATCTGTCTTTGTCTCTGTTTGTCTCTGTCTCTCTGTGTCTCTCCCTCTTTCCCATCTCTCTTTCTTTCTCTCTTATCTTTGTACTCCTGCCCATTATTATTTAGAGGTATGCTTCTCTCATTTCCTGTATAGTATACTGGGGAGGAGAGCTCTCTCCTGATTTGTCTCTGTGCCACCTAGCCTTATATATATCCCTTGTGATTTTTCTACCAAAAAAAAAAAGTGGTGTACAGTTGGATCAACTTCTTATATGTGTCTATTAATTAATTAAAAAGGGCAAGATGATTTGACTGATTTAAACTCTGTTAAAGTGTTGAGGTTCTCTTTTCTTGGGGAATAGAGAAGATTCTGACCCTTCTCTTTCTGTTGCTATTCCTCCACCTTTTTCCCAGCTTTTTTTGTTTCTAAAATTCCCCACAACCCCAGAGCTTCCTCATTAGTGAATATTTCTGTCTTCTTTTCAGTAGTTGAATTTATATTAAAGATAGATTCCCACTGGCTGGGCTATTAGCAATTCTTTAGTTTTTAAAAAAAATAAAGGAAATGTATAGGGATGTTTTAAAAATAAGTAACAAGAATTCGTTAGATATTAGCTGAGCTTTACAAATATATAAAGTATGAGAATAATTCAGTTGAGCAGGTCAAATTTAGGGTTTGTCACTCTTGGCAATATCCTTTTGCCTGGAGCTGTGTCTCTCCCAGTAAGCAAAAAGCTCTGAACACAAAGATAAGTGTTTCTAACCTAACAATGAGAATATTAGTCCCATGAAAAGTAAATGTAGCGCACCCAAGGTATCCTAAATGTTTTAGTGTAGTTTTAAGCTATTAAATATGTGGATGCATGTGTATGCATATATATATGTGGATATATACATATACGTACATACTTATACATACATATATATATACATGCACATATAAATAAACTTCAGTAGGCTTTACATGATTGTGTTCACTGAGAATTTCAGAATCATTAAATTTCACAGAAATTATATTATCAATTATCAGGAGTATGTCTGAAAAATCCTATAGGTTAAAATTCTTTTGCATTTCTCCTATCCTTCCTCTAGGGTTTCTAGTCTTGTTAGTGAAAGTCACATTTAGGATGATCTTACAGTATTTTTCCCTTTCAACATGCTCATCTCCTTATCTCTATCTGAGGTCATCCAATTTGCATTTTCTCTGAACAAAATTACATCTTACATACCTGACAGGTCTTTACTTGAAGAACTCTAGTGAGGCAGAACTCATTACCTCCTAAGGCAGTTCATTTCTTTTTTTCAAATTGTTTTCCATGTTAGGATTTACAGTCTAAAGTTCTAACTCTTCTGCCCATCATTTAAGTCCTTCCACAATCAGTGTCATTCCAATATTAAGAAAATATTTTATTTATACCTTTTTCTTTTATATCACCACAATTTCTCAGTTTACCCTCTTTTCCACCATTAATCTTTTCCTGTGACAACAACAAAAAGTAAGTAACCAAAAGCTCATAAAAATAACCACATTTGTTAGCTAATGCAATTGTCTTTAGCCATACAACCAGAAGTTCTTTGAAGAAGAGACTGTGGTCTAGTTTGCATGTTAGAAATAATGTGAGTTCACCAGATTTCTAGCATTATTTTAAAAATATTTATATTTTTATGCATGTGCATATTGTTCTCCTGGTTCTGCTTTATTCCTTCTGTTTCAGTTCACACAGCTCTTTCTTTTTTTTTTCCTAAATTTCTCATATTACTAATTAATTATGGCTCAGTAGTACTCTGGTGAAATCACAGGTCTGATTCAAAAATATTACATTTTATTCACATGCTATAATTTCTTCAACCATTTCCTAAATAGAATCTTATGTCTTTGACCTCTTTGGGATATATGCCTGCCAGTGAGATGGATTACTTGGCCCAATGATATAAATTTTCCTCCAAAATTGCAACATTCTGAACTTTTTTCCAGAATCATTGAATTCATTCAAACTGTAATGTCAATATTACATTACTGTATCCACCTTCCAGTAACAAGCATCTTCAACTTTGATTATTATTATTTTTGATAAAAAGACTTTTATCAATTTGATGTAAGGTAAAACTTTAGTAGTTTAATTGTCATTTCTCTTTTTCATTATGTGCAATATTTTTAAATATACTTTTTAATAATTTTCATTTTTAAAAAAAAATAATTAGCTCATATATTTTGACTACATATATTAAGGGATGGTTCTTGTTATGTATATTTGCATGTGTGTATGTATATATAGAAATATATACATCCACACTTATACAAAAATACACACACACACACACACACACATTCTATATATATCTTGGATGCCAGATGTTTTGTATAGATAAACAACTAGGGATTTTTCTCTTTAACACCTTTTTTTTTTTCCTTTTTAAACTGCACTGATTTGATTTGTAGAATGGACCTGTAATTTCCTGAGTATCAGGACCTGTGATTTCCTTGGTATCAGGACCTGTAATTTCCTTAGTATCAGGACCTGTAATTTCCTTGGTATCAGGACCTGTGATTTCCTTGGGATAGGGAGATACAAGGAGAAAATATCTTTAATTTTATGCAATTGAATGTATATATATTGCCTTTTATGATTGCTTCTTTCTGTTGTTTGCTGAAACTTTAATACCTCTTACCATAGAATTAAAATATATCTTCTTTTATTCTCTATATTTTTATGCTATGACTTTTAAAATCTAGGCCACATATCCATTTGGAAATTATTGTGAACATTGTAACTGATACTGGTCTAAGTCTGATTTCTGCCATATTTTTTTTTTTTTCAGTTTTCCAAGGGCTCCTTTCCAGTAGAGTATCATACCAGTATTTCATGTCCTTGGCCTTATTGAACAATGAGATTAAATGTTTAATCACTTCTGGGTTTTGTTTATCTAGTCTATTCCACTGATATGTATGTATACATGTGCATGTATATATACATACATACATACATTTTGGTTTCAACCAAAGTTAAGTAGTTTTGATAATTTCTGCTTTATATGAAATAGTTTAAGAGCAAGCAGTGCTAGGCTTCATTCATTCCTTTTGTCAGTATTGCTGTTTTCATTATTTTTCTTGGGATAATAAATGTTTATTGACAGAGATTCCATTTTTTTTGTTCTTACAGATAAATTTGAATTTTGTTATTATTTAGTCTAATTTTTGAAAGTATCCTCTTGGTTTGACTGTTGTAGTATTAAATCTTTTGCTAAGACAGGCATCTTGGGACAGCTAGATGGTGCAGTGAATAGAGCACTGGCCCTCGAGTCAGGAGGACCTGAGTTCAAATGTGGCCTCAGACACTTAACACAAAACTAGCCATGTGACCTTGGGCAAGTCACTTAACTGCAATTGTCCTACCTTCCCCCCTCCAAAAAGCAAAAAAAAAAAAAGACAGGCATCTTTTTATTAACTGTTTTTATTTGTTTCATTAACTATTTACCGATTACATGTAGAAATTTTTAAATGCTTTTTTGCTTTTTTTTTTTTTTTTTTGGAGGGGAGAAAGGCAGGGTAATTGGGATTAAGTGACTTGCCCAAAGCCACACAGCTAGTTTCAATAAGCATTTAAAAAACATAGTTTCAAATTCTCTCCTTCGCTCCCTGTTTTGTCTTCAACTACTGCCTCTATTTATCTGCCCTCCTTTTTATACTTTGCTCTTTATCTTATCCTCTTCCCTTCCTATTTCCCAGGTTGATAAGATAGATTTCTATTACCACTTGAGTCTGAAAATATATTTTCCCTTTTTAATGCCATTTAGACGTGAATGAGGTTCAAGAGTTGCTCTTTCACCATCTCTTTCTTGTATGCCTATTTTATGTGAGATAATTTCCCCCCTTCTTCCTCTCCCTTCTCCCTTCTCCCAGGGCATCCCTATTTCTTTCCTACCCATTTTTCCTATCATCCCAACATAAAGCACTATTGTTCCCTCTGTCTAAACAGTCTCCTTCTAATTACCCTAATAATGATAAAGTTTTTAGAAGATATATGTATCATCTTCCCATAAAGAAAGGCAAACAGCTTAACCTTATTGAGTTTCTTCTGGCTTCTCTTTTGTGTTTACATTATTATGCCTCTCTTGAGTCATGTATTTAGAAGTTAAACTTCCTATTTGGTTCTAGTCTTCTTATCAGGAATCCTTGAGAGTCCTCTATTTCATTACAGATCCATTTTCTCCCCTTCCCCCACCCCAGAAGAACTATATTCAGTTTTGCATAGTAGGTTATTCTTGGTTGTAATCCTAGCTCTTTTTCCTTCTTAAATATCATATTCTAAGTCTTCCATCCTACTCTCTTTTCCTGTCATGTGGTAGCTGCTAAATCTTGTGTAATCCTGACTGTGGCTCCTTGGTATTTAAATGATTTCTTTCTTGGTACTTCAAGTATTTTCTCTTTGACCTGAGAGCTCTGGAATTTGGTAACAATATTCTAAGTTTTCATTTTGGGGTATTTTTCAGGTGGTGATTGGTGGGCTCTTTGAATTTATATTTTACTTTCCATTTTGAGGATATCAGGGTAGTTTTCTTGATTTATTTTTTGAAATATGTCTTGGCACTCTCTTTAATCATGATTTTCATTCAGGTAATTCAACAATATTAAATTATCTCTCTTTGAACTATTTTCCAGTTCACTTGTATTTCCAGTGAGATATTTTACATTTTCTTTTATTTTTTCATTCTTTTGAATTTGTGTTATTGTTTTTTGACAATTCATGGAGTCATTTGCTTACACTTGCCCCATTCTTATTTTTAAGAAAGTATTTTCTTCAGTGAGCTTTTGCATCTTCTTTTTCCAATTGGCCAATTGTGATTTTTAGGCTATTATTTTCTTCAGCATTTTTTGTGTCTTTTATCAAGCTCTTAATTATTGTTTCATAATTTTCTTCCTTTGATTTCATTTCTTTATCTTTTTTTTTTCACTTATCAGTCTTGAAAAGTATTTCTTAGTTCTTCTAGAAAATTTCTTTGGGTTGTCTTCAATTCACATTTTTTGGGGGGATGCCTCACTTATAGCTATTTTGACTTCAATTCCTTCTTCTGAGTTTGTGTCATCATCTTCTCTGTCATTATTGTTGATTTTTATGATCAAGTACTTTCTTTTCATTTACTTATTTTTTCCACCTTATTTCTTAATTTGGAACTTTATGTTGATATTGTACTGTATTTCTGGCATGGGGATAGAGGAAAGACTCTATCTCAAGCTCAGACTTTTTCACACTGCTGTTTTCAAAGTTTGTTCTGGGGGTTTTGAAAGGTTTTGGTTCTTCCAAATGGTGTGATCTGAGGAGAGGTGTGGTTACTGTTCTCTTGGTCTGCAATCTGGTTCTAGTCAGGAAGAGCTCCTGATCATTTGGAATTGCAATTGATATAGCTCTCAGGGCCCTTCCTCTCTTGGGATGATATTGCTCCTCAGGGTTTCCACTCCCTCTTGACTGAGAATGCTATTCTCCACCCTTAAACTATGACCTACAAATTGGTTTAGGCAATGGAATTGCCAAATAACATCTGGTTTTTCTTCTAGTGCTAGTACAGGTACTGTGCTCCCTGGTAACCTCTTTCTGATCAGTTTCTTACTGTCTCTATCTTGGAAGCTTCTGAAGCTGATTCTGGTTCTGTCCCAACCTAGTCCCAACACTGGTGTCTCAGTCATGTGGTTTCTGGGTTAACCTCCATCCCTGTGTCACAGATCTCTCTTTCCAACCTCTGAAGTTGTTTTAAATTGGAAGAATATCTCATTCTGATGTTTTGTTTGCTCTTTCACTCCAGAATTCCTTTTGAGGAAATCTTTTAAGGTTGTTTAGATGGGAATGTTAGGAGAAATTGGCTGAGTGTTTCTTTATGTTACTCTGTCATCTTGTCTTAACTCCTGGAAGAAAACTTGCATTTTTTTTTTTATATTAACAGGGTTAGTTTCTCTTTAAGGAGTCAGGGAGGTCATCTTTGGGACCTCTTTGGCCTTGTAGTCTAGGAATGAATTATTATTTGGAATTTTATGCCTTATGAGGTATAAAAAGGCAATAAGCATTTAATAAGTGTCTACTATGACCCAGGAACTGTGATAAGCACTTCACAAATATCCCAGTTGATTCTCATATACCCTGGGAAGTAAGTGTTATCATTATCCCCATTTTACAGTTGAAGAAACTAAGGCACACACAGAGGTTAAGTGGCTTGAACAGGGTCACATAGTAGGTATCTGGGGGTGAATTCAAACTCAGGTCTCCCTGACTTTAGGTACATTACTCTTTGTACTGTATCACTTGGATGTCTCAAGACTTGGCTATGGGTAATTGGCACCCAATATTTTAGCAGAATTTCTATTACCCTGTAGGATCCCTTCCTGATCTAGCATTAACAATTGCCATAGTGAATACAGAGGGAGAGGAATTTAGTATGCAATATGAATAAGTATCCTTTTTTTAAAACCATAGAAGTTGTATCTATTTTAACTTAATTCCAAGAAAAGGTGTTTTTGTTGCATTTTATGGTCTATAAATGTTATCTTACATTCCTATCCTAAATCTGAATTGTAGGACTAGATTGCTTGAATAAGATCTGGCCCAGAATAATGTTTAAGCTAATTTAGATAGTACTATTTTGATTAAATTTTTATGGCCTAACCATGAGAAATAAATATCTCTTCATGTTTTAAGTCTTCTGCAATTTATGAAGAAAATTTGTCTTGTTGCATTCATATAATTTATGTTTATTATGCTGGTTAAAACTCAAATGGTTTGAATAGTTTACAATTAATTTGGCAGAATTCTCTTTTTTCTACTTTGTCCTCTTGAGTGTTATTAATAACATATAGGTGGGGTGGAATTTTATATTAGTTTATTTTGTAACCTGTTACTTTAATATGGCTATTTATTGTTTTGGTCACTTTATTGAAAATCTGGGTTTCTTTAAGTAAATGATCATACTGTCTGCAAGTAGAGATAATTTTGCTCCACTCTACCCATTATAATTCCAAAAGATGATTGTTTTCTTTCTTCTTTCTATTAGTAGCATTTTTATCACCATATGAAACAATAGTGAAGACAGGGGGCATCCTTGTGTTATTAAAATGCTATTGGGAAAGCTTCCAGTGCTCTTTGAATACAAAACAATGCTAATCGGTAACATAAACTGGTATGAAAACTGAGTACCTTGACATACGAGTGCATCAACTTACGAGGTTTCTGAGATATGCGTTGTCACTTGGTCGATTTTTTTTGTTTTGAATTGCAAGCCAAAATTTGAGGTACAAGTTGCCGCTAGTTGGTGCAGTGAATGCCACAACTCGACACCCACCCAGCATTCCAAGCCTCACTCCTTCAGTCCACGTGTTTACCTCGCCAGTGAAGAAAATTAAGCAAAAGTAAAAAAGGTACTGTAGCAATTAAGTTCAGGGATAAAATATAGCATTAAGAGTATAGTGAGTAAGTGAAGGAAAGTGACTGAAAGAGCATGAAACAAAAGTCCTCTAGCCTCCTCCATTTATCTCCTCCACTCTGCACTTCTGCCAGTATCTTCTGTTAGCTCAAGTCGTCTGATATCCAAGGTAAAATATACACTTTATAAAATCAGTTTATTTCTTTACATTTCTTTTATTATGTTTTTGCACAATATTTGTTATTTATAAACACTTTTTATTATTTAAAAACATGCAATAAAAATACCGGGGTGGCATTTTGGGGGCTTAAAGGGATTAATGACATTTCAATTAATTTCAATGAGGAAAATTGATTTGATTTATGAGCAAATAGAGTTATGAGCTCAGTAACAGAATGAATTAAACTTGTAAGTCAAGGTACCACTGTATACACATACACACACTCCATATACCTACATGCATATGTGTGTATATATATATATATATATGTATATGTATATTTAGCTATCTGTCTATACATTGAGATACATAGGTAGATAGATAGATAGATAGATAGATAGATAGATAGATAGATAGATAGATAGATAGATAGGCATACAGAAAAATAAAGACAAAGTAATTTGGGAGAGAAGGCACTGACAGCTGAAGGAATCAGTAAAGGCTTTGTGTACCAGGGTTTGGCCTGAAGAGAACTAGTAATTCTAGGAGGTAGAGGTGAAAATGGAAAACATTCAATGTTAGTTCAGGAAATATGTGATGTAGTATGGTGTGTGAGGAACAATAAGAAGGCCAGTTTGGCTACACTATAGACTATATATAGTCTATTTGGCTAGGCTATAGACTATATATAGAGCTATATAGACTATATCAAAGTCATAATATATAATAAAGCTAGAAAGTTATGATAGGACCAGGTCATGAAGGACTTTAAATATCAAACAGAGGAGTTTAATAATTGCTTCTGGAGATGAGAGAATCATTGTAGATTGAGTAGGAGAGTTATATAATCAGAGTTCTGCTTTGGGAAAAGTCACTTTGGCAACAATATATGTGAGTGGCAATGACTTTAGTCAGGGACACCAGTCAGTTAACTGCTCAGAAAACTTATTAAGTACCTACTAAGTGCTAGGGATGGGAAAAAAATGCAAAAAGACCTTGCTCTCAAGGAGCTCACAGTCTGAGGAGAGAGATAATATGCCTAAAACTGTATAAATAAGCTACATACAAGATACACTAGAAATAACCATGAGAGGAAAGGCACTAGAAATAAGAGGTTTTGGAAAAGGCTTTCAATAGAGTTGAAATTTTAGCAAGGACTTGAAGGAAGTCAGGTGAGCTAGGAGTCAGAGATGAAAATAGAAAGCAGTCCAGGCATGAAAGAATGGCTGTGAAAATGCTCAATCTACTGCAATTCTCACAGCCAGTGATGGTGATGGCCTGAATTAGGTGGCCATGTAAGTAGAGAGAATGATATAGACATAATTCGCTGTAGAAGTAGAAACAAACAGATTTAGCAATTGATTTTCTATGTAGGTTGAATGAGGAGTCAAGGATGACCCCAAGGATTTGTACCTGAGTGATTGAAAAGACAAAGTAGTACCCTTGATAGAAAGAAGGAATTTTGGAAAAGTAATGGGTTTGAGAAAAGATAATTGTCCATTTTGGACAGTTTAGTTTGGATATATGTGGGATATCTGGCTTGAAAAGTCTAGGATGCAGTTAGGGGGTGATGTGTGCCTGGAATTCCAGGGAGAGACTCAGTCTGTATGAATAGAAATGCAAGTCAGCAACAATAAATATAATTAAACTCATGTGAGCTGATGGGAAGAGAGAAAAGAGCCTAGGACAGAGCTTTACAGTATCCAGACAGTAAGAATGAATAGTATGAATGATGATCCAACAAAAAATATCAAGTAGGATCAGTCTGGCAATAGAAACACAAAAGATCAGTACAGATACACAAATAAGAGAGAAGATATAGATGGAAAGTGAGTGGAAGTATTTTCCAAAACTATCACTAAAAGGTAGATTTTTATCTAAAAATAAGAGTAAGGGGTGATCAAAAAAGATATAATAGATAATTTGAACTACATGGAATTGAAAAGCTTTTGCAGGAATGAAATCAATGTAGCTAAAAAAAAAAAGAAAAGTAACTACTGAATGGTGGAAAATTCATTCAATAAAAAATTTTGATGGGACCTAATATCTAAAGATATTTAGGGAATTAAAAAAAAAGATATGTAAATATCAAAGCCATTCCCCAGTGATTACATGGTCCAGAAATAAGAACAAAAAATTTTGGAAAGAATTGCCAACTTTTAACAACCATATGGAATATTGCTCTGAATTACTAATGAGAGAAATGTAAATTATAACAATCCTGTACTTTCACCTTTCAACAAATTGGAAAACAGGCTAATAATCTGTTGTTGGTATTGTGGATTATTTAAAAAGTTCTGGATAGCAACTGGGAATTAGGTAACAAAAGTGATTAAAATATCTATGACTTTTTACCCAGAGTTCCTACTGCTAACCATAATGTGCCAATGCAATCAAAGACAGAAATGTCTCACGAAGTTGTAGCAGCACTTTTTGTGGCGACCAAGATCTGGAAAGAAAGTAGTTACAAAGTAGTAGATTAAAGAATGGTTAAACAAATTAGTTTAAATATTGGGTTATTATAACCAGTATTGGTCTTGACGAAGAGGTGAGAAAATGTACTTTCCTCCATTTATTTGATATTCTATAACACTGTAAAATGGTGCATACACTGTTAAGAATAATTGACGTTATTTGATTTTGTTGAAACTTTTCCTGTATTTAAAAATCTTTTTTTAAACCAAGAAGCCTCCCTGGGTATCCGTTAGGAGGGGTAGATTCAAAAATGAATGTGACATAAAAACAATAGTCAGTAATGAAAAATTCTTGGTTTTTAGAGAGATCTTTTTGATTATACTAAGTAAAAGTTATTTTATTCCTATACTTAAAAAAAAAGATAAATGAGGACTGTATTTTATTGGTGTCCTTTTCTGAGTCTCTATCTAATAACCATGTGATTTTTATTACTGTTGTTATTGATATGGTTTATTATGTTTATAGTTTTCTTAATGTTGAATTGTCCTTGCATTCCTGGTAGAGGTCCAGTTTGGTCATAGTGAATAATTTCTGTGATCTTTCAAAGATCACTAACAGTGGTTAAACAAACACATCTCTCAGGCCTTTCAATACCCTATAGTTCAACAGGGCCTGGTGACTTGAACTCATTCTGACAGATATCCTGTCTCTTAATATCCTCACTTATTTTCAGTTTTGTTCCCTTTTAACCATTTTTTTGTGTGTCCTCAGAACAAATATGATGCTCTTTTAAGAGGATTAGGGGAGAGAGGAAAGAAGAAGGAGAGACAGAGAGAAGGAGAGAGAGAGAGAGAGACAGAGACAGAGAGAGAGAGAGACAGAGACAGAGACAGAGACAGAGACAGAGACAGAGAGATGAGCAATTCAATTTCTTACCATGGTTTTTTATCATCATTCTATCCATCTTGAGCACTGGCCCTATCCCATTTTCCATCCTTCTCTCTCTCTCTTTTTTTTTAGTCACAGCTAATAAAGAAAAATATCAACAACTTTTTTGTTGACCTTAGTATTTATCATCAACCTTGGCTCAATCTCGGTTTCTGAACTGTACTTTCAGCACTGTGCAATACTTTAGCATACATTCAGTCTTCTATATATCTTTTTTTAAAATTTAAATTAACTTATTTATTTTCTTGTTTACATCACTCATTTCCATGAGATTTTGAGTTACAAATTTTCTCCCATCTTTCCCCTACCCCCACCCCAAACCAGCGATCCCTCTGTATAGCCCCTTCCCCAATTGGCTCTCTCCTATGTCCTCTCCCATTGCCCCTCTTACTTTCTGGTAGGGCAGGATGGATCTCCTTACCCCAGTGCCTCTATATCTTAATTCCCAGTTGCATGCAGTTAATAATAATGAAAACAATAATAATAATAATTATATATATATATATATATATATATATATATATATACACATACATATATTTAACATTTGATTATAGAACTTTAAATTCTAAATTCTTTCCCTTCCTCCCTCATTACCCACCCCTACTGGAAGGACAAGCAATTCAATACAGGCTGTACATGTGTAATTACGCAGAAAATCACCACAGTGGACCTATAGTGAGAGACTGATTATATGTCCCTCCTTCCTATCCCGCCCCCCACCTTGTTCTATTCTCTACCCTGTCCCTGTTCCTTTACAGAAGTGTGTACTTCCAGCAACCCTCCCCCCTACCCTGCCCTCCCCTTCATCATCCCACCTCTTTTCCCCATCCCCCCTATTCTCCTGTGTGATAAGATACTCCGTTTAGAGTTTACATCATTCCTTCCCTAAGCCAAATTCAATGAGAATAAGGTTGACTCTTTCCCTTTTGCCTTCCTGTTCTTCCCCTCCATTGTAACAATAATCCCTAGTCTCTTCTATGTCAGATGATTAACCCCATTGTGTCTCTCCCTGTCTCCTCTCATTCTAATCCTCTCCCACCTCAGAATTTCACCTTTTAAAGTAACGTCCCCTCCTATTCAATTGATACTGTGCCTTCTATGTACACGTATATACACATACTCAGATATGTGTTCATGTGCATATATAAACCCTCCTAAATAAACAAAAGTGTTTATATACATGTATATACATTTGTATTCCCCTCACCTAACCTCATACTGAGAAAAGTTTCATAAGTTACAATTCTCATTTTTCTATGTTGGCATGTAAATAGTTCAATTTTGGTAAGTTCCTTATGATTTCTTTTCCTTTTTACCTTCTCATGTATTCTTGTATTTGAGTGTCAAATTTACTTTTCAGTTCTGGTTTTTTCCTCAAGAATGTTTGAAAGTCCTCCACCACACTGAATGACTGTATTTTCCCCTGGAACATTATACTCAATTTTGCTGGGTAGGTGATTCTTGGTTTTAATCCTAGCTCCCTTGATCTCCAGAATATCATATTCCGGGCCCTTTGATCCCTCAGTGTAGAAGCTGCCAGATCCTGGGTTATCCTAATTGTGTTTCCACAGTATTCAAATTGCTTCCTATTGGCAGCCTGTAATATTTTCTCTTTGATCTGGGGACTCTGGAACCTGGCTATAACATTCCTAGGAGTTTTCTTTTGGGGATCTTTTCCAAGCAGTGATCAGTGAATTCTTTTTTTCTTTTTTTTTTTTGGCTTTTTGGAGGGCAATTGGGGTTAAGTGACTTTTCCAAAGTCACATGGCTAGTAAGTGTG
>CM053587.1:154566592-154624503 GCA_028646515.1 Pseudochirops corinnae | reverse complement strand
GGGAGGGGAGAAAATCTGAAACCCAAGTGATTGTGGAACTGAATCTTGTAAATTAAAAGTAAATGAGTAAATAAAAAAAATAAATTTAAAAAAAAAAAAAAGAATGTACCATATGCAACCAGTTTACAATATGCTAATATTCATAAGGTAGTTTTATATATGTTTATCACGTGTAACATTAGTCATAGGAGAATATTAGCTTGGGAGATGAGCCAACTGACTTCCCCTGTAAGAAAGAGTAAGAATGTTCTGGAAAGGGTCATAATAAGGTTTCCTCTAGTTGAAGCAATAATTCTTGAGAAAAAACTAACTTAAAACCCAACCTGAAAATTCAAGAAGAATTCTAAGAGTAGTCATTTCTTCTTGTCTCTCCTCTCTACTAGAAGCTGATTTTCATTGAGAATTCCCTATCTCCTGAACACAAAACGAGCAAAAATATGGTCAAGACACTATGAGAATTAATAGTCCAATGATGTTTAAAAAAAAACCAAACCAGCCACTGAGTCCAATCATTCATCATTGAGGAAGCCCATGACAATCTGTATCCATTCAGTGACTCTTAACTTCTGGCATTTATTGTTTCAAATTGATATTTCATTAGATGAGTAAAAAACATAATTCCCTGGGACCCCAGCAGCTGTCAGAAACGGTGGTGGTAAAAGCAGGAGGAATAGCTTCTGTGGCTGCCACCTGAAGAGCAGCTGCTACAGCTGCTGTATGAGGAACAGAAGCCACAGGTAGAATACACATGCACAGCCTAGAAACCAACCTCTCTCTGTGCCCCCATCTGTGAACACAGAATCCCAAAGGCTGACTGAGTTTATAGCTGTCAGCACTGAAAAGTCTGTTAGGTGTATTTATGGACTAAAAGTACTTATTTCCTCTTTATTTTTATTGAATATAAAACCTTGGTTGGTATTTCCCAGAATATTTTTTTCTCTTAATGGGGACCTGGAAAGAGACATGTAAGGGGTTAGGAACCATAGCATATCATGGATAATAAGGGCCTTCCATTGTGTGAAGTCTCTGCTCTTTATTTGGAAGGGCCTCTCCTGGCTCCAAATGCATTCATTCTTCTTGAAGAATCTCACTTATTGTGTGAGACCCTGGGCATGCAACTTAACTGCTCTCTGCCCCAGTTGCATCACTTTTGAAAGTTGAGGGTTGTAGCGAGTCTTTAAGGTCTCTTCCAATGCTAAATCCATAACATCTAAAGGCATTCATTCTTCCTGAAGAAATGTATGAACTGTACAGAAATGCAGTGCCTCAGTTTCTTCATCTGTAAAGTGAAAGAATTGGACTAGATGGCCCCTAATTTCTCTCCCAATTCTATATCCATCATCCTGTGGCTCAGGAATGCACTCAGAATGTATTCTTTCTAGATTTCTTCACCCACTGATGTGTCATTGAAACAATTTTTTTACTAATTATCAAGAAAAATGCTATCCATTGTGTAGAAGACAAAGCATGGCACGTAAAGGAGGAATTTCCTCTCAGTTCTTTTTAAAAACTGATTTCAGAACTTTTATTCTGCAACAACATTAGCAAAAACGTCTAACCTGTAGCCATTATTTTATTTTTTAGTTTTTCTTTTCCCTTTCCTTTGTTTTTTTTTCCTTTTTCCCAAATAAAGAAGTTGTCATTCCCAGAGGAAAAAGCATCATAGCATAGTGCAAAGAGCACTGGACTTGGTGTTTGAAGTGTGACCTAGGTTTGAAGACTGCCTCTGACACTTTTTACCGTAGCTAAGACTGATCAAGTCATTTAAGGAATCTAGACCTCCATTTCTTCATTTGTCAGGTAGGGAATTGGATTATAAAGTATCTCAAAAAAAAAAAAAAAGAAAACATCTCAATTTTCTGTTAGCTCTCAATTTATGATGTTTTTGGTCTCAAGCAAGTGAGTCCTAGCTCTCCTTCTTCCATTGATTTGATAAAGCACTCAATAACATCAACAAGTCTCTATTATGAGAACAGTGAGATCACATTCAATTATTTTCTATTTTGCCCAATTCACACTTCTGAGATTAATATGCTTTGTGAAATGCAAAATAAATAAATTATATCATTCTGCTGTAATTTTCATTTAAAAACCTTATTCTCAAGTCACATCGAATCTGCCTTTAAACCTGTCACATTTTCAGTTAATGAAAGTAACTATTTCCTATGTAGAATCAAATCTCTTTGTTACAATCTCATTATCCTTGGCAATCATACCTGGCAGTTCCTGAACACTGAGATTACCAATGAGATCTTGGGAGGAGATCTGTTAGCATCACATTAGAACAGTATCTCAGAGACTTCAAAAAATGATCTATTCATTTGATGACTTCATTAAACATAAAATCTCTTTTGGCCTGAGCTGGTAATCCAATTGTTTGTTTAACAAGATGAGACTTTAGTGTAACAGGACAAAAATGAATAAATTTCGGGATTCCTCTAGTTGCTTATCTAGGAAGTCTGTAACAATTAGATGTCTAAATTGTGTCAGTTATCTCCATTTCCTCATAGAAACAATGATATATAAGACAGTTCAGACTAGCCCACAAAAACACTTGATAATAGAACCAGAGAATCTCTGAGTGAGAAGGAACCTCAGAGTCTTAGCCCAACCTGTTCCTAACCAAAATTAAAACCTTCTACAATATGTGGTAACCCATCATTTACTTAAAGATTTCTAGTTAGGGGGAATCCACTATCTCAGAAAAGCCCATTCTACATTTGACTAACTGTAATTAGGAGGAAGTTTGGTTTTTTTTCTCCCATATATCAAACCTGTATATATTTCTCTACAACTTCCACCTATCATAGATAGTTCTATAATGTGACATCAAGCAAAATAAATAAAATCCTCCTTCCAATTCTTCTAGGCATTTAAACAATTGTGGATGGGTACCATGCCACCTTGAAGTCATTAATTTATAATTTATCTGAGCCATAGCACGGAGGTAACAAGAGTATGACTTCTATATTCCCGCCTGACAGGTCAAGAATGCATCTTGATCCTACACCTGCAGTTGTGTTAGGGTCTCACCAGGCTATTTGGAGATATTATACGTGTCCTGGAGCAACAGTTCTAACAGAAACTGTGGAATGAAAGATAAGATTGGAACCCAAGAAATGAAGAGAGTGATGGGGGCTACAAGCATGGGATAGGAAGATGTACAGACTTGGATTCCAGGTGTTTTAAATCCCAAGGGATATTTCTCTAAACTTGACTAGCCCCCTGGTAACTCTTCTTCCCTTTCTTCAGAAGGTTCCAATGATTAGTTTACTCATTTCTTCCATTGCCTGTGTACACTTCTATATTTCTTCTGTATGTACTTTTCCTTTGATTCATTTATGCTGCGTGAATATATGCATCTATGCTTATAGAAGATAATGGAGTCTTTGGACATATAGGAGACTAAACTAAGATTCATCTTTAGTTTAGAGGAAAAGTAAGTGGCACAGTGGATAAAGTGCCAGGCTTGTAGTCAAGAAACTTTTTTCCTGAGTTCAAATCTTGCCTCAGACACTTAGTAGCTGTGTGACCCAGGCAAGTCTCAGCTCCTCATTTATGCAAAGAAGGAAATGGCAAGCTACTCCGGTATTGTTGCCAAGAAAACAAAGAGTCAGACAACAAAATGACTTGAGTGGATTATCTCCACATTCCTTACCACCACCTTACATCACCTCTGATTTCACCCTAGACCAGTCAGTACATTGAAATAAGAATGAGAGACAGAAAAATAGTTCAGGCAGAAGGAGAAAGGTGGGGAGGATTACCCCAATGACCATATTTCTGAGGCAACTATTCTTAGTCACTGTGTAAATTACATATATAAAATAGCCAAATGTGGTAGACTGTTCACTCAAGAATATCACTTAATTCATGCATAATAGTTGCTAGGGCAGCCAATCTGTCCAAATGTCAGTGAGGAATACAGTTTCATCTTATGGAGAAGACTCTGTCTTTGGGAATGGTTAAGTTGTAGTTCGGTCAATCATATCAATGATTAGGATATTAAATCCCGAACCATTATTAGTGATGTCTATTTAGCAAAGAACAATGCATAAAGATCAGGTTGTGTAGGCTCTTTTAGGGTCCTGATTGTAGTTTTTGTTGGCATACTAAAACAAAAAAAAACAGTGGGAATGGATGAGCTTTCCTCCTAATTCACAAGAAGAAACCAGCCAGCTACAAGGCACACAAAGAGGTCCCCTTGAATCAGCTCAGAGTTCCATTTTTTTCCCCAACATAAAGGAATCCTTGGAATGTAGATAATGTATGGAGATGTATTATGCTTTTCATTTTCTCATCTCTAATGCTGTGGAAATGAAGTTTCTTTTAGGATAATACAGCTCACTTTGCTGAATGAGTTTACACTCCCTCCCCAACCCCCAGCTGATTTAATTTACTTAAGTGAATAAAATTTAACAGCATAAAATAGATCAAGTGGAGAACAGCCCATTAGTAGATGTTTTCTCTACTTTGAGTATTTGATATATAGAAACCACAATTTAGGAATCCTCAAAAGGGCAATGTGACAAAGCTCAAAGAGCAGCACTAACTCTGTGGTATTCGACAAATCATCCTCTCCAGATTTCCCAGGGCAATTTAAATGAACATTAATCGCTTAAAACTGGAAGAAATTAGGAAATTAGTGGTTTGAAGTACAAAAAAGGAAATTAACCTGTCTGAAGGGATCTCAAACTGAAGTGCTAGGGACTTGAGACTGTAATTTCTGGCAGGGAAAATCTGTAAGTGAAAAACGTGGCTGGAACAGGGAGGAGAAAAGAAATTGTTTTAGAAAGATAGATAAGTCCACAGAAATGTTTCCATTGACTTCAAAAACCATTGCATTATTACAAAGATAAATTGCTGGGGACTGTAGATTCGGTATGTTGACAGGTTGTGACAGGGATGTAAGGACATAAAGGGAAGGGATATTTTCCACTATTTTTGAAATGGCTTAGACAGATGCTGAGAATTCATCTACTGTTTATTTCTTTTAAAATATTATAGCCCCGGAAATTAGAAAATTCAATTGTTATCATTTATAATACAACTTAATATGAAAACTATAAAATGGCAACCAATTATTCATGAAAAGTCAATAGTGTGGTGGCTGAAATGACCCCTTAGGCTTTTATACCTTTTATTTAGTTACTGAAAAAACCATTATTGCTTCTTCTATGGGAAGCTCTTCTTAAGTAATGCAGGCAGAATCACAACTTGCAGTGAAATAACTGCAACAGGAAAGTTGTACATGTTGCTATTTTCCCACATCTTCATAGGCCTTCTAAATCTAGACAATGAATGAGACATGAAAAAGTTTGGAGGGCCCTACTAAAGCTATACCTTCTGTAGGGACACAGTGCTATTTTGCTGACCAAAATATAGCATTATAAACTGAATATTGTGTAAATATTATAATCAAATATTGGTGGTTAAGTCTAAATTTGACAATTAGGTTTGAAATGGAAAATTCAGTAAGTATTCACAAATCCAAGTAAAATCGTCTTTACTAATTAGTCATTAAAAGGAGTGACTTCAAAGTTAAAAGGACATACTTTGCTCTATAGTTATTTAACTTAGAAACTTAGGAAAGTATCCTAGAGCCAGAATTTAGGAATAACTTTTGACACCATTTCTCCCTTAGGCTAACCATCTTATACTTCAAGCCTCCATGTACCCAAACAGCCTTTTTTTAAAAAAGAACTATATAGTACGTATTATAACAGTCAATGTCTGGCACGTAAAGCATCAGGTGAGGCTGAACAAAGGGCCAGAATTAAGGAAAAAGACTCAACCGTGGCAAAAAAACACCAACAGGAATATAAGGACACCACAGTTCTTAACTGCGTAGCAGGACCAACCATCCCTCCTTAATGATGGCCAAACTCACATGTTACCCAAGTTTGAAGAGAAGAGAAACTACATCTACCTCCCTTCAGCAGAGATACAGAACACTTTAGGTGAAAATTTGCTTTTGGATACAATTTTGTGTTGCTTGATTTTGTTGAACTGTTGCTTTCTTTTTTGAATCCATCTTAAAAGAGAAGATTATGGATGTGGAAAGAGATATTTGTAAGTGTGGGATTGAAACCACCCCCATTTTAGCTTAGCACCTTACCTAGGGAAGGATCATTTTTGACTGAATCAAACAATCAGCTGAGTATGAACAAGGTCTATACATCTCCTTGAATCAATCAAAGCCATTGTGTGAGAAAATGGGTCATGCTCTAAAAGAGGAAGAAGAAGGAGGAGGAGAAGGAGAAGGAGGAGGGGAATGGGGAGGAGAAGTGACTAGAATGAAAGGGAGATATTCTGAGGGTCTGAAGCAGAGACTAGAAAAAGTGTGACATTTCCAAAAAACCTTTGAGGAACAAAGGAAAACTGAACTGTGACAGAGAAAAAATATATACATTGAGGAAAGATATTGGCTCTATAGATATCTTGGAGTGGAGAACTCAGGCTGAAGGAAGTCCCTAGAAAAGATTTATTCTTTTCAAAACTTCCCCTCCTGATACCTATCTATAGATAATATAAAAGATCTGCTTTTTTCTTACCCAGATGTTTCTAGTAAATTGAATTTTGCCTCAACCACAAAAAGGACAGGGGTTAACTACAAATAGATATAAATATAAAGTTAAGCAGAAAAAAGTACCAAACTCTGTCTAGGTGTCAGGAATTTTCCTAACAGGGGGCCCAAGTGATTGTGATGAAATTCAGAACTTGTCATCTAAAATAAAATAAAATCTCTAAAGCCCAAGAAAAAAAGAACTGAATGAAATTTAGGGGCTTTTATATGTTTCCCTATGCTTAAAATGAATTAATTATTATTATAAGATATTACAAACGTGGAAATCATTCAATTAATCCATCAACCCTTATTGTGTGCCAGATGCTGAAATAAATTTGAGGTGGAAACAAATACATCAATTTTTTAAAATGCTGTACCAAATGTAAGGAGGAGGGGCGGAATGTTGACGATGGATACACATGATAATCCAGGAATTCAAGTGAAGTGGATAGAAAACAATGCCCTTGTTTTCACTTAACTTTTGTTCTAGTTTAAATTGATTTATATGTGAAGTCTGAAAAAAAAAAATCCTGGAAATGTCTAACCTCAAGTCAAAGAGTTTTCTGAGAAAAAGGTTGGTGATCTCATACCCAAAAATGGGGGTTAAAAGCAAAGAAAATCTTAGACTCCTGGACCTTCTACCAGGACTTTTATGGAAATTCATTGCCCATAACTATGACTAAAAAGCCTGCCATTAAAGAGGAATTATGACAAAGAGTGAGAAGAATCCTTCTTTATCACCAATTACCTGTGTGGCCTTAAACAAGTAAGTCTCCATGGGCCTTAGTTTCCTCATCTATAAACTGAAAGGGATGGAACTGAGTGGTTTCCAAGGTCCCTTCTAGCTTTAAATCTGTGGTCTTAAAATGCTTATTATTTAAAAAAAAAAAAAAAAAGATGTTCCAGTCTTAGCAAGCTGTTACTCAGAAGGCTTAGATGGCTCTGAATTGATGAAACCCAGTAGTTGGTAACAGGCAGCAATGCCCAGCAATGACCATCAGAGTGGGAAAGCAATGACCTCAGAAGAAAGCAAAGAACCAGAAGAGATCAAGAGTGATGAGAGCAGCACAGATACAAGACCCAGTTGTGGAGTAGAAACTGCAAGTCCAGAACAAATCAACACTCAGCGGGAAGCATATTTTCACAGAGCAGTGTGATGGTACCACAAATAGACATTGGCAACTGGCAAAGTTGGAGTTCCAAGTCACATTTCCATTCATGCATCCTGCTGTGTGTTCCCTATGTTCATGCCACACCCATATATAATAACATTCTCAACAACTTAATTCAACAAACATTCTGATATTTGTTATGATACACACTGTGATATGTACTGAGGAAGATACAAGAACAAGAGGTGATCTATAGGCAACAGAAGCTTACAATCTAATAATCAGACTGTCTGAAAATGAACTCTAATCAGATGGAAAAACTAATGATTCTTGAGTTTTCCTGGTTGCCCTCTAGCCAATCTGTTTTGGTTAACACTTGGAATGCTCTAAGGTCTTAACTGTAATTTTGACAACAGCTTAACATGAACAGCCATTCAAAAGCCTGGACTACAGAAATTGCCAAATATTTATTAAAGCATTTGAGATGTATATAGCCTACAGACATGCTAAGAAATACTCTTCCAAGTGGTCAAAACTACTAGTTTCTTTCTTGGCTCCTAATCTATTCCATCAAGACTTTATTGAAAGAGTTGCTAAGTCAACATCAAGATTTGGAAGGAACAAAGGGGTTAAATAGATACTCCCAGCCCAGCCCAGCCCAGCCCAGCTCCCACCCTAGTGGATCTGATTTTACTAAGTGTGCTCCACAGTATAGCAAAAGTTGATTCCTTCTAAGGTTCTCCAGTAATATTGTCAATATCATAATGTTCCTTTGCAGCTCTAGCCTAGGCAGTTTATTAGATGAAGGGAAAATACAGATGTGCTGACAAGTAGGGCTATACTTCTTTGTAGTGGAAAAAATTATCCAAGATATCCTATGAATTATTTTCTTTATACAGACTTAGAAGCTTCTGCTAAAGTTCAGAAGCTAAGTTTTTTTTTGTTTTTGTTTTTACCCCTTAGTGGTAGCTGAGCTTTTTATAGTCCTTTAGAGGAAAATAGAGGGAGGTTTTGCTGTTTGTTTTTGGTTTTGTCAAGAAAGCCTACCAATTGTTCTCTTAAGAAAAAATTCAGTGGAATCTCTTTAAAAGAAAAAAAAGTTCAACATGATTTCTTTAGGAAAAACATGCACTAATATAGTAAAATTCAAGGCAGAGACTGCTGTTTCTAACAATAGAAAGTGAAACAACCCAGTACTTCCCAGTGTGCTTGACGAAACACATAGGGGTGGGGTAAGAGAGGATATATCGTTGTAGCTTCATGTCTATAGCAAGACAAAACTCAATGTCTTTGTTGGTCTGGGACAGGTTGGCTGCATCCTTAGTGTGAGGAAATTTTTGGTCTGGCTCTTTGCCTGTCTAGGTTTTCATACAGTGAAAAACCAGAACTGCAGATGACTTTGGATACTGGACAAAGGGATTCCTCAAAAGTCAGCTTACTCAAGTACTTTTTCTGAAAAGACTACCTAGGATAAGAATCCCTCAGTGAAGAGATACTTTATGGTCCAGATCACAGGGTCATAGGATAGTAGATGCCTATACTTCACTCAAGGTAACATAAAATCATGTAATGGCTGCATGAACTTGAGGCCCATTACCTGATCATTTAATTTTCTTCTTACTTGGAGCTTTGCTGTCCCTTATGTAAAAGAATTCTTTTCCATCCTGGATATAAAGTGAGAAAGTGACACAGGTTCCTTGCTTCATATTGCACTTGCCCCACAGGTTAGAGGAAGGTTTCTTATCCTCCATTTTGGAACTAGACTAGAAATCATTACAATACATCCCTTTTAGGATGCCTTCCTTCCCCTCCCTCCCACATATACATACACATGCATCACACAAAGAATCCTAGTATATCTTCTACATTGTACTATAAGGTAAGAAGATGTGTATAGAAAGAGGGAGGGGGACTCAGATTTCTGTCTCTAAACCTCTACTCTTTTCACTGCACCATATTACCACCGACTTTTCCATGACTATACATGGATTTAGTGCAAGTTTGTAGAGAGCTGTACAACCTATCGAACATCTCAAATAGGCTATTACATGACTATCTTAAATTCAAAACTGAATTCATTAATTCCTTTCCCCCAAACCCTCTCCTCTTCCTAACTTCCCTATCATTCTGGGGCACCACCATCTTCCCAGGCACTCAGGTTTACAACTTAAATGCTATCTTTGATGCTTCATTTTCTCTTGCTCTCATATTAAATCTATGATCAAGTTCTGTAGATTCTCCCTTCATAACACATCATTCAAACACCCACTCATCTCCTCTAACTCTGCCACCACCTAGGTGGGGGTATTATTTCACACTTGATCTAATATAATGGACCAGATTTGCTCCTAAAGCACAGGTTCTTCCACAAACTCTAGTATCAGCCTGTTTCCTATAGGATCAAACTTAACAGCCTGTATTTGTCTTTGAAATCCCTTCATAACATTACCCCTTCTTGTGCCTTACTGGCCCAACCTTCCATGTGCTGAGTATCCTTGCTGTTCCTTATACAAAATACTCTTATCTCCTCACTCAAGGCTTTCTCACAAGTTGTCTTCCATGCTTGGAATTCTCTTCCTCCCCAACTTTCTCTTGGCTTCCCTGACTTCCATTAAGTCCTAGCTAAAATCCTATCTTTTACAAGAAGTCTGTCTTCATCTTCCTTAATGCTAGTGCTTTCCTTCTCTTGATTCAATGTAATTTATATTGGCTACCATTTGTCTGTACATTGCATTTTGCATGTTGTCTCCCCAGTTACACTGTGAGCTCTTTTAAAACATTTTGTTTTTGTTTTTGATTTTCTTTGCATCTTTAGCATAGTGTCTGGCATATAGGAGGTACTTAAGAAATGCTCATTGAAAAAACAAAAGAAATGCTCGTTGACTTAACTTAAATCAACAGTCCCTGGAACTATAATTGCCAATTGTAGGCCAATAGATAACCATGGTAGATTTACCTGTGCCATTCTCAGATACCATTGTACCACAACAGGCCCACTATTGGTAGGGAATATAATGTGGTTTGAAACTATTTTTTCTACTAATGCTGATGAGTTTGTGCTTATCTCTCCACACCCTTTCCCCTTGTACTTTGTGTATAGCAAAAACAAACTGATCAAAGGTAGGGATAGGTTTTTTCCTTTGTTAGGAATAGATTGGTTTGTTTTGCTCTGAGTGAAACAAGATGGGATATACAAGAAAATGACTATTTATGCATTTCTATAATAGTAATGATATTTTAATTAACTGGTGCTAACATCCATGAACAATTTTTCATTACTGACATTGCCAAACTCATGTGGCTTCACAAAACTTGCCCCTATAGAGGGTATATATTAGTTTCTTGAAGATTTCTAGATGATTCATGGCAGTAATAGAAACAGCCTTAAGAAAATGGGTGCCCATAGGAAATGCTAGATAGTCTCAGGTAAATAAAAACTAGATAGATTCTGTTATGTGGCTGGGAAATCCCAACATTATAATGGGCTTTATTTCTTCTCTGGCCCTTGACCTAAAACAGTTCCTACCACCAACACTTACTCTCTATGTGACAAATAATTACATCTGTATAGCCTCAGTTTCTTTATCTATAAAATAGATAATAATAGAATCTATTTCATATGGTTTTTGTGAGGATAAAGTGAAATAATGTATTCACAGACCTTAGGGGCTATATAAATGTCAGCTATTATTATTGTTGTTAAGAAGAAAGAAAGAAAGAAAGAAAGAAAGAAAGAAAGAAAGAAAGAAAGAAAGAAAAGAAAGAGAGGAAAAGAGGGAGGGAGGGAGGAAGGATGGAAGAAAGGCAGGAAAGAAGGAAAGAAGGAAGGAAGGGAGGGAGGTATGAAGGAAGGGAGGAAAGAAAGAAAGAAAGAAAGAAAGAAAGAAAGAAAGAAAGAAAGAAAGAAAGAAAGAAAGAAAGAAAGAAAAGAAAATAGTAAAACAGTGAAGGAAGAAAATGGAGGGAGGAAAAAGGAAGTGTGTTCTACAGACTAAATAAATGCATCTCAATTTTGGTATATTTACAATAATGATGACTAATCTTTTTAATATATGCCATTTGGAATCCAAGATTCATATACACAGTCTTTAAATTAGAAAGGAGAGATGAGCTACAATCTGGATGAGAGTAGACTAAGTTATCTTTGGAAGTAGACATTTTCACACTTCAAGTTGGCATGAATCTGTTTTTAGTCTAAGTGTTGACTATCCTAGGCAAAATCACATGAAATAAACACTCAGGCTTACTCACAGCCACAACAATAACAAACAACAACAACAACAACTTAGATTACATTGTCAAATGACGTTTTAAAATCTTACAAGGCAACCCCTGGTAGATCATAGATTTTCTGAGCACCCAGGAGCAAAGTGTGATTCAGCTGCAGCTTATCAAGCTGTCTGAGTACAGCTGGAACTAGCAGTTTGTGAAGGAGTTTTTTTTTAAGGTTACTTATTTCTTAGAGTTAAATCTAGCAAAAGAAATCAAGTCATCATATTTTATTGGATAGGTCTAGATTTACCATGTACTTCTATTGCAGAGGTGGTAGGGAGTAATTAAATCTATGTCAAACATGAGTGTGCCTTCTGAAAGTAATACTTAAGGAGCCATTAATCTATAATGATAATATAAAATCCAGGCCCACGGTCTGTATCTATTTCTCAACACTGTATTTTCACTGGCTGGCTCCTATGCCTGGAATGCTCTCTATCCTCACCTCTGCCTCATGTCCTGGCTTCCTTTAAATCCCACCTTTTGAAAGGGGTCTTTTCTCTTCCTCTCCTCACCCCAATGATAGTGTCTATCCTCAAAGATTATTTCCCATTTTCACTTAATATATCACGATGTCAGGGACTGTTTATGCCTTTAGCACAGTAGATTTAGCATTTAGCACAGTGCCTAGAACACAGTAAGTATTTAAAATGCTTAATGACTGACTAATGGCTAGCTGGCTGGAGGTAAACCTCGACTATTACTGGATGATCTGCTTTAACAAAATAAGAATAGTAATCTTCAACTTAATGAATCTCATTTTTTAATTTCCCTATAGCATTCAAAGACAAAGACACTATTCCTGCAGATTTACTATTGTATTCTTTCTCTAACACCTTAGAGGTCACTTATTCCCTAAGAATAAAAACAGCGAAAATCACATACACATACATATACCAAATACCAAAAACAAAAACAATACTTAAGGCAGTGAAAAAAATGGTTAAGGATAGCCAAATTTAGTGGTTTCCAACTTTTCTATTTATGTGACCCTGGACTAATCACTGCTGAGTTTTAGTTTCATAAGATTTTCAAGCAAGAAAGGACTTGAGGACATTTAGTCCAACCCCCTTCATTATATAGATGTAAAACAGAAGCTAAGTGCCTTTTCTAAGGTTTTATCAATAGCAAGAGCCACAGTTAAGATTTGAATACAGGTCCTTTGATTACAAATCCATTGTTGTTTCCAATGGATTACATTGCTTACCTTTGGAAAAAGTGATAGTTGGACCAAAGTTCTTAATCTTTTTAATATATGCCATTTGGAATTGAGCTCTAACACTTTTGTTAAGTTCTTTGTCTAATCATACAACAAAACAAACGGTTTGAGTGAAACTAGATTCCAAGTCTCTTAACTTCAGGACTACTCCTTTATTCACAAATAGCAGACTGCTCGTTCATGAAGCCAGACAGTTTTCACTTACTTACAGGCATTAAAAGCATGTTGTATGACCCAATGATAGCAAATACAAAACTTTACCAATTCTCCCTTGAATTAGAATAAATGGATCAGAATTCATATCTTGCCTAGGATCAAATGCTACTTGCCCTGAAATACATAGCTGAAAAGTGAGGTATCATTTTGGTGCCCTCAAGTGGGGAACTGTGATGGTTACAGTGAAACTCTACCTTCACTGGGCATTTTCTAGCTTCCTCCTGCCCAGCCTTAAGTACCACTAGATCATAGGGATGCCCAAAGTTTATAGCCTTTGATTCAAATGTTGTTCTGTGACTTCCTTGGGACCCTCATTGTCTCTTTGGAAGTGCAGGCCCAGAGCCTGTAGCTGTCTGGAAATGAAAGAATGATTTTGGGAAACTGGCTTTCTGTGACTGCTTCAAGGTTTTGGGTTATCTTTCTTTTATGATAGATCTATTTCTAAGATTCATTTATTCATTTACTTATTCATTCATTAAATAGATCTTTATTAATAATCTATTATGGACCAAGTAATGTGCTAAACCAGCGGTTCTCAACCTGTGGGTCACGACCACTTTGGGGGTCAAACAACTCTTTCACAGGGGTCACCTATGACCATCAGAAAACACATATTTCTGATGGTCTTAGGAACCAATACACTGCTCCTCTACCCATCTCCAGAAGGGTTGGCCCACATGCAGATACGCCCACATACAAGTATTAAAGGGTCTCGGCGTTACGAAGGTTGAAAACCACTGTGCTAAGCTCTAGAGATACAAAGACAAAAATGAAATCATCACTGTCCTCAAGGAGCTTGTTTTATATGAAGAAAACAGCATAAAAGTCAAAAAAGGAATACAAAATACATGCAGAGTTATTTGGAGTGTGGTGAGGGCATTAATAACTGTGTGGAGAGGTCCTGAAAGGGATCTTGAGATGGTATTTGAAGTGAACTGAACCTTGAAGGAACCTGAGGATTCCAAATAGAGGGGAAAAAGCAATGAATTCCAGACTGAGGGTGGGGGTGGGTGGTCAGTGCTTCAAGGGGACAGAAGCAGGAGAGGGAATATCATATACAGAAAGGAATAAGTAGACTGGTTAGCTAAAAAAATGAGTAAGAAGTAATTTGAATTCAATATGGAAAGATGGGTTAGAACTAGATCATAGAGAGCTTTAAGATGCACATAAATTATGTAGTATATAATACACAATACTGTAAATACAACATATAGTGATCATGCATAGTAAATTAATATACAGTAATAAATTTATACTACTTTGCATGCAATCTGTTACTTGATTGCCATCCTTCCCATGACACATTTATTCTACCTTCTACCAGCAACCTGTACATTATTCCTGAGTGATATCCTTACTCATTAATGTCTGGGCACAGAATGAAAGCATGGCTACTGTTCAGATAGTCCATTCTGTTGTGACCAATACCACCTGACCAGTATTGTTAAGATGATAGAGAAAACAAAATGTTTCTGTCTACTCTAAAGGAAGAACATGAATAGTTCTATCGCCTGTGCGTTGACCTCCTGGGTAATAGGGTGAGTTTGAGAACTGGGTGAGATTTTTCTATTCATTCTTCTCTAGTGGCAGTTGTAGCAAGTCACTAGAGTTTATTACATTACGGAAGCCAGGAGACTTTTGGAGGTTAAGCCAAAATGGTAGAGGAGAGGAAGCACTTAGCTGAGCTTTCCTAACATTCCCCCTCCAAACGACTTTTAAAAAAATACCTCAAACCAATTCTGGAGTGGTAGAGATAATAACGAGTCAAACTGGGACATTCTGCCAGTTCAAGACAACTTTGGAAGTCAGAATGAGTTATCTGTGACATAGAGGTGGAGACTGGCCTGGAACCCATGTGAATTAAATACCAGTGGTGGGACTAAGTGGTGGTGACAGAAGCAACAGCAGTTTTGGGAACTCTCAAGAAAGAGATGGTAAGGGGACCTGGCAATTGGTCAGAAAGAGGCTACAGGGAACCTCAGTACTATCACTGGATACAGGAAGAAGAACTGTTTGGCAAATCCATTGCCTATACCCACTTCTGGGTCATACTTTAGACAAGAGCAGTTTCAGTGAAAATGGAGCAAAAGCCCTGAGGAACACAATTGCTTTTGGTCAAAAGAGGTCAGGGACCCTGAGGAGCATTATTGTTTTCAGTCCTAAGGGAGCAGGGCTCCTGAGGAACATTATCACATCTAGTCACAAGGGATCATGGGCTGGTCCAAAGGGACTAGAAATGATTGTAATACCAAGGGATCAGGTGTCCTTCCTGAGTAATGACCAGAATGCAGTCCCAAAGAGCAGCAACCATGCCTCTTCTCAGATCACTCCACCAAAACACCATAAATTTCCAAAACTTCAAAAATTGCTGAACTAGCTCTGAAAACAGCAGTGCAAAAAAAAGTATGAAGCTTGAGGCAGTACCTTCCACCACCTCATGATGTCAGGAACATAGCCTAACTTTAACACAAAATTCAAAAGACAAGAAATGGGATGGGAGAATAAGCAAACAACAACAAGAAACCTGACCCCCCAGAAATCTACTATAGTGACAGGGAAGATTAAGCCACAAACTCAGAAAAAGACAATGAATTCAAAACAACTGCAAAGTCTCAAAAATGTGAATTGAACACAAGCACAACAAAAATACTGGGAAGAGCTAAAAAAAATTATCAAAGTAAAATGAGAGTGATAGAGGAGAAACAATTATAGCAAAGGAAGAAAATTATAAAAAGATAACAGCTTGGTAAAAGAAGCACAAAAAATACTGAAGCCAATAATACTTTAGAAAACAGATTTGAACAAGCAGAAAAAGATTTATGAAAATTCACTCATTAGAATAACTCCTTAAAAACCAGACCTGGATAAATGGAAAAGTAAAAAATCTTGCTGAAGAAAATAAATCCTTAAAAATTAGAATTGGGCAACTAGAAACTAATGACTCTACAACACATCAAGAAACAATGGAACAAAGTCAAAGGACTGAAAAAAAAAATATGTGAAACATCTCACTGAAAAAGCAAATGAACTGGAACTAGATCAAGGAGAGCCAATTTAAGAATTATTGTACTGCCTGAAAGCCACAATCAAAGAAAGAGCACTGACATGATAGTTCAAGAAATTGCCAAGGAAAATTGCCCCAATATCTTAGATCCAGAAAGTAAAATAGAACTTGAAAGAGTCAAATCATCACAACACAAAAGAGATTCCAAAATGAAAACCCCAAGAATATTATAACCAAATTTGAAACCTCCCAATTCAAAAAGAAAATACTTCATGTAGTCAGATTTAGCAACTACCATGTTAAAGGAGCAGAGTTTTGGGGATATTCAAGAAAGCAAAAAATGTTGGGATTACAACGAAGAATAATAATATATGACAAAACCAGGTATAATCCTTTAAAGGTAAAAATTGGTATTTAATGAACTAGAGGACTTTCAAATATTTCTAATGAAAAGACCAGAGCCGAATAGAAAATTTGACTTTCAAATACAAGATTAAAGAGAAACATAAAATGGTAACTATTAAAGAGATATCATAAGGTACTCAACAAGATTAAGCTTTACCTTTCTATATGGGAAGATGATATATGTACTTTTCTAAGAAATTTATAATTATTAAGGCAGTTAGGAGGATTCTACATAGAAAGAGGTGATGGGAGTGAGTCCCATGTTGGGATGATATACAGAAAAATGATTAAGTGAGAAAGAGTGCCTGAGAGGAGGGGAAAGGGAGAAAGCAGAATGCAAAAATATCTTATATAAAAGAGACACACAAATGAAGAGCCTTTTCAGTGGAGGGGGAAATAGGGCAGAGGAGACAATGGATGTGAAGAGGTTACCCATAAAATGTAGAGGGTCAGGGTTAGGGGTGCTTGCGACTCCAAAATACCAACATGCAGGATCCTGATGAATGAATTCAATTCAAGTCTTCTCTCAGCCAAAGAAAAGTAAAGTTTATTAAAAATTCAGTTGTATTAGAAACAGAGCAAGTCTGTACTAGAAAATTCTATGGCGTTCTCACCCACATGGAGGCACATGAGGTCTTATATATGGAAAGGTTGTGGGAGGAATCTAAGGATGGTCTAGAGGAAGAGTTTGGGGAGGGTCTTTAGGAGGAGTTAATGAGGTCAGATTCTGGGAAATGACTGAAATTGCTGGAGCCTACCTGGAGAAAACAGGCAATGGTAGGCTAGATCAGTTCAAGGGTGTAGCAGTTGATTTGGGTATAGATATTTTGATAGGTTCAAGGATGGGAAGTAGATGGACAATGGAGGGCTAGGCTAAGTAAGAGTAAGAGATTTGGGTCTAGATATAATGAAAGGCTTATGGCCTCAGGCAAATACCTCATCAAGTGGGAAGATTCAATCAAAGTTCAAGGGGGGGGTGAATTTAAAATCACAAGTAAAGCACCAAAATGGAAATTCTGAAAGTCAAAGATGAGACTAATAAAATTGAAAGTAAAAAATAAATAAACTAATATATAAAACTAAGAGATGGTTTTATGAAAAAAAATACAACAAAATTGATAAGCCATTGTTTAATTTGATTTAAAAAAAAAAAAGAAAACTGAATTACCAGCATAAAAAAAAACTGAAAGAGGTAAATACATTACCATGAAGATGAAATTAGAGCAATTATTAGGAGTAATTTTGTTCAATTATATACCAGCAAAAATGTCAATCTAAGTGAAATGAATTGACATTTATAAAAATATGAACTGCCCACATTAATAGAAGAAATAGAGTACTTAAGCAATCGTATCTTTAAAAAAAAAAGCAACAACAAGTGACCAATGATCTCCCTGAGGGGGGAAAAAAAAACAACCCAGGATGAGAAGGATTTACAGGTAAATTCTGCCAAAAATTTAAGGAACAACTAACCCAATATTATATAAACACTTCGAAAAAATAGATTAAAAAAGGAATCTTATCAAATTTCTTTTGTGACACAAATAAAGCTTTGATACCTAAGCCAAGGAGAGTAAAAACAGAAAAGAAAACTATAGAACAATTTCCTTCATGAATATAGATGGAATATTTTAAAATAAAATACTAGCAAGGAAGTTATAGTAATAAACAGCAAAGGTCATAGGCCATGACCTCTAGGAATTTATACCAGGAATTCAGGTTTAGTTCAATATTAGAAAAAGTATCAGCATAATTATCTGTATCAATAACAAAAGCAACAAAATCATAGGATTATAACAACAAATGCAGAAGAAAGGCTTTGACAAAATGTAACACCCATTCCTATTGAAAAATGCAAGAAAGTACAGGAATCATTGTAGCCTTTCTTTAAACAAGTAGTATCTGTCTAGAATCAAGAGCAAGCATTGTCTATAATGGAAATAAATTTGAAGCCTTCCAAATAAGATCAGGACTGAATTAAGGATGCTCATTATCACTGCTATTATTCAGTATTGTTCGAGAAATATTGGCTACAGCAATAAGACAAGAAAAAGAAATCGAAGGAATAAAAATAGCCAACAAGGAAACAAAAGTATCACTCTCTGCAGATGATATGATGGTATACTTGGAGAATCAACTAAAAGACTAGTTGAAAAAATTAACAACTTTAGCAAAGTTGCAATATATAAAATAAACACATAAATAGATAGCACCGACAAAACCCAGCAACGAGAGAGAAAGAGAAATTCCATTTAAAATGACACCAGACAATACAAAATAGTTGGGAATCTACCTGCTGAGTCAAATCCAAGGACTATATGGACACAATTATGAAACACTTTTTATGCAAATAAAGACAGATGTAAAAACTGGAGAAAAATTAAAGGCTGAGTCAATATAATAAAAATAACAATTCTACCTAAGGTAATTTATTTATTTATTGCCAAACAAATTGAACTACCAAAGAATTATTTTGAAGAGCTTGAAAAAAATAATAACAACATGATTTGAAACAAATAGCTCAGGAATATCAAAGGAATCAACGAAAAAATATGAAGAAAGGTGGCTTAGCAGTTCCAGATTTCAAACTATATTACAAAAAACTAATCATCAAAACATGAGGGTACTAGCTAAGTAATAGAATGGTGGATCAGTAGAATAGATTAGGTACACAACACACTTAGTAAATGACCATCAAAGATCCAAGTATTTATAAGTAAATACTCAACATTTGACCAAAATTATTGGGAAAACTAGAAAACAATTTGTCAGAAATTAGGCATAAACCAACATCTCACGTTGTATACCAAGTTAAGGTCAAAATATATAAATGATTTAGACATAATGGGTGATATCATAAGTAAAATAGGGGGCATAGAAAAATATACCTGTTAGATTTATGGATAAGAGAAGAGGATCATGGGAAGTAAAATGAATAATTTTGGATATATGAGATTAAAAAAGATTTTGCACAAATAAAATTAATGCAGCAAAATTAGAAGAAAAACAGGAAACGGGGAAAATTTACAGCAAGTTTCTCTGATAAAGCCCTCATTTTTCTAATATATAGAAAATGAGGCCACATTTATAAAAAAAAAAAAAAGAGCTATTCCCCAGTTGATAAATGGTCAAAGGATATGCACAGGCACTTTTCTGAAGAAGAAGAGTCAGGGAAGATGGGAAATACTTCTCAGTCCTTGGAAATTTGGACTCAAGGCCTCAAAATAAAAGAGAAGCTAGAACTAGAAGTAGAACTCTAATAGGCTCTTCTTGTCCAAGGTATGCTGGTAGGTCTACTCCCTCATTTCCATTAGTGATGACTTAATCTAAACATGATGAGGAGTAGTTGGATGTCTCTGCTGGCAATAGGGCAAAAAAAAAAAAAATGAAAAAAAGCACTGACCATTAAAAGCTTCAATCTAGGCCAGAAGCGCAGGGAAGGGGAGTCGCTGCGGTTTCCTGCTTCAACAGTGCTTGAACGGAACCCGCTGCTCGATTCCCGGCTGGAGCCGCCCTTAGCCACCTCTCCACCTTCACCTCCACTAACCAACACTTCTTCCGTCCTACCCTCGAGCAGCAGCCGCCCGCTCAGCCGCTCCCGGCCGTCACCGCAGCTGCCCAGCCTTCCTCGCAGCCAACGCCTCCGCCTCCTCCGCGGCCATGACCACCTCGTCCCCCTCTCAGGTGCGGCAGAACTACCACCAGGACTCCGAGGCCGCCATCAAACGGCAGATTAACCTGGAGCTCTACGCCTCCTATGTCTACCTGTCCATGTCCTATTATTTCGACCGCGACGACGTGGCGCTCAAGAACTTCGCCAAGTACTTCCTGCACCAGTGGCACGCGAGCACACCGAGAAGCTGATGAAGCTGCAGAACCAGCACGGAGGCTGGCCGCATCTTCCTGCAGAACATCAAGAAACCCCACCGGGACGACTGGGAGAGCGGGCTGAACGCAATGGAGTGTGCTCTGCACTTGGAAAAAAATGTCAATCAGTCGTTACTGGAATTGCACAAGCTGGCAACTGACAAGAATGACCCCCACTTATGTGATTTCATCGAAACCCACTACCTGGATGAACAGGTCAAGTCCATCAAACAGCTAGGTGATCAAGTAACCAACCTGCAAGATGGGGGCCCCGATTCTGGCATGGCGGAATAAAATTTTGACAAGCACACCCTTGGAGACAGTGACAACGAGAGCTAAGCCACCCTGGCTTCCCCAGCCATGGGAGCTGTGGGCGCCACTCAGACTGTCTTTCAGTGCATGCATATTTTGGTTATCTGACCTTTCATAATCTGTACCAAAAAACTACCACCATTTACATCCCAATAAAGTGACTTGGTACTGATGGAAAAAAAAAAAAAAAAGCTTCAATCTAAACCAGGTTCCAAGGTTTTATTTCTGATACACAAGGAGGAGCCCAGACTTTGGTCCAGAATTTCTAAATCTTCAAATTACTATCCCTAATTGAGGCATGAGTCAAATATCATTTGGGGACCATATTCCTCCTGTACTTTGCTTCAAACGAGGAAAAGTTATATGGGAACTAAACAAAGTTTTTGTTCCTAGGACTGGCGCATTCACAACAGTTCTTCTATGACCCGATGGCTTTGTAAATCTTACAAAGGCTATGACCACAATGAAATGGTAAGTATGTATTGTGTTTTGTTTCATTTTATAGATGGGGCCCAGAGAAGTTATTTGCTAAGGATCACATCGTTATTAAATCTCTGAGGTAATATTGGAACCCAGATCTTCCTGACTCCAGGTCAAGTGCTCTAGCTATTATATGACACTAGAGGGAAAAATGGATGTTTAGAAAGATATTTCAAGGTAGAAAGGAAGTATGATGGGGAGAATGCCTGATTGGATTGAACTTGAAATCAGGAAGATTGTATTCCAATTGTACTTTTGACACTTGCTAGCTAAATGATCACAAGCAAGTCACTTAACTTGTCTTGGACTCAAGCAGCACTCTAATATCATGTGTTGCAGTGAAATTACATAAAATCAATTAATTGCTTATTCTTATTGTTTAATAGTGTATTTCATTCTTGTGTACTCTTGACAGTATATGAAAAGTTCCAATGACTATAGTCAGACATTAATTTTATTAAAATTCTGTTTCAAATATATAAACTCCTATGGTACTCTCATTAGTGCTTGAGAATTAGGGGTTTGAGTCTGGGGAGGTAACTAATATAGCATCTATTCATTTAGAGATTTCATAAGTGTCTGCTCAGATGTCAGAAGGAACATAAAATTTTGGAAGATCATGTTAGCTAGAGGAAAACAGGTGAGAATCAAGGTTGTAAAGTGGAATTTGGAGTCAGAGAACCAGGTTCTGAATCCCAGTTCTGCATTCTGCCACTTGCCATCAGTGACATCAGATCAGTCTCTTAGGCCTCATTTTCTCATCTTAAAAATGCATAGGGGAGAAGATATTGCTTATAAGGTATCTAAATCTGAATATGTGTCTGAAGTTGAAAGTAAACTTGAAAAGGTAAATTGAGGCTTAATTATGAAAGGCACTGACAATTAAGCTAAGAAGCCTCTAGGAGGAACTATGTAGGGAATGGGGAGCCCGAGAAGCAGGACAGTTTCACCGATTTGAGAGAGAGAGATAATTGAGACAAAGATATAAGACAGGAGGCTACTGCAGTAGTTTCATTCAGCCCAACCTAGCTCTAGATAGGCAAATATTAGTTGTTAGTAATAGTGATAATTACAACTCTTATTTCTACAGCACTTTAGGATTTAAAAAGCACTTTCTTCTTAACATCTATATGAGCTGGGTAATGAAAAAGAGAGAATAAAAGATTTGGAAATGTCTAGTTCTTTCTTAATACTGGAAACAAGGAAGTAGTAGGGATACAGACCTGGCCAACCTTGGAAACCCCTCCCCCTCCCCCCCCCCCCCACCCCGAACTGCCTCTCAAGTGAAAGGAAAAATCACAAAAACCCCTGTAATATGAAAGAAAATAAGAAAAACAGAAGTAGCTGCTGAGGTCTACAGAAAATTTATTGCAAAACTAAAGCAGCTCTTTTTAACAAAGAACTAATAAAAGAAAAAACTACAGCATTAAAGAAAAGAAATTTTCCATATACCATGGTTACAAATTTATATTTAAGATTTTACCTCTACTATATATCCAACTCTAATGGCTTTATTCTCACTATTATAGCCAAGCCCAGTCCCCTAGGGTGTTGTTCATACCATAAAGCATCTTCCTGTGTTATTAGAATAAATTAGTTAGCAAAAGAATGAGATATTAATCCTATAAAGGTCACGTCATCTTGATTACAAGAAGCCAATAAAATAGAATTGTTGCCTTTAAGAGCTGAATGTCACAAGAGGGGGAAACAGAGAACTTTATATTTCCCTCTCTAATGGAGGAGAGGTTTCCAGTTCTTAAAACTGTATTTATCAAAAGTGTCCCGGGTGTTTAGCAAACCAAATCAACTTAGGTGTCATTGTTCTTAGAGAGAATGCCTCTTCTAGCATAGGACTGGCAGTCAGAAGCCCGTTCTTGTCTTTTTTTCTTTATAACATTTTGATTATGTGTGGATATTAATTAACCCTCTGATGAATATGGCATTAACTCATTCCTCTGCAACTGTTTTATTTTTTTTTTTAAATAGGCAAATAAACAAAGGCTGAGAGTTAATATTGTTTACCCAGGAGCACAGGGCCTACGATTTGAAGAGCCAAGATGGATTTCCAGTTTGTTGTTTTGACCCTGGGTTATGGTCTCTTTCTCACTTGTAAGATGACCTAAAACAAATAATTGTACCTACAGAGTTAATTGTTATATAATAACAATAATTTTAAAGGGAGTTTCCTTATCTCAGAATTCCTTTATTAATAAGATCTCAATTCTGTTCCCTACTATGATGCTGATGAGGATGGTGATGAAGAAGATCACAATGATGACAGAAGTTTTATAAGGATGCTTTTAGAGAGCCAATAGAGGATGATATATCCTAATTCCTTTATTTAAAAACAAAAAGTTTCTTTTTTTATCCATCTTGAAATCATTTGTAGATTTCTAAATATAAAAAATACTTTCAGGTAACTTGTTGTAGCAATATTTCTATGGACACCACCAAAAGAGACTAGAACATGTAACAATGACTATAATAATGAATATTATGGTAATAATAAGAGTGATGAGTCATAGCTAGGAATTCTGGTTTCCAGGACAAAATTTTGTTAAAGTGAAGTTGGGGATTCTTCAGAAAATCTGCCTGAGTCAGATTTCATCAAACTGGGAGAGAAGGAAAATTTTTTCCTTGAGAGTCTGCCTCAACTCCTTGGGCATAATTAATCCCTGAAGTTCTAACTCCCAGAAGAAAACACAATAGAAAAGAGACAGGAGGCAAGAGTTAATAGTGGTAGGGGAAGGTGTGCTCTGGGACAGTGAAAGAAGTCTTGGGGTGATGCTGCCTGCTACATGGATGGTGGAGGGCAATAAGTCATGGGACAATTGAAGGGAGAAAACTTTCTCCCAGATATCAACAATCTTGGACACAAAGTCTTGAACAATCCTACCCTAGCTCTATTAATATTTTTATTGCACTTTACAAAGATCTATACATATATAATCTTATTTGAGCCTTGTAGCAACCCTGTAAGGTAGCTACTCTAGGTGCTATTATCCCTATGTTATTGATTAGAAAGCTAATCCAAAGAGAAATAAAGTGATATGGGCAAGTTCATATTGGGAGTAAAGAAGAGAGTCAGGATTCAAGTCCAGATCTTCTGACTACCAACACAGTGGTCATTCCTCTGTACTGTAGCTGCCTGCAAGTTATAAATAATGGAGGTACTTGTCCTTGTAAATATCACTTGAAAATATGTGAAGGACCTAGTAGCCCATGTCTATTATACTTCTGTATGGATTTTTTTTTTATATTTCTGCTTCTTTTAGTACAAAAGACTCAACAGCAAATGATCTTCAAAAGCCCTCGGAAAAACCATCAAGGAGCTAATGTGCTATATACTAAGACGCATGAGTCAGAAATGTACACATAAGTACACATACTGTACAATTTTGCAGTGGAACTAAAAGAGACTAGAGAGGTCACTTAGAGCAACTCCCACATGTTATAGATGATGAAACTGAGATTTAGAGTAATTAAATGGTTTGCCTAAGGTTCCAGAGTTAATAACATAGCTAGAATGCAAACCCACATCTTCTGAATCTAAATTCAGTGCAGTGTTCACTATAGCTAAGGTAGCATTGTGGATAGAGAATTGGACTTGAAATCAGGAAAACCTTAGTTCAAATTTTGCCTAAGACACTAGCTGTGTGGTCCTGGACAAGTCACTTAACCTCTCTGAGACCCAGTTTTATCACCTACAAAATAGGTATAATGATAATGCCTACTTCAGAGGGCTGTTACATAAACACCCTTTATAAATCTTAAAGCATTGTAGAAATACTAGCTGCTGCTGCTGAGCTACTACTACTGCTTCTACTATAATTATTATAACATAAAATTAATGACTTGAAAAAGCAGCATGTTTGTTGGGACAAGAGTCAGGAATAAATGTATTCTATATTGCACTGGACACAAAGTTTCAAGTAATAGTTTGTGAGTTTAGTGTGGAAAGATCCTTTTTGCAGGTAAGGAATTAATTCCTTTAGCCCAGGGTTAAGCAACTTGCATGGTACATGCTAGGAATTAGATCTTCAAGTCATCTTACTAAGCATTCTGTTAGGTAGTTACAATGGGAATACCATTTTTCTCTAAGTTTCCTTCCTGACTCCATTTAAATGCTCTCCATCTATGCTCAGGTAGTAAGAGCATTGCAATGGTTTCCTCTATGCCAAATAGTTGTCTTCCCACCTCCAATATAGCCCTCAGGTCTCCCACCTCTCAGCCCCAGATTTTTCAAACTAGTACAATAACCGAAATCTTATAGAAGCCTGTACTTGTATATTAATATTTTTTGTTTATGATTAGAATGGACAATAGGAGAACAGGACAGGAATTACTGAAGTTGAATTGAATTAACTACATGAAAGGGCAGCTAGGTAATGTGGTAGGGTGAATAGAGTAGTAGACCTGAAATAAGGAGGATTCATCTTCCTGAATTAAAATCTGCTCTCAGATACTTACTAGCTGTGTAACCCTGGGCAAGTCATTTAACTCTGTTTGCTCCAGTTCTTCATCTATAAATTGAGGTGAGAAGGACATGGTAAACTACTCCACTATTTTTTGCTGAGAAAACCCCAAATGGAGTCAGGAATAATGGGACATAACTGAACAACGATATGAAAAGCAACTGGCAGCCCTAAGTGCAACATCAATATATAATTATAGTTATTTATTTAGAGTTCTCCCTAATATCCATATCTATTTCTAAATATCTAAATATATATTGAGAAGTATTTATGCCTATAAATAAATATAGGTACATATTGCATTAAGTTTTGCAAAATACTTTACACGTTTGATCCTTATAACATCCCTGTGAGGTATATGCTATTATTTCCACCGTTTTACAGAGGAGAAAACTGAGACAGATAGAGATTAAGTGATTTATCCAGGGTCAAACAGCTAATAAATATCTGAGGACAGATTTGAAATAAGGCTGTAGGACCAATCCTCTATCCAAAATCTACCAACAATTCCATTTGCCTATGGCATACATTGCAATCTCTTTTGAGGAAGGTGTAGGGGGGAGGTATTCCGTGGTAGGTGAGTTGCCCAGAGTCACACTAATAGTAAGTGTCTGATTTGAACTCAGGACCTTGTGACTCCAGGGCTGGTGCTCTATCCACTGAGACACCTAGGTCCCCCTATCACAGATTTTTTTTTAGCAGATATTCAAGACCAACCAAAAACCAGTCTGGTTCCAACTTACTTTTTTAGCCTTAATTCAAACTATTTTCCTGCATGTTTTAACCATGCTTCCTCCAACTGAATTCTTCATTGTTTCCCACATTTTTCTACCTGAATGTTTTTGCTAGGGCTACTCCCTTTCTCTAAAATTCCCTTCCCCTATCTTCACCTTTTGTAATCCTATCTGCTGTTAAATCCCAGCCCAAATATTGGTTCCTTTATGGATCTTTCCAGTTGGAAATCATTTTTCTACCATTAGACCTCACATAACACTATCCTATATAGGCAACTTACGTATGCATGTTCTATTTTGTATCATAGTTATTTGTGTCTGTTTTCTATCCCCATCTGTTCCTCCCCACCCCAGCTAGATTTTAAGCTCTATGAGGGCAGGTATACCATGTTTTATTTGATCTTTTTGTCTCTCCCCAGAATAGTCATCTTTGCAAATTGTAAACATTAAAATGATGTTTATGGAATGCTGTAGGCTACTCAATCTCCTTTGATTCTCTCTCTATTCCTTACTGCCTGGCTTATGCCACTATTTTCAGGAAAGTGCTTTGTAAACTGTAAATCTCTGTAAAAATGTAAACTATTATTACTATGATTCCCTTATCAGCCACCTGCATCTTCCCCTGTTCATTGTAGAATAGTGCTACTCCATGCAAATGAAAGGGTATTTGGTCCAATCTTTGATAACCATATTTAATAATGAATATTCACCCCAAAGTTTGGCTGTAAATCAGTGTATGTTAACATGACAGACTATGATCATTTTTAGTTGCACATAGGCAGTGGTTTTCTGGACTCTCTCCATCATCTATGTAATTTTCTGAAGTGGACAGAGGTATTTTTTTCCCCCTTTCTTGTTAAAGTCGTTCTCCCTGAAACTGATTTGTTTTGTGCTGCTTTCCATTCACATCACGATCCAATCAAACCACAGAATATAGGAAAGATCAAAGTAGTCCAGCATAGTCATCTACAGTAATTCACAGAATATATGAGGCATTAAAATTTTCATTCCTCATTCTTGTAAGAAAGACTATAAAGGTAACCGAAAATGATACAGAATATGAATTCATTCCTGAGACAATGATCGTTGCAAGAATGGGAAAAAGCATAAACCACAAGACCCTTGCTTGCTTCTGGCTTAAGCCCTTTCTGAAAGCAAGGCTGATGGTATCCAGCATACTTTTTGCTTTTCTTCTTGATCTCCACAGCATATCTTCTAACAAAATGAAACATGAAGAAATCCCAGAAAAGTTTTCAAATAATAGCTGGCTGGGCTTTTCATCCAGTGCAATTTTGCAAATGTCCTCATAAACAAAGAAAGGCTCTGAGGCTGTGTCTAGACAGTGCCAGCACAATCAGTTGAAAAGTGAAAATTTTATTCAAACAACTGGGGGAGGGTAAGGAGGAAACAGGAGAATCAGTATGCATGAAGCCAGATCATCAATTTGACTAGTGTGTTCTTTTCACTGTGGACCAATTGTTTGGGTTTCATATAGACACTTGTCTGAAGTTTTTATTTTGATTGTTTTTGAATCCCTCTCTCTCCCTCCCTCCCCCAACATATACTTCTATTAGGTCAAGGATACTGAAACTGGTAGATCACAACAAAGGAGAGTTTGGCTTGCTCTTTGCTTCTAACCAACAACCTTATATAATCATACAATCATATAATGGGAAGAGACCTCAGAAATGATCTAGTCCCACAAAAGTCAAAATCAGATAAGCACTTTTGATTTCAGAAGAGCAGATTTTGAAATGAAAAGAGTGGGTAGTCTCCTATGGCCTAAGATTCTACAAAGAAAGAAATCAGACAGATGATCAATGTGTAACTGTATGAAACAGAAATCTGATGGCACAAAAACAAGGAATTTTTATGGAGAGGAAAGAATGGAGCTGATAAAGAGACCAGTGTGAATGCAAAGGAACTCTTTGGCCAACTTAAATCTTTAAAAAGCAGATACAAAAGCTGGTATGAAGAGCAGGTGTTTGATGATAAATACAAGGTGTAATAAAATCATGTGGGAAAATTCTCAGGAGGGACAATCCCAGGCTAATACAACAAGTCTCATATGGCTTCCACAGGACATTCTCTCAAAATCTATTGTGTTCTCCCATCTTCTTTTCTCCAAGCTAAATACCCCTCAGTTCTTTCAACTGATTCTTACATAATATTATTTTCAATCTTTATACCACTCTCATCACCCTCCTCTGGACATAAACTAGCTTACTGATGTCTTTCCTAAAATGTAGTACCCCAAACCAGACCCAGTACTCCAGACACTGACATAGGAACCTCATTTCCTTCATTCTGGACACCATTTTTTTTAATGCAGCTTAATATCTCAATGTCAGAAAATATACCATAATACATCACAAAAAAATATAACATAATATATCACAAAAAGTATAAGAGAGTAGAAGGAGCAAACATCATCAGATAAAACATGTTGCTCTGTCTGGAATTTGTCATTAAGGGTAGGGAATGAAGCTAGATGACCAGTAACTCATGAACACAAGTAATAGCTTAAAATACCTTCTTTTTTATTATTTTTCAAGATAAATAAAACATTTATCAAGATAGGTAAAAGTCATGATGTTAATTAAGGCATGATGTGGGCTAGAACTAAATTCTAGTGAATAAGAAAAGGATCATATATGTGCAGGACCTTACCCAAATGGGACATTTGTGAGAATTACCCCACTTGAGTATTATGTGCTGTGTGTCTCCGTTCCAGACACTGACTACCAAGTAGCAGCCTAATTAATGCATAGTACTTATTATTCCTATTGGCATTTCTAGAGCAATAGGGAGGATTCTGCATGCTCACGTTACCACAGATATCTTCTTACGTTCAGTCAGTGAAAGGAATGGAATGGAGGAAAATATGTTAAGTACATTTCAGTATTCCTTTGGCCTTGGCTAGCTGAACTATCAAGCATTATCAGGTCAGACATTAATGGTATAACAACTAAATGTCACCTGATGGTAATTCACAACTCAACCAATCAGTGGAATCAGTAGAAAATAAGGGGATTCTCAGCATCCTTCCATGTGTATGTGTGTTTGTGTGTGTGTACACACGTGTGTACCTGATAAAAGGCACCATCCATTTTTTTAAAGTCCAACCTTGATTTGTGAGGCTATTTGTTAATGAAAAGTTCAAAATGTGCCAAAATATATTATTTCTGGAATTTACCACCTGAAGGTCAAATGTCTATATGCTGAATAGGGCATAGTGAGGATTTGTAACATTTAAAAAATGATAAAACGGGTCTATTTTGCAGGCACTAATAATAACCAAAGTGGAGAAATACAATAAGTTTGAGGACCCTCAATAGCAATACCAGACTTCCCCAGTAGCAGAGTTGGCCAGGGGTGAAGTTGTGGACTAGAATTCTCCTTTGTTGACTTTGCAAGCTTCTTTTTTCCATATATGTTTCCCCTTCCCTCGACAATTTACTGCCTAGACAGACAGCCCAGCGTTTACCAGTATATGCGCTTAAGCATTCTGTGGCCCCCTTGTTACAATTATCCTTCATGTTACACAGTTTTTGTTTGACCTGAATTGAAATGTAGTTGTCTTGGGTCCAATATCTTCAGTGTTCTATTCTTTGCTATGTGGTCTTGGGAGGTAATGCATCAGACAAATTAATGTTTTCTAATGTGTCATCTGGTTAACGTAATATTATTCTGCAAAAATGTCACTAGAAACTATTACATAAAAATAGTGGACGTAGAACGATCTCTAAATTCTCTTATTCTTTTTGTGATGTATTATGGTTTATTCTTTGCCATGACTAAGTTACTGTAATAATAGTATACATTATACATATGTGTGTTTATGTGTATACATATATGTGTGCATGTCTGTATCTATCTAATAAACATTCATTAAGTGCCAGGCACTGTGCTAAGCCCTGGGGATACAATTAATAAAAAGAAAGATAGTCTCTACCATCCAAGAACTTATAATTTAAAGTTAAGACAGCATATAAAAGGAGTCAGGAGTGGGGGAAGGAAGAAGACACCAGTGAGTATCTTGTTCTGAGCAGTTGAAATCAGGTAGAGCATCAGATGCAAAGTGGAATGAGTTGAGTTCAGTTTCTGCCCTCCATAAAGGAAGGCATTGGGAGGAGTTTGGTACTCTGCCTTCAGCCCTCTAGTTAGAAGAGAAGGAAGTCTGAGGGGAGTTAGCAGTATGGTAGTGAGTTTAGAAGTGATGAGCTTATCCTGGGAAAGGCATCTTGTGTGGAATTGAAAGCAGGTAGAGGAGCAAAGTGGAACACACACATACGTACACACACATGTACACACATACACATATACATATATAAATATGTGCATACAGACACACATACACATACGCTCTTTGTTATTTGTAGGCTTCTTTTCCTGTGTATCCTTCCCCATCCCTCTCCAATTTACTGCCTAGGTAGACAGCCCAGGATTTACCAATATATGCACTTTAGCACCTTGTGGCCCTTTCTTACAAATATTGTCCATGTTAAAGTCTTTCTTTGTCTTGCATCAAAACTTAACAATAAACAACAAGACAATATGCACATTCATATGCACACATGTAAATATGCACAAATATATATGTGTATGCATACACATATATATACACACACACACAATTGTGTGTGTACTGCCCATTGTGGGTATGTACTTGAAGACCTCAAAGTGCTGAGAAGGTGGAGAAGAGATGCTGAAAAAGAAAAAAATCATCACAGAGTGGTATGAAGTAGACTGCAATGGTTCTCAACCTTCTTAATTCTGCGAGCCTTTGATACAGTTCCTCATGTTGTGGTGACTCCCAACCATAAAATTATTTTCACTGCTACTTTGTAACTGCAATTTTGCTGCTGTTATGAATCGTAATGTAAATATTTGATATGCAGGATGTATTTAAATGAACATAACCCACAGGTTGAGAACTGCTGAAATAGAAAGAGGTAATTCAGAGAAAATATGACACTTGGAAGCTTCCTATTTTAATTAACAACACTTCTCCCTAACAATGCCAAACTCTATTATTTCTGACCTACCAAAGAAGAGAGAGTGCTTTCAGTAACCCCTAAATTCAGTGTCCTGGGGCAAAGCCCTGATCACCCTACACTAATTAAAACTCTGTGAGGACTTCAAACTTGGTGCAGCAGATATAATAAGGCCCTAAATATAGGACTTTGAATATAATCAGTGCTTACAAATAGTTGTTGAATTGAATTAAATAAATGTAAATGCAGAGTTCTAAATACACTAATGTTGCAAAGAAATTACTATACTAGAGAAAAAGGAGCACATGGAATGAAGGTTTTTATCATGCTAATGTCCCTGGTAGAAGAGGCTCCTTGTGCTGAAGGTGAACTTAGCAAGAAAATTGTGATGTTTTGAAGAACTCAAAGATTTTTAAAGGGATTAATACCAAGCAAAGCCGGCCAAGATTTAAGCTTAGTTCAGGGTTGCTTTACTCAACAGATATTCACTAATTTATAAGGTCAAAACACTGAGTTAGTCACTATGTGATCCAAAAATAAATAATATTATCCTGCTCTCATCAAACTTAAAGTTTAATAAGCAAAATAAGACAAATATACAAGGAAAGCCCATCTAGTTGGTAGCTCAAGGAAGATTTTATGGAGTATGAACCTTAATTATGAGCAGAATTTCATGACATACTTCAGGAAAGGAAGTTACTTGAGAAGAAAACAATGTGAACCAAAGCAAGGAGAGAAAAAAAAGCATGTCACATTCAGCAAACCACAAGTATGCCAGTTATGCTAGAAAGTATGTGAAAGGAGTAGCAGCTGTTGTTCTTTGTAATCTCAAGGACCCAAAATGATATCACTAAATTGGGGTCAATATATTTACTGTGGCTGCTCAGACTACTATGAGATCAGAAGGTTCTACCACAGGTTGGGCACAAATAATTGATATGAATATTTGGAAGGGAGATGTCTCTAAATTTGTACATCTTCTCTTTCTTTTGTGCTACTACAATTCTGCTTTGCTCATGGAACACAGTGCCTTCTTTGATGGTGGCACATCATGCTGGAAGGTCCTGGCCAGTGTCTCCCATATCTCACAATCAATTCCAAAGTTCTTCAGAGAGACCTTGAGAGTGTCCTTGTATTTCTTCTTCTGACCTCCATGTAAGCCCTTGCTGTGTGTGAGTTCTCAGAAAATAGTCTTTTAGGCAAACATGTGTCAGGCATTTGATTGTCTAGTCCATCAGAATTGTACTCTTTGAAGTAGGGTTTGAATGCTAGCACTTCCGCTCAAAAAAGGATCTCAGTGTCCCATGGCTTATCTTGCCAGGTGATCTTCAAAATCTTCCTAATACTATTCAAATGGAAGTGATTCAGTTTCCTGGCATGGCAGTGGTATCCACTATCCAGATTTCACAGGCATATAATAATGAGGTCAGCACAATGTCTCTACGGACCTTCATTTTGGTATGCAGCCTAATATCTCTTCTCTTTCACAATTATTTATGGAGCCTCCCCAAAACTGAGCTAGCTTTGGCAAAGCATGAATCAATTTCCTCATCTATCTGTACAATCCCTGGAAAGTATACTGCCAACGTAGGTGAACTTATCCACAGCATTAAGAATTTCTTCATTCACTGTAACCAATGGTTCCATGTGTGAATAGTTCAGTGCTGACTGGTGGAGAAGCTGTGTTTTCTTGGTGTTAATTATCAGGCCCAAATTAGCACAAGCTGCAGAGAATTGCTCCACACTTTCTTGCATCTCAGGCTCAAAGGCTGCACTGAGTGCACAATCCTCTATGAATAAAAAGTCATGCACCAGTTCTCCCTCCACTTTAGTCTTGGCTTATTGCCTTTTCAACTTGAATAATCTACCATCAGTGCAGTAGCTGACCTTGATACTGTTTTTGTCCTCACTGAAGGTGCCCTGCTACATCACTGAAACATCATTCTAAAAACATGGGAGCAAGCAGGCAGCCTTGCTTCACTATGTTGGTGACTGAGAAAGCTCCAGAGCATTGTCTATTATTTGGAACCTGTGCAAGGATATTAACATGGAACTGGTGTACAATACATTGTTATATATTGTATTGGTATGTATTGGCACTTTGGGCAACCAAATTTTGCCATGGTTTTCCACAAGCCCTCACAAATGACAGTATCAATGGCCTTCATCAGATCAATGAACATCACAAACAGACCATTGTTCTGTTTCTGGCATTTTTCCTTGAGTTGTCAGGCAGCAAACACCATATTGATCATTCCTGGGCCCTTTCTGAAGGCACACTGGCTCTTGGGTAGATGACCATCTTCCAGTGACAGATCAGACTAATAAGGAGGCTCTGACCAGAATCTTTTCAGGAATGACTGAGAGAGACCTTCATGTGGTTGTCACAGGACAACCTACTTCCTTTTCCAAGAGGAGCAGTAATACTAAGAGCTAACATTTATATAGTACCTACTATGTGCCAGGCATTGTACTAAGCTCTTTACAAATATTTCATTTGATCCTCACAACAACTTTGGGAGCTAGGTGCCATTATTATTGCCACTTTACAGATGGGGAAATTGAGGCAAATAGAGGCTATGTGATTTGCCCAGGTTCACATGGCTGGTAAGTGTCTGAGGCCAAATATGAACTTATGTCTTCCCAACTTTAAGCTTGGTGCTCCAACCACCATGTCACCCAGCTGCCTCTAGACTGAGAAGGTTGTGGGTAGCCAGACTTTGGAGTGTTGTTTAGATCAGATTAAAAAATATTTACTTTGTTCCATAGACAATGAATCTTAGCATCATGCATTAGAGCTGGAAAAGTCCTTTGTAAGCATCTCTCACACCCAGCTTCATTTGACAAATAAATGAACCAAAGCCTAAAGGTTTGATTGACCATTTTTCAAACTTAAGTCCTCTCAAACAGTATCTAGTGCTCTTCCCATTATATTAACTACTAAGAATCATTGAGCTATGTTCTAAGATTAATCTGGGAGTGCTTTTGTTTTTACATTTTTTCCCCCAGGGGAAGTTACATTAGAGGGGAGACTTATTAAATAGCTATTACTATAATCTGGGTGAGAAGTTATACTGACTTGAACTAGAGTAGTAGCAGCATTAGTCAGTTTAAGCTCTTTGCTCTTCTTCCTACCTTTCCGGTCTGCTTTGACATTTCTCCTCATTGAGCTTTCTATTGTGATATGATCATATTTGACTACTTTCTGTTCCATGGTTCATCTCTGTGCCTTTGTACTAGCAATCTCCCATACTTGGGCTACTCCTCCCTCTTGGCTCTTCCTTCTATATTCTCCAGTTTCCTTCACAACTCATCTGTGGGAAGCCTTTCCTCATCTGTGGGATATCAATGGTGGGAAGCCTTTTCCCATCCCTCCCAGCTGTTAGTTCCTCCCCCTGAAAGTTTACCTTATTTTTGGTTTGTATGTCTTGTTTATTCCTTTACTTAAACATGGTTTCCCCAAGAGCATACAAGGTCTTTAAGGGGGAGGTCTGTTTTGCTTTTGTTTTTGTATCCCCAGTACCTACCATGGTATCTAGTATATAGCAGGCATCTACTAAATGCATGTTGATTGATTAAGGAGATACTGCAGAAAAAAACCAACAGAACTTGGTGATTAACTACATGCAGACACTGAGTAAAAGAATGGTAGCACTAATGAATGAGAAGAAGCTAATTTAGGATTAGGATGCATGGGCCTGGGGAGGATGAGATAGTGTGGAGTCAATGGTTGGGGAAATTCTCAGTTCAGTTTTGGAGTTGTGAGACACCCAGAAAGAGAGAGAGTGAGATCTAGTGAGTAGATCAGATGAGGAAAAGTTTAGGACGTATGTTCAGGCTGAAGTTATACATTTGGAAGCCAAACACATAGATCTCATAGTTAAAGAAAGGAAGATAATGCAGAAATAAGAGTATGTGGCCCTTCTGAGAAAGAAGAGATAGGAAAACTGTTCTGGTAGGAAAAGTTTGGGGTGGAGCGGTGTCAAGAGAATTTCATTTAATATTACTAAAAGTGTGACATGGCTGTCAAAAGTACTGTTGTACTAGGTTACTTTTAAAAAGCAGTATCCAGAACCAGATCGCTAATGGACCCCTTTATTCTGCTTCCAGCAAACCATATCTGTGATGTTGTGTTCTGTCCTGGTCATTATATTTGGCAAAGATTATTGCCAAACTGGAGCACATCCAGGAAAGGGTAGCCAGGAGGGTGTGAGAAGCTAAGACTATGTTGCTTAAAGAACAATTGAAAGGACTAAGGAGAAACATTGAAAGAGAAAACTCAGAGGACATTAGTGGGCTATGGGTAGAAATGCAGAGAGGCAGAGAACATGGTAAGTACCATATGAATGTTATGATTGTGATTTCTCCTCGATATAAGAAAAGACTTCCATCTTTTCCTACAGTCATAGCAGTCCAAATATAATAGGCTGCTTTATTAGGTAACACGTTTGCCTGTACTGGATGTCATTAGGCAAAGCTGGTGGAACATTTGTCAATAATGTTATAGAAAGTACAGATTGGACTAAGTCTCTGAGGTTTCTGCCAACTCTGAGATTCTTTAGTGTTGTGACTCTCTACTTCCAGGATTCTCTCATTCTGATCTTCTTAGATTCTACCCCCCCGACATTTACTCTTTGATGTAGCCATACTGAGCAACTTGCTATTTTTTTGGCAGGACATTCTATATCCCATTTCTATGCTTTTGTACTGGCTCCTATCCATGCCTGAAATGTTCTTTCTGAACCTCAGACTCGTGAAATCCATGGTTTCCATTAAGACTCATAGCCAATTCCACATTCTCTAAGAGGTGTTTCCTGCTCCTTCACACCACCCCCAGCTCTCAGCTGCTGGTACCATCACCTTTGAAGTTACCTTTCATTTATTCTGTATTTATATTGTGCACTCTAATTTATTATGTCATTGTTTCCATTCACATCTGAACTCCTTTTTCTTTGTGTTATCAGGGCTTGGAATAGTACATAAGAAACACTTGACAAATGTTTAGGGAATGCATTCCATTGTGGATAGAGGGCTGGTCTTGGAATCAGAAAGATATTGATTCAAGTTCTATCTGTGACAGACACTAGTGCATTAAGATACTCACTCTCAATTCTGCAGCACCTCAAATTTACCTTTGTCTTCTTAACTCAGATGTAATTGTTTCACCGTACTCTTCTTGGCAGGAAAACATAGCTCTGAGACTTGCTTCCATGTCCATGATCTGATTCTTCATATATATAATAAAAATGCCTTGGCTAAGCCAGGAAAATGCCAAGCACTAAATTAATTTTTCAACGCTTTCATGATCCAAACAACCCTTTAAGGCTCTAAGTTACAGACAATGATCTACATCAATGGCAGAGTTTTTTCATTAGGAATTCCCTCATAGTTAAAATCAAAGTCTGATCCAAAAGGGGAGCTGAGCACTCTGTTTTTTGTGTGCATATAACAGAGAGGCTCAGGAGAGGTTTTCTATATGTAGAATTCAGAAGACACTGATAAAGTCAAAGTTTTTATAGTTTGAAGGAGAATATTCAACTTGAAGCTAAAGGGTGTACTTGGAGCCCAAACACAAAAAGAAATTGTTCCTTCCATGTCTAAATAGGAGAGAATAAAGGAGTAGTCTTGACCTTGGTCTGGAGGATGAAAAGTAAATATGAACTAGCAAGGAAGGACAATGATTCAAAGGCTTCTATAGCTGAAAGAATTATCCAATTAAAAAATATTCAAATCAGAGGACCCTGGGAATGTAATTGTAAATGAAGATTGATAACAGAATAACTCCAATGGAACAATGCTTATAATTTACCTAGTCTGTATAAAGTCTTCAGGCCAACCATACATCAAGTTATATTTGATAAAATAACTGTTCTCTTTAAAATAATTGATTGAATATTTTGTGATGTAGGAGTGAGTAAAGACAGAGATGTGTTCAAGTGTGTTGTGGGAGAAATAGAATTCAGTCAGACCATCTAAATCCAAATCCTGGATCTATGTGGCCTTGGGCAAGTTATTCCATATCTTTGGGTCTCAGTTGTCATATTTGTTGATCTATAAGGAGGACTCTGTTAGTATAGAATAGTCTTCTCCTTTGGAGAAAGGGCCATGATTACCAGGAGTTCACTCTTTAAGATAAGAATTCTTTCCCCTTCACAGTGGTGGCAGTTGAAAATTACTTGGACATGGTGGTGGCTACCTTGGTTTGGAGATATTTATCTCTTGCTTCCTTACATTCTCACTATATCAGTTTAAGAAATGTCTTTTTTTAAAAATCAGACATATGATAATATTGGTGCAGGGCACTTCCAATGAGGAAACTGTTTATCTATGTACCTGTTTTTTAATTTAGATTCTAAAAGAATTGCAAGGGGAACTGAGAGGTGATACTACTTGTCTAATAACAAATAGCACATATTAGAGGCAGGTCTTCAATTTAAGTCTCACTGATTTCAAGGCTGGCTCTCTATCCACTACATCATGATGCCTTGGGTTAATGCTTTAACTCAATTAAAGTGAAGAGCCCTTTAAGAAGACCCTTTAGGAATGATTAAGTCATTTCAAACAAGCAGGTAAAGGGAAAGACAGATTTTTTTTTTCAGGAAGCTTTGGGGGAGCCCATAAGATACAAGCTGTTATCTACTCAGTCTCTATATAAGATTAGCTCTGTCTGGCACCGACTACTCCACTGGGGAGGGACCATATTCCTTCACCTTGCCCCAGTGGTTTAATTATTAAATTCACGGACATGGATTTCAAAAAGAAAGAAGTAAGAAGTGGTCCATTATTACCATGTCCAGGGCATTTCCCAGCAGATTAGCTGGGTTTTAATCCTTGTGAAATTCTGACCTTCAGTTGTTCATTACATTCAACAAATACAGAGAGCACTTCCAGAATATCATGAATTTGTATAACTCAGAGTGTTCAAATGTGTGTGAAATCCATCCACAAAATTAACTCAAGCCTTTTATGAAGAAAACTTCATCCACCTTCTCCATTCTTGCCACAAGGGCCATGCTTTGTTAGCAGGAATAATGAACCCTTTTCTGGTAATCCTCTAACATTTTAGTACTGGAGAATGAGGAGCATATCAATTTCTATACATTTTTAGATAATATATTTTAGCTGCGGGTTGAACAAATTAAACAGGCTTGGAGAGTCATTCCATTTTCCTTGCTCATTAAAATTGAGCTTCATTTATGCTGGCTCTGATATTAGCAATCATATTTTCAATAGGATTTTGAGCCACATTATTTCAATTTCTGTGCACAAACAAGAGCGATATAACCATTCTGAGTGGCATTGTAATCTCCTGAGCTTTAATTATCCTGTCCCTTAGAATACTGTGCCCTTCTCCCAGTTTTATGGGTTTCAAAATATATTCCCATCATCTATTCTCAAATCAGGTTTTCCTAGGTAAGAAAGGGTGCAAACATTTGATGCATTCTTTTAGAATTGTGTTCCTTAGCTTCTGAATCATACAGCTATGACATATGTGTGAATGTATGTATATGTGTGTATGGGTGTGCATGTGTGTGATTTTGTGGTCTCTGGTCTTAATCTATTAGAAGTGAGAATGCAGTATAGAATGGACACAAAAAGAACATCTCATCCTCAGGGACTACAAGATAAACAGGAATCAGGTGGTCCTGAGACCATGGAATGTGCAGCACGTGGCAATTACAAGGTAATTGCCTATTTTAATTAACTATGATTTGTCTTTAATTCAACAACATTTAACCAACATTTATTAAGATCCTAGTACATGCAAAACACTAACAAAGATGAAGCAAGTAAAATCTTTGTCATTAAAGAGCTTTCAGTCTGGTGGGGGATACAGGACATACATAGATAACTATAATTAAAAACTAAAATATAAGTACAAAGAAGAAGTCTGAACAATCTGCTATTAATATTTGTCTTTGTCCAGAGCTCTGGACCTTCTAAGCATTTAAAGGATTTTAGAATCATAAATCCAGCCCTGAAAGGAGCCTCAAAGGCCCTCTTGTTTAATCCTTTTATTTTACAGATAAAGAAATTTAGACCCAGCGAGGCTGAGTGACTTTTCTGTGGTTGCACAGCTAGGTAGCATCAGAGGTAGAATGAGAGGCTAGGTCTCTAACTTCACAACCAAATATTTTTCTACTCTTTCATACTGACTATAAGGACACTTATTTTGTCTCAGTAACATGCTAAAATATAATTTAATAATATCAATAATAATATCCAAGTAGATGATAGAGTCCAGAGTTTCTTAAACTTTTCCCACTGGTGATTGCTTTTCCTGGTTTGTTAGAGTTGAGAGGCCTGAGGGCATGCGCAGTGCAAAGATCCCATGCTTTGTGTTCACAACCAAGGCTGCCATGAAGTTGCACAATGCAATAAGGACAAGTACTGCCAGAAACACCCTGGACTCATTACGTGTTTGATTTTTAATTAATTTCTGGTCATTGTGCGTTCAGAAACCTTTTCTATTGCCTATCTGGGTCATGACACACAGTTTAAGAAGTGCTGTACTACACAGCATAATCAGATTATGGACTTAGAACTAAGAGAAATGTAGATTCAAATCCCATCTCTAAAATTTACTAGCTTTGTAATTATGGACAAATCACTTGAACTTTCTGAATCTCAGGTAGTTTTCTAAGACTAATAAGTTTTAGATTAATTGTGATCATCAACGGTTGTGAGATGATGGGTGAATTCATAGTCATTTATATGTTATATTGAGAATAATGTCCAGTTGTTATTCTCTGAAGAATTACAAGGAAAAACCAGGACTAAGCATAAACAGTTATATGAATGTATCTAATAATGATGAATGCTGTTAAAAAAAAAAAAGGAAACACATTACTGAGAAAACCTTGAGAATCTAATTGGGAACTCTTTAAAAACAAAAAAATCCATACCATGGACTGAGGATGGTTTAGTCCTGGACTGAAAGAAAAAGAATGGAATAAATCACAGAAGAATTTAAATGTAAGAGTCAATTAACTAAACTAGCAAATATAGAGAAAAGAAGATTTCCGTATAAATGTTTGTTTGACTTGACTTATGAAGACTTTGTTGAGATATTCTCTCTGTCTCGTCTTTCTCTCTGACTCTATCTCTGTCTCTCAGTCTTTGACTTACTTAAGGAAGATGATTTAAAGAGTCCATTATACCAATGATTAGTGAAATAAATCAAAAATCCCTTTTTGTATACTACACTCAAACAAATATGGAAAATTCAGTTGTATAAGTCAAATTGATCACAGTATAAGGGAATTTCAGGGCATAAATCATATGCCATAGAGATCTCTCACAAATATACTTCATATCCTTCTTCAGTAGGTGAGTACAGACTAAAACTACTAAACCTCATCCTTTTCAGATGAATCCTTCGCATGAAATCAATCATTATCTATTTATTCAGCACCTACTATTTTAAAGACAGTATGCTAGGTACTGGCCCTAACAATTTAAAAAGTGAGATAGTCCTTGCCTTCAAGAGACTTATGTTCTAGTGCAAAGGTGCAGAGGTGGATGAGTAAATAAAAGCAATATACAAAATAAATACAGTGATTTTGTGGGAGGATGTTACTAATAACTAGGGGTGGTCAGAAATGCCTATTGAAGAAGGAAGCACTTAGGCTGAACTTTGAAAGGAGCTAGAGTTGGAGGGAAAGAGTATATTAGAGAGCTGGTAGATAAACTATGCAAAGATATAGAAAAGAGGTAGGAATTTATCATTCAAGGAACAGGCAATAGGCCAGTTAGTCTATATCAAAAGTGTCAAACTTAAATAGAAAGGGTTGCATTAAACTATACATAAGTATCCCTGTAGATAGAAATTGGCTTAGGAAAAAAACATACTCACATTACCCATTTTTATTCCATTTTCATTCATTTTGTTAAATATGTCCCAATTATATATTAATCTAGTTCAGGCCACATTTGGGAGTATAATAGATGACATAAAACCTTTTAGTGGTATATTTGACATTTCTGGTCTAGATCACATAGAGTATAAGTGTATGTGCATTCAGCTTAGAAAGCTAGACTAGAGTCAAATTGTGAAAAGCTTTACAGAGTTGGCATTTTATCCTAGAGGCAGTGAGGAAGCTTCCTGAGCTTCAGTGACATGATTTAACTTGTGCCTTAAGAAAATCAGTTTGGCAACTGTATAGAAAACAGACTGGAGAAGGGAAAGAACAGTTAAGAGATTATAGTAATAGTCCAGGTGAAAGTATTGAGGGTGTGGGCTGGGATGGCACAGGATGGCTGAGAGAGAATGGGGAGAAAAATAGAGATAACAAGAAAGTGGAATCAATAAGATCTAACAATTAATTAGAGATGAGGTTTGAGGGAAAGCAAAAGCCAAGAATAACTTCTGGGTGTCTGGATGAATGTTGATCCCCTCAAAGAAAATGGAGAAGTAGGAGGAGAGGTAGTTTAGGGGGAAAATAAATTTCACTTTTTATTATGTTGCATTTTAGATGCCTATGGAAAATATAGGTGGAGATACATGATTTAAATCAAGGAGACAAATGAGTGAAAAATGAGTGCTAGATATTAATTAATTAATTAACATTAATTAAATGCCTACTATGTTCCAGGGACTGTGCTAAGCACTAGGGATAAAAAAAAAAAAGGCAAAATATAGTCCTTGCCCTTAAGAATCTTAAAGTTTAATGGGTGAGACAACAAGGAAACAGATTATACAAACAAATGTATATGGGATAGATAGGAAATAATTAAAAGAGTGAAAGCACTAAAATTAAGAGGGATTAAGAAAGGCTTTCTGTAGAAAATGGGATTTCAGTTGAGACTTAAAGAGATTTAGGAGAGAGTTCTATGCATAGAAATGATGGTTGAACCCTTGGCACCTGATGAAATTAGCAAGAAAGAGAATATAGAATGAAGAGATCCAAAACAATAGCCCCCAGCATCCACCCTGGCATAAGGAGTTGTACCTGAATTATGTTCCTGTAGATCAGATCAGAGAACCTTGACAGAATGCTGTCTGAAAATCCATGGAGCAGCCACAGAGAAGGGGAGTCAATAGTATCAAATGCTGAACAGAGTCTTAGAAGGAGAAAGAATAAATTTGTTGGATTTAGCTATCAGGGGTATTGCTAACCTCAGAGATAGCAGTTCTAGTTGAGTGGTGAGAATGGAAGACTTCTTGTGTGGGAAGTGAAGGAGAAGGAAAAATGAAGAGAGATAGTTCAAATAAAGAGCACATTTTTCTAAAAGGTTGGTTATATCAGTCAGTCTAGTCAATCAGCAAGTATTTATTAAGCATTTTGTATGTGCCAGGCACTGTGCTATGAACTGAGTATAGAAAGAAAGGTGAAAACATCTGCCCTCAAGGAGTCAAATTTCTAATGGGGAAGATAGTATATAAACCATTAGATATGTGCAAGACATATGCAGAGTAGATGGAAAATGATCACAACTGAGGGAGGGGGTTGGGAAGGGACTCTTCCACAAAGAAGGATTTGCGATGAATCTTGAAAAAAGCCAGGGAAAATTAGAGGCATGGGGAAGAAGGGAAAGTATTTCAGCCATAGAGGACAGCTAATAAAAAGCTATGGAGGCAGTCGATAGAGTGTCCTAAGCAAGGAAGAGCAAGTAGACCAATGAAGAGTAAGGAGAGGAGAGCAGAGCTAAGAAGGCAGAGTAAAAGCAGGAAATTTTTTGAGCTCCCACTCCAACCACTTCCAATACCTGTAAAGTGTGACTAAACAAATTTTAGAACCATAGAAGCCACGAAGTAACAGAGAGAAACAAATTTCCCACTGAAGGCAGCCTGGCGGGCCAACAGGAGAGGTCTATTGCATAAGACTGGGAGCCAAGCAGAGTCCCATGTGAGCTGTGTGGTCCCAGATCTGAGATGGCCTCAACCAGTAGCACAGACCAACTGGAGTAGACTTCAGGAGAGTGAATCACCAGCAGTTGTGGCAGTTTCCAGACTTCTCAACCCATAAATGCCAAAGAGAAAGTAAAAGGTCAGTGGGGAACTCTGTTGGAATTAGGTGACAGAAGAGTGTGGTCCAGTGCCTGCTCCTGGGGAGAGAGGTGACTGCACCTGCTGCCATGCACCTGCCTCTGGAGCTCCTGGCTTGAAGTTTATAGGGGGACCAGTTTGACCATTCAGAGGGTAATCACTTTTGCTTTGATCTGCTTAGATCTGGATCATGGACTTGGGTGGTGGTTCTGGGGTGTCTGTAGAGAGAGAGCCCTCCTCAGACCTCTGACAACATTTGTGAAAACCCCAGCAATTTGGGGCACAACTCTCTCCACTCTGGAAGCAGAGTTCTACAATGGCAAAGAGCTCAAAAGTCAAGTAATTGGCTGGCAAGAAGAGCAAGCAAAGGAAGCTCAATCAGTCCATAGAATACTTTTTTGGGGACAAAAAAGGATCAAAATATGGAACCAGAAGAAGTCAATGAAGTAAAAAGTCCTGCATCAAAAGCTTCCAAGAAAAATATGAACTGGTTACAGGCCATGGAGGAGCCCAAGAAGGATTTTGAAAATCAAGTAAGAGAAGTAGAAGAAAAATTGGGAAGAGAAATGAGAATGATGCAACAAAATCATGAAAAGCAAGTCAACAGCCTGCTAAAGGAGACCCAAAAAATACTGAAGAAAATAACACTTTAAAAAATAGACTAACTCAAATGGCAAAAGAGACCCAAAAAGCCAATGAGGAGAAGAATGCCTTATAAAGCCAAATTTCCCAGATGGAAAAGAAATTTCAAAACCTCACTGAAGAGAATAATTCTGTCAAAACTAGATTAGAGCAAATGAAAGATAATGACTTTATGAGAAATCAAGATATTATTAAACAGATCCAAACAAATGAAAAAAATAGAAGGCAATGTGAAATATCTCATTGGAAAAACCATTGACCCAGAATATAGATCCAGGACAGTTAATATAAGAATTATTGGACTACCTCAAAGCCATGATCAAAAAAAAGAGCCTAGAAATCATCCTTCAAGAAATTCTCAAGGAAAGTTGCCCTGATATTCTAGAACCAGAGGGCAAAATAGAAATTGAAAGAATTCACCAATTACCTCTTGAAAAAGATCTAAAAAGAAAACTCCCAGGAATATCATAGCTAAATTCCAGAGTTTCCAGGTCAAGGAAAAAATATTACAAGAAGCCAGGAAGAAACAATTTGAGCATTAAGGAAACACAATCAGGATAACTCAAGATCTAGCAGCTTCTGCAGTAAGGGATCAAAGGGCTTGGAATATGATATTCCAGAAGTCAAAGGAGCTAGGATTAAAACCAAGAATCACCTACCCAGCAAAACTGAGTATAATGCTTCAGGGGAAAATATGGTCATTCAATGAAAGAGAGGACTTTCAAGTATTCTTGATGAAAAAAACAGAGCTGAACTGAAAACTTGACTTTCAAATACAAGAAGCAAGAGAAGCATGAGAAGGTAAAAAGGAAAAAGAAATCATAAGGAACTTATTGAAGTTGAACTATTTACATTCCTGCATGGAAAAACAATAACTGTAACTCATGAGACTTTTCTCAGTATGAGGATAGTTGAAGGGGATAGATAGATAGATAGATAGATAGATAGATAGATAGATATTTAGATATGTATGCATGTGTACATACATATATATGTATGGATAGGAGGATATCAGTGTGTATAAATACATATGTGAGTGTGTGTATATGTCTGTACATGTATACATAGACAAAGGGCACAGGATCAGTTTAATAGGAAGGGATATCTAAAAAATAAAATTAAAAGGTGAGAGAGGAATATAATCAGAGGAAAAAGGGAGAGATAGAATAGGGTAAATTATCTCATATAAAAGAGGCAAGAGAAAACTGTTACAATGGAAGGGAAGAGCAGGGAAGTGAAAGGGAATAGCTTAATCTTACTCTTGTTAATTTGGTTTAAGGAGGGAATAATGTACACACTCAGTTGGGTATCTTACCCTACAGGAAAGTAGGGGGAAAGGGTAGTTAGAATCACATAACTTTTGAAAATGGACAGGGTCAAAGGAGAAAATAGAATAAGTTGGGGGCAGGATAGGATAGAGAGAATTATAGTTAGTTTTTCACAATATAACTACTCTGGAAACATTTTGTGTTACTACATACGTATAACCTATATTGAACTGTTTATCTTCTCAGTGGGGGTGGATGAGGAGGGAAGAAAGGAACGAATCTGGAAATCAACATTTTAAAAACAAATGTTAGAAAAATTATTTTTTACATTCAACTGGGAAATAAGATATATAGGCACTGAGATATAGAAATCCATCTTGCCCTTTTAGAAAGTTAGCAGGGGAATGGGGGAGGATATAAGAGAGAGGAGATTTGGGTACGAGATATTCATTAGACACACTATCTTTGGAGGGTTGGGGAAAGACAGGGAGAAAATTTGTAATTCAAAATCATGTGAAAATGAATGTTGAAAACTAAAAATCGAATTTAATTTTAAAAAAGAGTATGGAGAGGTGAGGAAAGTATAAGATCTGAAAGGTAAGAAGAGGCCAAGTTGTGAAAAGCTTTTGAGTCAAGGTTGAATAGGGAGAGTCTTGAAGCATGGAAACCAATTGTAGGCTATTATAATCATCTCAGGAGATTAAGGCCTGATTAGGGTTTTCCCAGTGTGATAGTATATAATGTTGAAAGACGTTGTGAAGGAAAAAATCATACCATTTAGCAGCAGATTGGAAATGTTGAATGAGAATGAGATTAAAAGATGAAGTCAAGTTTGAGAGCCTGGATAATTCAGGAGGTGGTAGTGCCCTTGGCAATAACAGGAAGATAGAGAAGAGGGAAGGCCTAGGTGAAAAAATACCAAGTTCTGTTCTGGAGGTGAGTTTGAGATGCCTAAGGAACATACAGTTGGAGATGTCCCAAAATGCAGCAGGTGGTATAGGACTACAGCTCTGAAGACAGAGTAGGGCTTAATATATGGACCTAGGAATTCTTTACATGGAGAGGATAATTGAAGTTATGGGAGCTGATGAGATCACAAAGTGAGATTGTATAGCATGAAAAGAGAGAAGGGAACTAAACATACCACTGAGGTGCATCCTGGTTAGTGGACATGACATGGATGAAGAACCAGCAAAAAAAGTTAAGAAGAAGCCATCATCTGGGAGATGAACCATGAGATTGCAGTGCAGTGTCTTGGATCCCTTGCTATGAGAGAATATCTGGGAGGAAAAGTTAAGACGGGAATAATTAGAAAAACAGTTTATTTTTTTAAAAATGGAGGGAGAGTTATAGGAATGTTTGAAGATAACAAAGGAGTCAATGGATAAGGAAGGTTTGAAGTGTGTATGGGAAAAGAGAGAGATACAGGGAGAAAGAGACAGAGAGACAGAGACAGAGAGAGCACTATAATAGAATAAAGGGACATGGAATTCAAGGCTCAAGGAGATTGATAAATCAAACAGGTTAATTTAAAGGGTCAAGATTCTGAATGAGACCACAGCAGAGATGATGATCTGGGAAATCAGGGAGGGGTGGAGTGACAGGAGGTTTCAATGAAGGCAGAGTATAGATTTAGGAATGGTAAGGTACAGAAAAAGAAGCAAAGAGAAAAGACTATAATCAGATCAGAGAATATAGACTGGAGGTGCCAGACTTGTGAGTATTATTATCTTTGCATGGTACTGAAGTAGAATGAATGTACAGATCAAATGAAAGAGAAGTTGATAAATTAAGAATGAAGGATTAATATTGAAGGGGACATCAATATGTAAGTTGAAGTCGCCCAGTTTTAGCGCAGAGGATATGCACTTTAAATCCCAGACTGCTCTTCTACACTCTGAATCTTAGGTATGTAGTTCTTCTAACTACTCCGTTCTCTTTTCCCAAATGAGATTTTCACTTTTTAGTCCCTCTTCATGCTCTGGAAGAAGAGTAAAGTTCTTTCCCAATTTAATTCCATATTACATCATTTTAGTTTCTGATCAATGGCATGCTGATTTTAGAATGTAAAACAATATTGATAATACTTTTCCAATGTTATATGACTCTTGAGTTTTCCTAGAGCTCTAGTATTTCTCAATTTATTTTAAATGGTATTTTTATATTTGTCAAAAAAAATCACATGATTTATAACCAATTACCCCCAAACATATGTACTTATGTCTAACCATTTTGTAGTAGATATATATCTTGTTACACACTTTTTAGACTTTAATAAAAGAAATCTCGGCAATCTATTGCTATTTCATTCACATCTTACTAAACCTAAATTAAATCCTTATTTGAGACACTTAATTCAAAATGTGACTATTTTCTCTAATGAAGTACTAAGTTGTTTCCCTACACTGCATGCTCTAATTTGTGCTTGTGGTAGCTTCTAAAAGCATATGGGGACCAACTGGGGCTATGTTTGGGGATCTTCTGTGCAGCAATGTGAGAATGGCTTTTATTTTGCTGATTTCTCCACAAGACGCTGCTTTAAAGCTCTTCAATTATCCCTCCATCCTCCAGGTTTTAATTGCATGTCCCTCTTCATTTTATCAGATGTGATGAGCATATTGGATGAGGCTAGTTAATCTGTCCAGAGACTCTATGATCTTTAAAAAAGATCAATCCTTTGCTCGTAATTTACAAATTGTTCTCTGATATCAGACACCATCAGACATGTTATTTCCATACTGCCATAAACACAAAAGCAAAAGTAGATATAAAAGGTAAGAGGCCTTTCAACATAAAAGGGAAAGCAAGGTTGATGTATCCTTTGGTCGTGATATTTCTTTCTTTTTTTTTGGCAAAGGATACAATAATACAGGTATCTTCCTGATTGATTAAAGTATTGAAGTGTATTCTTTGGTTCATAAATAATGCTCTATTACTTTTCTTCAAAGACAAGTAAACCTTGACAAACTGACCTTTTTCAGGGCAAGGAGTTGTTTCAGTGCCATAAATTATACTGTAAAACGAGTGGAAATGCTACTGAGAAGTGTGTGACAAAATAAGATTAAAGATTACTCCACACAAAAGATTGTTGTTTTATTAATGGAGACCTGTCAGGGGGATGAAAAATTCTTAGCTTTTTACTGGATACTGAGATCATGTCAAAATGAAAATTATGAAGGCATTTTCGAAAAGGTAACAGAATATGTCAAAATAACAATATCCTGATTAGTTTTTCTTTTCTTCTGGAGTATGTTCTTACCTAAAACAATTTTGGTGATTCTCCAATAAGCTTGTAGCAGCTGTACTCATTTGCTTACAAACCTAGAGGATGCTGCAGTCTACTGGTGTAAGATGTTATATATGCAGGTGTACAAAGATTACAAGAGAGACACTTTGCTGCCACAGAAACTCAGGCAGCTTCTTTGTTAGTGGGTTATGTATTGCCAGAAGGAGAAAGCATATGGTAATTTGAAATCCATTAATTTATCCAGTAGATGCTCAATCTGACAGAACCATCCATGTTACTTTGTGGGGAAGAAAAACAACTGGGCAGTGACTCAAGTCATAAGAAGAACCGAGTTCTCTTTAATGGGATATTGAGAGCTGCTGGTCCAACACTTTTATCAATCAGTAAAGGAAATTCCCAAAATTAGTCACTAAGATAAGTTGACTCAAAGAAACGAGTAATATCAGAAAGAAATATATCTAATGATAAATTTCTGTGGACAAATCTATTTCATCTTATTTGAATCTATGCTATATGATGCTTGTAGACACAGGATGACAAATATTTTAGTTTATATATATATATATATGTGCATATATGTGTGCGGGTGTATACACACACATGCACATACACATATAACTTCTTTTTTACTTATCTGTGAATTTGCTACCTTATTTCACTAGAATTTGAGATCCTTGAGGGAAAGGAAAGTCTCACTTTTTCATTTGCATCCTTATTTCCTAGCACAGTACCAGGCAAATAGTACATTCTCAATAAATACTATTGATCCTTTACATTCAAATATTCCAATACTCCAATGTATTTCACTTTCTGCCATGCCTGGCCCTTGAGGAAAGATAGCAAGGGTCTAGGACAGCTGACTTTCATCTGTTCTAAAGAGATTTTCCCATGCACAGGGAGCCTTATACTTCCCACTACACCCACCTGATCTCATCTTCAGGTGAGAAGAGGAACTATGTATGTACTCTGAGGGAAGGCTACTTCCATCAGAGGGAATAACTTCCATTATACCACTACAAGGCAATCTCCATGTCCTGTTGCCAGCCTGATCTCCCAATCATGATGTGAAAAACCAATGGTGAGAGGAAAAGCAACACTCCACCCCTCACCTTGACCTCAGGCCTTGCATCTTCTTCTGCACCTGTCCTTTGAGGGAAGAGAAAGAAGAAAGTGAGTAGGTAGTGGGACTTCCATCTCCTGCTGTGTTATTTCCTGGCAAATCTCCAGCCTTTGGAGGAAAGAGGAGTAGTGAAAGAGAGCCTTCCATCTCACCGTCTAACCATGTGCCTTCTGTTTCAAATTTTACTTGTCTCCAGACCAATCTCTAGCCTTCTCTGGAAGGAAGAGTAGCACTTTCCAATCAGTGAGGAACATCCTCACTTCTGGTCATAACCTACGTATCTCAGTGATTCTGAAACCCTGTAGGTCTCATCATCCAAACCCCATTCCCCCAACCTCACCACCTAATTCCTTATTCCAACCCCTCCACCAACCCCTTCTTCAAAGTACCAATCCTTCTCAGGCATAATCCATAATTTGTAATGTGTGTCAGCCTGCTCACTATGTACTTCTATGTTTCCCTTTGTTTGATACCCTTTGGAAATTGTAGCCATACAAAATCACCTCACCATGTCCACCAAAATAAAGAAAATGTTTTCCTGCAATTCAGATCCTTTTAAGCAATGGCAGCTTAGGGATGAAGGAATTTGTCTTTATTCAAATAGCAGGGGGGCAGTCAAGATGGCAGCATAGAAGCAGGAGAATTTTGTGAGCTCCTCCATAACCACCTCAAATACCTATAAAATATGACTTTAAACAAATTTTATCCAAATAGCAGTTGAAGGGAGTATATGTGAGAGTTCATCTCAACATAAGCTGTTCTCCGTGTCTAGAATGCCCTTCCTCATTATCTTCACCTCTTGGAATTCTCAGTACTTTTCAAGACTCCTTTAAAGTATTATATCCTTAAATGAAACCTTTCCTGTCACTTGGTATCATCCTATTACTAAAAGAAAAGAAGAAAGGAAGAAAGAAAGAAAGAAAGAAAGAATAAAAGAAAGAAAGAAAGAAAGGAAGGAAAGAAGGAAGGAAGGAAGGAAGGAAGGAAGGAAGGAAGGAAGGAAGGAGGGAAGGAAGGAAGGAAAGAAGGAAAGAAGGAAGGAAGGAAGGAAAAAAGAAGGGAAGAAGAAAGGAGAAAGGGAAAGAAGAAGGAAGAAAGGAAAGAAGAATGCTTTATTTTATATAATATGTTTGAATTTATTATTTATGGGTTCACTGTTTATGCACAGTAAAATGGAAGCTCCTTAAGGGCAGGGTAGTTTCAGTACCTAGCATTTAGTAGGCACATAATAAATATTTATTGAATTGTGTCCTGTGTCACAGTACTGAAATCCTGATATCTTACAAAACTTGTATGAATATATATACTTATATTTTTTTCAGGTTGACAGTTTCATATGAAAGCACAAAAAATGGATTTTTCACCATTGTCAATGTCTGATTTCATCTGTACTTTTAACTGTGCCAGTGACTAAGTCCCTTTATCTGCTACTATGAAAAGTAGTTCATCTCTGTTAGTAAATTTGCCCTTCTAGAAAGAGTTGAAGGTGAAAACTATACCCTGGGCTTCATAACATTGCATAGTGATCTGCATGGAGCACATAGTTTCCCCTCAGGCATGCAGCAAGGCACATAGAAAGAATTAATTTCCCCTCGTGACACTTCTTTGCACCTAAGAAATGAATAGCCAGTATTATGTGATCCAAGTACTACAAAAATCAGGCTAGAGAACAGCAGAAACAGAAAATGTCTCTGTGCTAAATTCAGACTCAAAATGGCCCCATTTAACCATGGAAGGTACCTCAGACTCTAGTATCAAGTAGACTGAAAAAAAATCCAGCAATTTTTGACATCCGTGAAAAAGGGCAAATTGGTTTTCCCAATCAAAGGAACTGAAAGTACAGTGATTTCATCATCTATCTGTCTAACTGGGTGTTGCTTAATTTGTTTGACATTTTTATAATTTAGTCATGATCATTTATCATGTATATTAGCCATTAATCACTTTGTTAGCTTCATCATGAGAAAAGAGGGAGATGGACAGCAGTAAAACAAAACAATCTCAGGAATTTTAAAAATAGAGAAGAGGATTTGTAGACAGAAGAGGTACATTTAAATCCAAACTTTTGATGCTAACTACCTATGTGACCTTGGACAAATCATTTAACTTCCTTTGTTCTCCATTTCCTCATCTGTAAAATAAGGAATTAATACGCCTCCTTTACAGAGGTATGGAGTTCCACATGTGTAGAACATTTCATGTAAAGTCAAAAAAATTCATACAATGATTGGTTTTACTGATTCCCCTCCCTGCTTCTTTATCTCTTTCTTTCAAAATTCTTTGTAATAAGGAGAATGACTGAGGTACAGGATGGACATATGGAGGAAAAGGTATTAAAAACAATGCTTTAAAAACAAAACAAAGGATATCAATAAAAATCTATTATAAAAAAATGTGTTGGTTGAACAAGATATCATCTAATGTCCCATCCAGATTAGTCTATGTTCCTAGGATCACATGATCATATGATTTTGGTATATAGCTTAAACTTAACAAATCAATATGAAAGAGGAAAGTATCCAAAAGCCTAAAGGGAAAGCTTATTTTTAAAACTCAATGAAAAAGAGAAGGATTTTAAAAGGAATTGCCTAGAAAGCATTGATAATAAAAGGCCCTTATAGTTTTATCAAGAATGAGTTATGATCTTTTTTTTTTGAAAAGCTTCCAAACTAGTAAATCAGGGAAAAGTTATGAGTAGATTGTATCTGAACATCGGACAAAATATCTCATCTTATTCTTGTCAAAAAGATGGAGAGATGTCCACTTGTCTGTGTTATATTACAATTAAATGAATTTAGAATCGGTTGGATGGATATCCAAATTAAGTCATTGTTGGTAGTTGAAAGTCAGCTTGGAAAAATGTCACTGTTGAAGTGCCCTGGGGATCTGTTCTTCTCTCTATGCTATTTAAATAAAGATATTTTCAGTAATTTGTATAAAGGCATAGATAACATGCTACTTTTCAACTTCAAAGAAGACATAAAATTTGGAGAGATAACACATTGAGACTCAGGATCCAAAATGACCTTGACAGTCTAGTATATTAAACAAAGTCTAAAATAATGAAATTGAATAAGAATATATGCAGTTAATATCATAGGATCATATATTTAGAGTTGGATGGGACTTTAGAGATGATTTAAGTTCAACACTTCATTCATACAGATTAGGAAAATGAGGACCAGAGAAGTTTTGTCATATACTAAGTATTATCAAGTTAGTAATTAAGCTGAGATTTAAACCCTAGATACTACATCAAATACCCTTACCTTAATTATAAACAGAATTGACTTCAAAAGTACAAGAAGGAGGAAACATGGTTAGACATAAGCTTGTCTGAAAAAAAATATATGGAGAGGGGAAGTACACTGCAAGTTGAATATTAGTCAATGATCAATGAGTCAATAGTCAATTAGTCATTGAATGCAAACTTAGCTTCTAGGAGTTGTATTTATAATTAGCTGATCTCAATGTGGCAACACTGGGAAGCAAAAAGACAGCTTTAGGGTTGGATGGGGAAGGGAGAAGTTCATATGAATACATTAACAATTAAGTGGAAGAACGATGAAGATCACTTTCACCTATTTCAGAGTTCACCCTGAGGAGCAAACATTTTAGTCTGAAGTGATTTTCATAAGCCTATTTGTGTTTTGGAGGACAGAAATTGAAACTTCAGGTAAGATTGTCCTGACCCTAGGGAAAAGAAAAACAAAAACAAAACAAAAATTTAGAGTAGGTAAAGTTGTCTACTGTATTTCCTTTAGGATCCACTTCCTCCCTTCCTTCTGGTGCTTTGCTCTTGCAACATTCTTAGAGGCCTGTCCAAGGTTCTCTTCTGCTCTCAAGTATCTGTTATCGAACCCTTATTATGTGGTCTATTGGTGATTTACACACTAATATTCTCATGGATCCTATAATTTTTATTAAATGGAGATTCCTGAAGGTGGAAAAACCTTGTTGCTATTGATGTGGTTAGGGTTAAGGTTGCTCGAGACCCCAAAATAGCAACATGCTGAGTCCTGCCAAATAGTTCTACTCAAGTCTTCTCTCAGCCAAAGAAAAGCAAAACTTATTAAAAGTTCACCTGTATTGGACACAGAGCAAGTCTGTGCTAGAAAATTCTATGGTGCTCTCACACACTGGGGGAAGATGGGATCTTATATACAGAAAGGCTGTGGGAGGAATCTAGAGGTGGTCTAGAGGAGGAGTTTGGGGAGAGTTTTCAGGAGGAGTTAATGAGGTCAATGAGTGATTAAGTGTGGAAAGTTGCTGGAGACTATCTGGAGCCAACAGACAATGGCGGGCTAGGCCAGTTCAAGGGTGGATTGATATTTTGATAGGCTCAAGGGTGGGAAGTAGATGGACAATGGAGGGCTAGGCTAGTAACAGAGGTCTGGGCCCCGCCACAATGAAAGCTTATTGCCTCTGCAAATGCCTCATCAAGTGGGAAGATTCAATCAGAGTTCAAGGGGTTTCCTGTACCTCAAAAATTCAAAGATAGCTCAATGGGGTTCCCAGAGCCTGCACCTCATCACAATAATAGGAGAAGGGAATGATATTTTTGATCAGGTAGTTACTTACTAAGCCTCTTAAATAATTCCTACTACTAAGTGACTATGAAAGACACTCTCTGACCCACCAATAGACCACATAATAAGGGTTCGATAACAGATACTTGAGAGCAGAAGAGAACCTTGGACAGCTTATATTAGAAGAAAGATGAGTTCAAATTTTGCCACAGACACATTTCCTCACCAATCCCTCATGCCAACACACACACACACACACACACACACACACACACACACACACATGTACTCATATAATATCTACCATCAGCTTTTCTTCTTCTCCCTCCTTCATGGACAAATCATTTAATCTCTCAGAATTTTAGATTCCTCAGCTATTAAATGGGTGAAAGGAGTATTAAAAATACTCAAATCATCTCTCACACTTATTGTAAGGAAAATATTTTTATAAACTCAGAAATGTTATATAAGTGCATTAGTACTACGATCTTCAGTATCCTGAAAGTGGAAGTCAAATTTTTCAAATCTATCTATCAATCTATCTATCTATCTATCTATCCATCTATCTATCTGTTTATCTATCTGTCTGTCTGTGTCTACCTGCCTGCCTGTCTGTCTATTCATTTATCTACCTCTATTGTCTATCTATATCTGTTATCTATCTCTAGCCATCTATCTATATATTTATCATCTATCTGTATCTATCTATCACCTAGTATCATCTATTATCTATCTAGATCTATTTTTTCATTTATCTAATCTAATCTATCTATCTATCTGTCTGTCTGTCTATCTATCTATCTATCTATCTATCTATCTATCTATTTATCTATCTATCTGCAAAAGCAACTTCCAGGTTCAGATTGTAAGCATAGCAAACTCCATTTGTTCAGTGACAGATTAGGGCAAAACATTCACAGAAAATCAAAACATAGCATAACTCAATAATTTAGTAAGTCCTCAATACAATTGCAAAGTACCAAGGTCCAAGTACCCCACCCCTGGGCAGTACCTTCATTTAGTCATTCAACAAAGACTCTTTTCTCAAATGGAGATTAGTTTCCAATCATAAACAAAGTACATTCATTTGGTCAGTCACAGAGCACAAAAAGTAAAAAGTTTCCCACCCTTGGATCACAACTGAATTACAATACCATCCATTAATGTCAAGCACTTTCTCAAAAGAGACAGTGAAGAGCACAAAAGGCCATCCACCCTTAAGCTACAACAAGTTTAAGATATCATCAAAGCATTTAATACCCAAGGAGAGGTCTTGTCTTCATCTTGACCCCAGGCAAGTTCTCAGCAATCTCTATTCCTGGGGAGTCAAAGCTTAACAAAGCCACAATGTACATTGCTAGTATCCTCATCAATCCACTCTCTGCCTAGAGAAGAGAACCCCTGAAAACATCCCTCTTCCAGGATTTCTGTATAAATACAACAAGAAAATCCTTCTTTGGGGCTTCTGAACCAACAGCAAGGTTCCAGGACCTCTGCAACAACAGCACTATCCTTCACCAGCACATGAATCTGGCAAAACAGCATCAAAATAGGCAGACAAAAGACCAGCATTACAGCCATGTCTCCTCAGTCCTCAGCAGCTCCAGGTGGCTGTTCTCAAAAGTCCTGGGCAGCTCCAACTGGCCCTCAGCAGTCTCCCTCTCAGCAACTCTGGCCCTTGGCAATTCTCTTCTCTCTCTCTTCTTCCATGATACTGCTCCCCAAAAATTCTTCTGGCCTTCTCTGCTTGGGTCTTCTCTCTGCTTGGACTGACTCTTTGCTTGTGCCTCTCTCTAAAATCCATGGCACCAGATCCTCCAAGTTCAGCCTTCTCTCTTCACATCAACAAGTGCATCTCACAAGTTGTATTCACTAGCTCTTGGTTTCAACATTCCACCTGAAAAACAAGCCAATACAGAGGGATCTTTAAATTCCATTACCATTACACTATCATCTGCTTCCAGTAGGATGTAAAATACTTGAGGGCAAGAGCTCTTTCCCCTATTTATTCTCTAGCATGTAGCATTATTCCTTAAATGTAGTAGATGCCCAATAAATGTTTGCTGAATTGAACTATATATAGTCTCTATATTTTCAGGTCTAAAATGAACATTAGAATCAACGTCTTTCCTGCATGTTAAGCATACACTACAGCAAAGAACCTGATTCTCTGAGAAATTACTAAGTCAAGAATATTGTCTTTACCTTCACAGTGAAGTAGAGATTTCTTCTTTTTTGTAAAAGTGAGCACTTGATTTGAAAAGGATTGGAGGAGACTATAATAATAATTTTTCAAGTTGGTGACATCTGGTTGAGGAAGCCATCATCTCATGCAAGCAGATTCTATAGAACCAAAGAATTTTTATTTTATTGTGAAGAATTTAATTTTATATTCCTTTTAAGGTCTTACCTATTAACATTTTGGAGTATGACAGTCAAGTAAGTGTTGACAAATATGTACAATTCTTTCTTGTGGAAATTATCTTACTCTTGTATCCTCACCAACTACAGATAAAGGTATGTTTGCTGACACATTCCCCATGATGGATTATACAACAAACTTTAATATTTTCCCCATCCCTCTTGGCTTCTTTCTGTAGTGCCTAACTACTCCACTTTCTAGGATTCTCTAAGTATATCATCATATGGTTTCTACTAGTTTTGTTGTTGATATTATCAATTATACCAATAGTTTTCCTAAAATTGAATAAGCCTTGCATTCCTGGAATAAATTCTACCTAATCAAAGTGTATTATTGTCATGATAAGTTGCTGTAATCTTTTTGCTAATATTTTATTTAAAATTTTGCATCTTTAATCATTAGGGAAATTGGTCTATAATTTTCTTTCCCTGTTTTGGCTTTTCCCAATTTAGGTATCAGTACCATATTTGTATCATAAAAAGAATTTGATAGGAGCCCTTCTCCAATTTTCCTAAATAGTCTATAAAGTCTTGGAATTAGTTGTTATTTAAATGTTTGATAGAATTCACTTGTAAATCCATCTGGCTCTGGAGATTTTTTCCTAAGGAGTTCACTGATAGTTTGTTGAATTTCTTTTTCTGAGATGGGACTATTTAAATATTTTGCTTCCTCTTCTGTTAATCTAGGCAATTTATGTTTTTGTAAATATTCATCCATTTTACTAAGATTGTCAACTTATGGGCATATAATTGGGCAAAATAATTCATAATTATTATTTTAATTTCCTCTTCATTAGAGGTAAGTTCATCTATTTTATTTTTGATACTGGTAATTTGGTTTTCTTGTTTCTTTTTTTAAAATCAAATTGACTAAGGTTTTATCAATTTTATTTTTTTCATAAAACTAGCTCTTAGTTTCATATATTAGTTCAATAGTGTATCAGCAATGCAGTATTCACAATGCCTACAGAAACTATAAATATGCTGATATAGTTATTAATCACAAAATGGAACAGGCTCTCTACATAAGAAAT
>CM053587.1:154509579-154566092 GCA_028646515.1 Pseudochirops corinnae | reverse complement strand
CAAAGCAAAAAGAGTTCGCAGCCGCAGCCACTGCCTCTGACGCCGCTTCCAGTCCGGACAGCACGGAGACTAGCTTGGTTCTGGCGTTCTCTTGCTCCACCCCTTCCTGCTACTTCAGCAAGCTCAAGGGGCATGGAAGATCTTCAAATCCTAGTATCGTTACAAATAGTTTTCCTAATTTCAATTTTTATTAATCTCTCCTTTGGTTTTCAGTATTTCTAGTTTAGTATTTAATTGGGGATTTTCAATTTGTTCCGTTTCTAGCTTTTTTAGTTGCATGCCCAATCCATTGATCTCCCTTTTCTCTATTTGTTTTTTCATGTGAGCATTCAGAGATATAAAACTTCCCCTAAGAACTGCTTTCACTGCATTCCATAAGTTTTGGTATGTTGTTTCATTATTGTCATTCTCTTGAATGAAGTTACTGGTTTTTTCTATAATTTGTTGTTTTACCCACTCATTCTTTATGATAAGATTAGTTTCCAATTAGTTTTTAATCTATCTTTCCATGGCCCTCGTAGAGCCAATGCAATATTTACAGCTCCCACAATCACAATAAAGACCATGACTTTTTGTATGACATGACATTTGATCGCAAAATATACCAAACTTTCCAGAGAGAGGATAGAATTGAAGCATTTATTTAGACACCAGAAAACCAAATCCCAAAACCAGTAAGTTGATTCCATAATAGTACCAAAGATATTCAGAAGCCATAATATCACTGAGAGCCACAGCATTCTTCAGCCTTCCCACACACCAATTCAAGATCAATATTTACTCACAAATCTCTCTATCTTTTTGCCTGAGTGTCTTCTCTCTCCCATCATCTGGCTAGGTCTGACCAGCTTCCTATGGGCTCTTCTGTACCCTTCAGCAAATTCCTTCCATGACAGGCTCCATGTGATTACATTCAGGCTATGGGTGGCAGAGTTTACTTTCACAGCAGGGGAGGTCCCCCCTAGGTCTATTAAGGGGCAGGGAAGATCTTCCAATTCTCATTCTTACTATAGTCCTTTATTGCATATGATTTTTATCTCATCATGATCTAAGAATGATGCATTTAATATTTCTGTCTTTCTGCACTGGATTGTGAGGTTTTTATGCACTAGTATATGGTCAATTTTTGTGTATGCCCAATATACCATGGAGTAGAGGGCATATTCCTTTTTATCCCCATTCAATTTTCTCCAGAGGTCTGTCATATCTACCTTCTCTAAAAGTCTATTCACCTCCTTAACTTCTTTCTTGTTTATTTTGACTTTAAATTTATCAAGTTCAGAGAGAGGGAGATTGAGGTCCAAGACTAGTATAATTTTGCTATTTATTTCTTCCTCTAACTCCCTTAACTTCTCCTCTAAGAATCTGACTGTTATGCCTCTTGGTGTGTATATATTTAATAATGATATTATTTCATTGTCAATAGTACCTTTTAGCAGTTGTAGTCTCCTTCCTTATCTCTTTTAATTCTATCTAGTTTTGCTTTTGCTTTATCTGAGATTAGGATTACTATCCTTGCTTTTTTTTTACTTTAGCTTAAACATAATATATTCTATTTCAGTCTTTCACCTTTACCCTATGTGTATTCCCCTGTTTCAAATGTGTTTCTTGTAAAGAGCATATTGTAGGATTATGGTTTTTAATCCATTCTGCTATCCGCCTCCATTTGATGAGAGAATTCATCCCATTCATGTTCATAGTTATGGTTATCATCTGTGTCTTTCTCTCCCTCCTATTTTCCCCCATTTATGCTTTTATTTCTCCCTTATCCCTTCCCCTCCTCAAAAGAGTTTTGCTTTTGACCACCACCTCCCTCAATATTCCATCCCTATACATTCCCCCTCCCTTTACCTACCCTTTTCCCTTACTACTTCTTCCCTTTATTTTAACCCTCCCCCATTTTCTTTCCCCTTCCCCTCCTAATGCCAGTAAAGCACATTAGCTTTCTATACTTAACAAAGTATGTTATTCTCTCCTTCAACCAAGTCCAATAAGAGTAAATCTCAAACAATGCTCTTCTCCCTCACTTCTTTCTCTCTACTATAAGTTTTTGTGTCTCTTTACATTAAATTCCTATACTTAACTCAGTATGTTATTTCCACCTTGAACTAAAACCATTGAGAGTGAAGGTCATACAATGTTCATCTCCTTCCCTTCTTTCCCTCTACTATAATATATGTGATCCTCTTCATGTGATATAATTTACCCTTTTCTGTCTCCCCTTTCCTCTTCTTCCATATAATCCCTGTGCACCCCTTAATTAAGTTTTTTTATTATCACATCAGTCAATTTATAACTACACTCTCTATCTATGTATTTCCCTTTTAAGTACCATAATAATTATACAGTTCTCAAGATTAACAGATATCACCCTCCCATATAGGGATGTAAACAGGTTGATCTTATTGAATAATAAAGTTTCGTTTTGGTGTGTGTGTGTGTGCGTGTGTGTGTGTGTGTGTGTGTATATGTGTGTGGGAGCGTGGGCATGAGTATGTATGCATGTGTGTGTATTTATTTTTTCCACGTTTATCTTATGTCTCTCTTGAGTCTCATATTTGAAGATCAAATTTTCCATTGATTTCTGATCTTTTCATCAGGAAGGTTTGGGAGTCCCTTATTTCACTCAATGAGCATATCCTTGCCTGAAAGGAGATTTAGTTCAATTTAGCTGGGTGGTTGATGCTTGATTGTAGTCCAAGCTCCTTTGCTTTATGTTATATCATATTCCAATCCCTCTAATCTTTTAACGTAGAAGCTGCAAGGACCTGTGTGATCCTGACTGTGCTTCTACAATATTTAAATTGTCTCTTTCTGGCTGCTTGTAATATTTTCTCCTTGACCTGATAATTCTGGAATTTGGTGACAGTATTCCTTGGAGTTTTCAATTTGGTATCTGTTTTGAAAGATGAATGGTGGATTCTTTTGATGACAGTTTTACCCTCTGGTTCTAGGAGGCAATTTTCCTTGATTATTTCTTGTAAGATACTGTCCAGGCTCTTTTTTTCATCATGGTTTTCTGATAGACCAATAATTCTTAGATTCTCTCTCCTGGATCTATTTTCCAGGTCAGTTGTTTTACCAATGAGACATTTTATATTTTCTTCTATTTTTTTTCATTTTTTAAATTTTGTTTCACTGATGCCTCATAGAGACCTTTGTATCAACTTGTTCGATTCTCATTTTTAAAGAATTGTTTTCCTCAGTTAGGTTTTGAACCTCCTTTTCCATTAGACCAGATTTTACTTTCAAGGATTTATTTTCTCCAGTTAGGTTTTCAATCTCCTTCTCCATTTGCATAATTGTACTTTTTAAGGAGTTGTTCTCTACAGTGAATTTTTTTCCATTTTGCCAGTTGTATTTTTAAAATAATTGGTCAGTTTTTCTTCTACCTCTTTAATTTGGCCTTCAAAATCCTTCTTGAGCTCTTCCAATAATGCTTTTGGGGCTTGAGATCAGTTCATATGTCCTTTTGAGGTTTCATTTGTGGTTATAGAATCAATGCTGTCCTCTTGTGAATTTGGTTCTTCTTGCTGTGTATAATAGGATGCAACAGACCTTGTTTTTCCAACTTGGTTTTCCCCATTTTGATTACTATTTCCAGACTTTTAAAGTGGATCTCTGCTTCTGGGATACAGAGGGCTCTGACCCACACTTCTTATGTTCAGAGTTAAGGGCCTGGTTATTGGCTTTGTGTTCTGTGGCCTCTGAGTGCATAGACTGAGGCCAAGACCAGAACTTTCAGCATTTTTTCAGGGTTACACAGAAGCTCACAGCATGAGGTATAGTAGAGCAGTGGTCTGGCCACTTCAGGTTTCTGCCTTTGTGCCCCTGGGCTAGAGCTCAGGCAGGTTCAGTCAGCCAGAGTTCACTGATGTCTGCCAATTCCCCTGGTTGTGTGAAGGCACACCTGGGATTCTGGTGTTAGTGCTTACTGGCTCCACCCCCCTGGGGTTCAGGATCTCCCATTAATCAGCTGAGGAGGGACTTGTTGGGACACCTCCTGTCCTGCACTTTAGCCTTAGCACAGCCACAGCTGTAGCCTTCCTCCAGTCTGCTGCTGTTTCCACCATTTCAGGATTTTACACTGGGGCAATATTTTCTAGGTTCTCAGGGTCAAGGGGGGAGAAGAGAGCAGCTATGGTTTACTCTACCATCTTGGCTCCTGGAAGTTCAGGTAGATGATTTTTAAACATCCAGACTGTGAGCTGATAGCCCTGATAGCCCTAGCTGATAGCTGTTGCTGCTGCTGCAGGCCCTATGCTTGTCTCTTACCCAGTTCTGCCAGACCCCCATTCTGTGGTGAGAGGTCTGGGAATTGCTGCTGCATTGATTGAATCAGTTTTCCTGGACTTGCTCCAGCTCCGCTATGGTCAAATCTGTGCAGGTATAGCCCCAATACTCCATATGTAGTCAATTTGTTGGCATCTTAAGGGAAGTTTTTCTCCACATTGGCTGAAACTGTAAATCTATTTGCTAAGGTTCTGGGAATGGTAGCTCAGCACTTGGATACACTACAGCCATCTTGGCTTGCTTCTGAGCAAAGCTTGGGGATTCACATGTTCAAGAAGAGTGGCATTACTATGTACAGTCATAGAACAAAAAGCAGGAGGAGATCCTAAAGATCATTTAATCTGATTCCCTCATTATGCAGGTGAGAAAAGTGAAGCCAGAGAAGAGCATCTTATTTTCAAAATATCAAACTTCACACCCCTTTAAGTGTCATTGTTTGGTCAAGTACCCATGCATTTAAGTTATAAGTTTCATGAAGGAAAGGAAAATATCCTGATTATCACTGTATTTTACTCATGATTTAACAAAATGCTTTGCAAGTAGAAATCTAAGGATGATGAATGAAAGAGCAACTAGGATAAACAAAGGAAGAAGAATAAAACCTAGAAGTACCCCAAAATTCCTCCCTCCCCTCCAGCTGATTTTCCACCATTGCTAATACTCCTTCTACTAGCTTCCTGATACCTGACTGATAATCCTTCCACTACGACTCTTTATTTCCTTTCATTATTTTGACTGCAGTGCTGTCAGTGCTATTTTGAAGACCCAGAAATGTGAATGAAGTTAAACACACAATATAACTTAAATACATATCAAGACTTTCTTTTTTCTTCATTCTTTTCACATCATGTGTCCTCTAGCCCTCATTACCAGATAAGTGTGGGAAAGTGAATTCTTTTCAACTGTACCAGTGTCATAAAACCTAGTACTCAGGCCATGAAGCTTCACCAAGATTGAAGGAGTTGCTTAGCTGGGGGTAGTTGAGTGTGGGGAGGGTTGGGGTAAAAAGAGGGAGAGCTGCTAATTTTGCCCAAGGTATGGTGAGATCTCTCTAACAAAAGAGCTGATAATGTGTTGAGATGTATTAGATGTAGCTCAAAAAAATTTAGTATGACTCATCAGCAGAGAAATATGAAGGTATGGCAGTAGATGATAAAGGTGCTCCAGCAAATGGTGGAAGCATCTCAGTGGATAGGCAAGCTCACACATACACACACACACACACACACACACACACACATGCATGCATACACGCACACACACACACATGTTTATCCTCCATTTTCAAAGATGACTAATGATATTATGGGGTGATATCTTTACTGGTATGTGAATTGGATTTAAGTTGAGACAATTGAGCAGAATCATCAGCTTGACTCTCTCTTCCTGAGTCATTGAAGTCCAGTGACAGGACAAAAATCAAGCTGTCTTGCCTGGGATGTAGTGGATGACCTTGGTGTCTTTGATGTCTCACCAAACTTTAAGCACTCCACAATGTCTGTTTCAGTCATTTTCAGGACTGTTGGAAAAAATTGTTCTCCTCTTCCCAATCAGGTAAGTGAAGTCTTTATATGCTCGGGGTAGACATCCCCTTAACTCACCAATGGACATGTTGGACAGCTGTCAGTTATTCTCAACCTAGTTTAGCCTGTCTACTGAGATGGTTTACTGGAGCAGAGTCACTAAATATACTATGGCTTCTTGGAGCCATAGGTGAGAGTTGAGTGAAAGGCAGACACCAAAAGTGGATGAGCAGCCCTGAAAAGGGCTTGGCAAGTCCGTATACCAGAAGTACTAGCTCTCCCTTAACTCCCCCATATACACCACAGTCACATAGCTAGTAAGTACAAGAGGCAGAATTTACACTTAGATTTTTCTGACTCCAACCATAGGAATCTACTATTTGCTTCTCAGAAGTGTATATTAAAATTAGAAATACCCTTAGAGATCATGTAGTTTGACCCTCACTTTATAGATAACTAAATTTAGGTCCAGATGTTGTGATTTGCCTAAGTTAATAGCAAAAAAAGTGGCAGGGCCAGGATTCCAAACCAAGTTTAGTGCTCTTTCCACTACATCACAATGTCACGGAGAAGCAAAAATGGAAGAGGACTGGCCTCCAGCAGACAATAAATACAGAGATTTAAGAGAGCAATAGTGACAAGGGGAGTGCCAGGACCTTACCAAGAGAGCTGAGAGGAGCAAAACCAAGAAGCAATTGGATAGAAAAGGTTTCTCAGAAATGTCCACTCAGAAGCATCCTAGCTATGATTCAATTACCTTGGAGTGCAAATTGTCTAAAGCATGTTATCTTTCTTTCAATGTCATGAATGTAGGAGATTACAACCTTTTATGTAAGAGGAGCTTAGAATGATGCTTTTGCTTTATCAAAAGCTAGTAGATCATTCAGTGAATAATGCACTGGGCCTAGAATCAAGAAGACCTGAGTTCTAATCCATAAAAATTCAGCAAAGAGAGGATTATCCAGGAGAAAAGTGTGTCCAACTGTGCCAAAGTCACAGGGAGGTAAAGATTGAGAATTGAGATATCATCAAATTTGATGAGAGATTGTGGCTAGTATTGAAGATCAACCAATGAATCAATAATTAAGCACTTACTATGTCCCAGACATTATGCAAAATGCTAGGGATACAAAAAGAGGCAAAAGACATCCTCTGCCCTCAAGAAGTTCACAATCTAAATGAGAGAAATTTTAGTTGTTAAATGAGGTCAGAGACCAAATATCAAAAGTAAGTGAGGAGAAGAAGTGTAGGCAAAATGTATAGAAAGTGTTTTCTGAGAGTTTGAAAAATGAAAGAGAGATATAGGATAATAGCTTAAGCAGATGGTAAAGTCTCACAAAGATTTTTTTTTTCTTTTATGGATGAAGGAAAAAGACACATTTGTAGATAACGGGAAAAGAAGGAATAGACAGGGGCAGGGTAGGAGGCTTGCTTGAGAGGACAGTCTACTAGAAAAGACCAGAGGAGATGATTACATGAAGTTTAATTGAACTTGGTCTAGTCAATGAGAAGGATTATTACATCATTAGAGACTAAAATAAAGGAATAAAGAGTGAGAAACAATGTTTCCAGATGAAGAGAAAGAGAGAGGAGAGAAATCATAGGACCTGATTTCTATTTTCAACGTAAAGTATTAAGGAGGTCTTCAATTGAAAAATTGGAGAGGGAGGGAGGCAGATGTGTGGGAGGCTGGAGTAGAGAAGAGAATGTTGCATCAATCAAGAATTGAGGATGTGGGATATAGAATCAGATAGAGTAGGGTAGAAAGGTAGTCTTGCTGCAGTGAGGATCCATTTGAAATTCAGAACTTAAAATTGCAGAAGACACAATCCCCTCAGTTGTGTGATTGCTTCTAGTTGTACTTAGTTAGAAAGACATGAGACATGTTGATGTCTCATGTCTTAAGTAATGAAGGTTTACGGTTATCAAGGCATGAAGACTGATATGAGAAAGGTATAGGATATTCAAAAGTAGATGAGAGTGTGTTGAATTGATTAGCTCTATGGTGGAGATAAGTAAAATGAGAAAGTGAAGCAAGCACAAGAATGACAGATGGCCTGAAGAAATGCTGAGAGGAATCCTAGAGGGAAGACTATACTTAGATCATACTAATCAGATGGACAATTTTCCTACTCTAAATGTGTCCATGGAAGGATAAACTATCACATGCATTGGTTCCGTTTTAATGTTTCCTGATAACCACTGTCAGGCACTATGGTATTCAAACAAGCACATCCATCTTGCTACAAAATAAACATTTTTTTCTCTAAAAGTAGAGAATACTTGACCATTATTGTCAGCGTTGGTTGTCTACTTCACAATGATTATTTAGTTTAGGTAAGACTCCAAGTGAGACAAAGTCTACATAATAACCAACATATCAGTTTGAAAATAAAGGAAAACTCAAATCATATATATTTTTTTGTATCCATTTGATATTAAACAACAAATCTGATTCAATTTTCTTTCCTGATAAATTGACCAATTATTTTAATGCCATACAGACATCACTTGTGTCCATGTAGTAATGAATAGTAGGATGAAAAGTGAACAATTCTATGTCTACGTAATATTGGTACAATTAAGCAAGTTGATTCACTCCTCAACAAATGTGTGTCAGTTCCTTGAGAGAGCAGGGACTGTCTTACTTTTCTGTTATATCCCTAGTTTTAGTTCAGTGCTTTATATACTAAGCATTTAAAAAATGCTTTATTAATTCATTCAAATGTAATTTAGCCAAATTGGTCAGCTTAGTAAAAAAAACAAAACCCTCATTTAAAATTTATATGAGAATCTATAACTTTGTCAGCAGTAGAGGAAGTCCCAGTATGAAAGCTAAAAGCTTTCCATTAATGTGGATACACATATTGCAACCAGTCTATGATTTTAGTAGGTAAGTTCCAACGAGTTGCATTTATTGTCATGTAGGAGGAAAGAATCTTTTGTTGAATTTTGCATAATTCCAACCAATTATGTTAGTTTTATGTAAAATTCATCATAGTTTTAACTTTAGGCTTAGTGTATTTCTTTTAGTCTCTCCTTGAATGCTTTAGTTTTTAATTCTTTAAAATCATTTTTATTTGAACCTTTTTCATGTTCTCTAGATCCCTTTTAAATTCTGGAACTCCAAACTGAAAAAAGGCACTCTGTTAAGGCCTGATATATACTGGTTATAACTAATAGACTGTCTCATTTTTCTTATAACCTATTTTTACATTTTAGTGTCATTTTCATAAAGCTATATCCCTACATCAAATTATGTCCCTACATATCTTATGTCTAACCCAGAGACCTCAGGCCACAAACTCTATTTTGTTCTGTGATTGGAAAAATTTCTTCCTCATCTTAGTTCTAACATGTAGATACATTTTTGGCTGAAGGAGAAGGAACTATTTACCTTAATTTTCTTTGAGAGAAGAGATATGCTTCATTTTTTTTCTCCTCTGTAATTAAACTTTATCATATCTTCTGACAAGGAAAACTATTTTAGACTCAAGACAACAGACTTAATTATGATGAACCCTGGAAAGAATAGCATCAAAACCAGTTTGAGGGAAATGTCATTTGATTCCAACGGGTACAAATGACTTTGTAATTATCCCATAGCTGAGCCTGTTGCTAAATACAGGGAAATAATTCACATGGTGAGAGAGAAAAAAATGTCTTTCCTTCATTTTTGTTGATGTCATCTCAATACCATATGGCCCAACTGTTGGGCTGCGTCTTCTAACCTTGTTATGCTAAGTAGCTAAGGTAATTATAAATTAACTAATCAGGTGAATGGATGAGGAGGCAGAAAACTCAATTTCAGTCCTCCAGAGGAAGGTTTAAGTTTGTGAATTAGAAGGGAGAGTTGGCATGGAGTCCTTATGAGTCACTTTCTAGGAAGATCCAGAAGCCCATAGTTCTGAGACAGGGCTTTGGGACCCTGCTCCAAAACACCTCTTGGAGCCTGGAAAGGCGTTATAAGGTCAAGAAAAAAAAAATTAATAGTTTCTGACTAAACAAAAACTTTCCCCAAAATGAACCTACCAACTCCTGATATTAGCTTTTTACTTACTTATCTTCAAGCATTAGTGTATAATTAAAACTCCCAGAACAGAATTTGAAGTTACTGGAAATGGATGAATTGCATGAAGTTACTCACTCATAGTAACCAGAGCTATGACCAAACAAAACCCACAATTTGGTCTGCTAAATTGAGTGTTAGAACATCTAACAGTTTATTTCATAAAGATTTCTCTAGCACATAGAAAGGCAATATAACATAGTAGAGCTGATCTCAGGAAGGCATAGGTTCAAAAATCACTTCTGAAACACCCTGTGAAACCCTCAAAAAGTCATTTAACCTCATGGTGTTCTAAGTACCTCAATAATATTGTTTTATAGCAGATCCACATTGGTAGAGTTTCCATGAATTGATAATGAATAATTTTTTTAAATGTGCATGTGCATGTGTGTGTACACATTCATACATATATGTATATGTACATATATGTGCACATATATTTATACACACAGATATGTGTGTGTGTATACCCTATATCAATAACATCTCAGGTTCAGTCCCCCTCCCCAAAAAAGTAGGTTCATGTTTTGATAAAGTTACATGTAATATTGTTTTCTGGGGACTGCCATATGTTAACCTGCTTACTGAAAGAAAGTAACCTGCAAAAATTCTATTGCCTACCTTGCTGGCACCCCCAAGTCTATTAAGGTGGCAGAACTACTTGAATCTCTGGACCTCGTTCATATCTCACGTGTAGAACTGAACTCTACAAAATAACTACATGATTTTCCTCTAGAGAGATTTGAATGGAATAGTCAACAGACATACAATAGAGGACTTCTTAATTCAGTTGCAAACACATCAATCTATCCAAGACGTCTCTTACAAAATGCAACTAGAATCCTCAGCAGTAATCATAAATATAAAAGTCACATAATTACTCTTGTAAAGAGGGTTTTAAGTGTTATCTCTGCTAAACCCACTTGTGTCTGTCTGGACATAAAATCATATGGATTTATAAGTTCTATCAGGGAGAGTTGGAAAAAGATACAAAAGGGTGAAATCATACTTCTGATTGTTCCTCCACTCACCAGAAGTGCACATTTCTTTTTACTTCTGATCACAGAGATATCTGGGGCCTCAGAGGCTTTGCTCCATTATTTGACAGAGTAGAATCTCAGAAAAAGTTGATTTCAGAAACCTCCTGACTCATGCCTCAAAAATTCCAGAGCCCCACCTTGAATCTTCCATTTGCCTCAGGTCACATGCTTCCAATTACACTGACTCCTCAGCGCCTCCTGTGTGGCCTCCAAGGCAATGCTTATTCTCATTGGAGGTTCTACCAAGCCTATGTCACTCTGAAATGAAAAAAAAAAAATGTTTGAGTCCATTAATAAACATCAAGTTAGGCTTCTCCTCAATCCAGTGTACATAACTCAATAGGAAGTGGGGAGGGGAGGTAATTTCCTTTCTTATTCATTTTCTGCAACTTCCTCTTGGCACGTGAGCTGCAATTTTCAAGAATAGCTCAGCAAATGAGTATCTTAAATACTGTAAACTAAGATGGTCAAATGCATCACAAAATGTTGCTTTCTGTTGCTAAAGAAGACATGATAAAACCAATACCTGTATTTGCCTCTCTAGAAGATTAGCAGGTGCTTCCTTCAATTTTCTGTTTTCATTTACGGCAAGAAGGTCAAGATCAATAAGATTCAGTTCTTTTCAGTAATATGTCCAATCAGTCACAAGAATCACATTTAAAGTACCAATAGCTAAGTTAACCTTTATAAACTGTCTAAAAATTTGTGGGATTCTGATCATCTACTACCCTCCTTTTTTGGTACTCTATCACTGACACTGCAGAAACATCATCCTGTTTTTCTTTTAGTCAAAGAATTCATCACTGCATGATCAGGTTATTAGGGATGAACCACTGTGTACTTAACTAGATTGCTCCTAACAAAGCAGACACATATGATTGCCAGGATGTCTAGACCCAAAGCATTTCCAGTGTGATAAAACCTGTCAGAGCAAGAACCTTTAAGAATCTTGCTTGTGTCACCTCCATGCCATAGTGAAGTGGTGACATACTTCAGTGATTAAGGGAAGTGCATTGGAATGAAAGTGAAGTCAGTTTTTTGGTAAGTAGGGAATAGTCCATTGGGAGGAAGAATCTCTCACGTCATAAGAAGGGAGGACATCAGAGATGGGGCAAAGGTAATCATGTTATCAGAAAATAGAGAGTCATGTCAGATGGTAGAGGTTACTCTTATAGAATTTATCATTTAGAGCAGAAAAAGAATTTAGAGAGTATCTGGTCCAACCTCCTCATTTAGCAAGTGAGGAAACTAAGGCCTACAATGGTGAAATGACTTACTTGAATTCAGATAGACAGATGTTCATTTCTTTACTTATTTGAATACATACTGATTTCCCAAAGTTAACGTAAGGTCTATCTATGTGCCCAGATACGGTTTTGTTTTTTATTCCTATAACCTCCAGAGAATAGCAGGGTACCTGGCACATATGTTTGATGAATCAAATTGAATTGATTAGCTACAATGGACCTATCAAACAGTTAAGTGAAAAAGATAAATTGTATATTCATTTGGGATATGAAGGTGTTGATTTAGGAGGAAAGATTACAGAAAGAATTTAGAGTGCTAATCATACATACTACAAGATAGCTGTCTCCAAATCATTAGTCTTTTAACTAAATTTGAACTAGAAATTCCAAAAGAGCACAAAATTTTATGAGACAGGGTTCCTGTGGAAATAAATGATTGAGTCAAAAAAGCTGATTTTTTTGACTAAAAAAATATGAATCTTAGTGGTATTACTGGCAAAGGTTTTATATGTGTATTTTTGCTTTTTTGCTAGGCAAGAAGAGGATAGAGAGGGTTTTTTCTACCATTCAAGAAAATCATTTTCCTGTTATAAATATTAATGGATTTTGTAATAAATTACACACTTGAATGGCATTTTGTTACTTAAAACTAAAATATTAAAAACCTCATTTGGAATTCACTGAGAAATCATGTAATTTAAATCACCTAAGATGGGCTGGGGGGGAGGACCACAAGCTATTGCTTGGGAAATATTAGAGTTATTAAAATACATCTTTTGAGGTTGGGTTAACATATTTCATAGAACCATCTAAAGAAAAGAAGACAGGACAGCTAGTCTTATATATTAGTCTTCTGTAAGTGTGTGACACTCATTCTCTATTTGCTTCTTTAGTTTAGCCTTCAGAAATTTTGATTAATAACTAATAAATAGAAGCTTAAATTCATAAAGAAATCTTAGGTAATCTAATCCTTATGATTTCTAGTACAGAATTTCTTTCTTTTACCCCTGAATGAATTTACTTACAAGGTCATACACATGATCACAGGAACTATATACTAAATAAGATTTTACTATTTTTTCCTTCAACCTTTCCCCAGGAAATCTGTGGTTTTATACTATGCTAAATCATCTGTTTATTAGTTTATTCAATCTTTTGAGTTTTGCCTCTACTATTATTGTTGCTACATAAGAATGAATCCTTGAAGAGTTAGTTCATTCTAATTTTCCTATCATTTGACATAACCATTTATTCAGGTGTCCTCCACTAGAATTTTCCTCTGATATCTCATCCAGGCATGAATATGACCCTAGGTACTCTAAGACTCAGCCAGTGGAGCACAAATTTCTCAGGTTTTAGAAAAGCTGGAAAAGCTTCAAGCAGGGACCAGTAGGAAGAATATATCAGTCATCTAAGAATGAGCCTAATTTGGCAGATTGATTAGTCACAGGTGGTATAGTTTTCAGCCATACTGTCAATCAATTGCCATTTCAATTGAATGTAAATTCTTTGAGGGCAGAGATTGCTTTTTTTAATCCTTATATCCTCAATGTTTAACATTTAACTTTACATTTATGCTACATATCAAATGAGATATTTGTATAAACACTTAATGCAGCTGTTGAATTGTTTTTCAGTCATGTCGGACTCTTCACGATCCCATTTGGGGTTTTCTTGGCAAAGATGTTAGAGTGGTTTGTATTTCCTTCTCCAGCTTATATTACAGATTAGAAACTGAGGCAAACAGTGTTAAGTGATTTGCCCAGGATCACTCAGCTGAGGCTGAAATTGAACCAAGGAAGATGAGTCTTTCTGACAACATGGTTGGTGTTCTATCTACTATGCCACCTAGTTGCTCCATACTTAGCACAGTATCTGTCACTTCCCTCCTATTTTTGTCACTCCCATTAGAGTGTAAGCTTCTTTTGAATAGGAATTGCTTTACTTTTTGTAGTGTGTTTTCAGAGTCTAGAGCAGGGGTTGGCAATAGTGAGCACATAATAAATACATTTTTATTGACTGATGGTAGTTGCTTAATGAATTCTTCTTATTGTTACCAAATACTAATGTAGAGAGTTGCTATATTGACAAAATGTCAGATATTTAAAAAATTAAAGAAATATCAAGTTATCAGTCATTATCATCACCTTCAAACACTTCATTGCTTTGTGTGTGCATGTGTGTAAAACACTTAGCTTATAAATGGCTACAGAAAAGTATAAAACTCTGTCTCTGAGTTCAATTGTTCCGATTTGTTTCCTTTTTAAACTGTTTTTTTTTTTCATCAAGAATGCTTGGAAATCCTCTATTTCATTGAATGACAATATTTTCCCCTGTAACATTATACTCAGTTTTGCTGGGTAGGTGATTCTTGATTTTAACCCTAGCTCCTTTGACCTCTGGAATATCATATTCCAAGCCCTTCGATCCCTTAATGTAGAAGCTGCTAGGGCTTGTGTTATCCTGATTGTGTTTCCACAATACTCAAATTGTTTCTTCCTGACTGCTTGCAGTATTTGCTCCTTGCCTGGGACCTCTGGAATAATTCATATACTATAATATATATATATATGTGTGTGTGTGTGTGTGTATATATACTATAATACATATACTATAATACATATACTATAATGCTCCTAGGAGTTTTCTTTTTGGGATCTTTTTCAAAAGGTGATTGGTGAATTCTTTCCATTTCTATTTTGCCCTCTGATTCTAGAATATCTGGGCAATTTTGCTTGATAATTTCTTGTAAGGTGGTGTCTAGGCTCTTTTTTGATCATGCCTTTCAGGTAGTCCAATAATTTTTAAATTATCTCCTGGATCAATTTTCCAGATCAGTGGTTTTTCCAATGAAATATTTCACTTTGCCTTCTATTTTTTTCATTTGCTTGGATCTGTTTTATAGTATCTTGATTTCTCACAAAGTCATTAGCTTCCAGTCGCTCCAATCTAATTTTGCAGAAGTTATTCTCTTCAGTGAGTTTTTGAAATTTCTTTTCCATTTGGCAAATTCGCCTTTTTAAGGCATTCTTCTCCTCACTGGCTTTTTGAGCCTCTTTTGCCATTTGAGTTAGTCTATTTTTTAAGGTGTTATTTTCTTCAGTGTATTTTTGGGTCTCCTTTAGCAGGCTGTTGGCTCACTTTTCATGATTTTCTTGCATCATTCTCACTTCTCTTCCCAATTTTTCCTCTGCTTCCCTTACTTGATTTTCAAAATCAAGGCCTCCATGGCCTGTAATCAGTTCATATTTTTCTTGGATGATTTTGATGCAGGAGTTCTGACTTTGTTGTCTTCCTCCTGCCCCATGCCTTGATCTTTATTGTCCCAAAACAGGAATCTATGGTTTGATTACATTTCCTGGGCTTGTTCATCTTGCCAATCAATTACTTGACCCCTGATCTCTTTGCCACACTAGAACTCTGCTTCCAGAATGGAGAGAGCTCTCTCTCACATCCCTGGTGTTTTCACAGCTGCTGGAGCTATTAGTTGGGTGACCTCTCTAAAGACATCACAAGCTCTGTCTCACTGGTCACACACCAAGACCACAATCCAGATCCAAGCAGATTAAAGCAAGAGTGATTACCCTCTGAATGGTTGCTTGGTCCCCCTGCAATCTGCAGGCCAGGATCTCCTGAGGCAGCCAGGCATTGGTGGCTGCATAGTCGCCATGCCTCTACCACTTCTCACCCCAAGGGCAGGGACTGGACCATGCTCTTGGTCCCCCTGAGTTCTACACTGATCTTTTACTTTCTTTTTGGCATTTATGGGTTGATAAGTCTGGAAACCACCACAGCTACTGGTGATTCTCTCTCTCCTAAAATCTGCTCTGGGCCCGCCACTGGTCAGGGCTGCCTGGGGCCAGGGAACCATGTGGGTTCTGGTGTGATAGATCCTTCCTGTCAGCCTATTGGGCTTCTTACAGGGGGAGCTTGGTTTCTCTTTGTCTTTTTGTGGGTTCTGTAGCTGTTTAGAGTTTGTTTAGAGTCATTTTTTTACATGGGTTGAAAGTGATTGAAGCGGGAACCCACACCGTTTGTTCTTCTACTCCACCATCTTGGCTCCACCCCCCAGCTGACCCAAATTTTAAGTCTTGTTTTTTTTTAAATGCATTTAATTATTTTATAAGTATTTATAATCTTTCCCTCCCATTGGTCCCTTATTGAACAACAACAAAAAATAAAATAAAAGTAAGACTCTGATCATAAACTCAAAGTACTGAAAAACAATTTCCCAGAATGACCATGACTGAAAATGGATGTTTCTCTCTCTTTATTTTAAGTTCATCACCTCCCTAGCAGGATATAGATGGTGTGATTTGTTTTCAGCCTTCCAGAAACATAAACTTTATCATTGCACTGATCAGAGTCCTATAGTCTTTCAAAGTTGTTTTTTCCTATGATGTTGTCACAGTATATAAATTGTTCCCTTAGTTCCACTCACTACATTCAACATCAGGTAATAAAGGTTTTCCTAGTTTCCTCTGAAACTGTCCATTTCATTATTACTTATGACACAATAATATTTCATTACATTCATATCCCCTAATTTGTTTAGCCATTCCTAAAAAAGAGGATGCCCTTTTAACTATTCTGAAAAGAGCAGATATAGATAGATACCTATGCATACACATATCCATATAGATACATATAGGTCCTTTTCTTTGATATTTTTGTGGGATAGGCCTGGTAGTGGTATAGTTGTATCAAAGCACATACAGTTTGATAATTTGCCAGGCATACTTCCAAATTGATTTCCAGAATGACTAGAATGATTCACAGCTCTACCAACAGAATACTAGTGTATCTGCTTTAGCATATACTCTCCAACACTTGTCATTTTCCTCTTTGTCATCATCATCAGTCTGATGATCAATCCAGTTTCTTTTTTTTTTTTTAAATTTTAGACTCAAACACCAAAACAAAGATACAGAATAGAGAAAAGAAACAAAAGCATATCATAAACTTAAATATTGGAACTTAAATACAAAGAAAGGGGGGGAAGCATGTCATGCATATATCAGAACATAAGAGAGGATTCAAAATACATAACCATAAATTTTCACATCAAGAAAGCTTATAAGATAAATACTACATGTTGTATGGAAGCTGTCCATCTTTTCTTTGATTCCTTTACATTTTCTTTTGTTCTCTGCTGTATACTTTTTTACTTTCCTGTTTTTTCCCTCACCCATCCCCCAGAAGGCTACAATTAAGTGTGGATATATTTCTCTATAACAATAGATATATACATACACATATACATATATACATTCATATATAGACACATACTTTCCCAAACACATTCTACTCCTAATCTTTGTTTTTAATGTTTGTGCATATCTCTTGTTTCCTACCCCTCCTGTCTCCTCTACTTTACTTCTATCCACCACCTTGCTTTCCTCTTACTTGCCTATCCCCCCCTTCCAAGGATCCTTCCCCTATGCTCCCATTCCCATAAATCTAAACATCCTTCTGTAGCTCCCTATAACCTATTCCCTCAGCCTCCCCTCTAGAGATCTATCCCTTATTGTCCTATTCACATTGATCTAAACACAGTTTATAATCCCCTTTTATTTATTCCTTCACTCTCCCATCTGAAGATCCTTCCCTTGTCCTCTCCCCACTCCCTGTCTCCTTACTTTTTTATTTCTTCTGAATTTAGAAGACTTTTATGCTCTTCTAAATATATATGTATTGCTCCCTGTTAAACCCATTCCCAATGAAAGTAGGTTACCATAACTATCAGCCTTCTCCCCCATCATATTCCTCTGTGTTGATTCTTCCTCTTGTACCTCATTTATATTAAATAATTACTCTTTTTAGCTGTTCCTAAATGATTTTACATTTTAAATTAATATTGTACTCAGGTTTGTCCCAATCTTTTTTATGGGATACCCAATTATTAATAAGAATCTTAGACATACATTTTGCATTTTACACATGTAAAAAGTAAATGGTCTGTCCTTATTGAAACCCTTGTAACCAGTCTTTGGTATGTGCCTTATATTTTTCTTGGCTCTTGTATATCAAATCTTCTATGAGTTCTTTTTTTTTTTTAACAAAGTCTTGAAAGTCTGACAGTTGATCAAATGTCTATTTTTTTCCATTCAGGACTGTGCTGAACTTTGCTGGGTATGATATTTTCAGGCAGAGCCCCAGTTCTTCTGCTCTTCAAAATATAGTGTTCCAAGACCTGTGGTTCTTTAATGTCTCTGGTGCTAGGTCTTGTGTAATTCTAATTGTGACACCATCATATTTAAATTGTTTTATTCTTGTTGCTTTTAATAATTTATCCTTGAGCTGGGGGCTTCAAAATTTGACTATAATATCCCTATGAGTTTCCTCCTAGGATCTCTTTTAAGTAGTAATCAATGGATTTTTTTCTTACTTTTTCTACTTCCCCCCTTGTTCTGATACTTCAGGACAATTTTCTTTAATTATTTCTTGTATTATTGTATCAAAATTCTTTTTTTGATTAAAATTTTTGTTAGTCTGATTATTTTTATGTTTTCTCTTCTTGATCTATTCTCCACAATTGTTGTCTTTCTTAAAAGATGTTTTTCTTTCTCTTCTATTTTTTATTATTTATATTTTATTTAATTTTTTCTTGATATCTTATGATTTCCCTGACTTCACCTTGCCCAATTCTAATTTTCAAGGTGTCATTTTCTTCCTTAAGATTCTGGATCTCCTTTTCTAATTGGTTGACTTTTCTTTCATAATCTTCTTGTTTTACTTGAATCTTATTTTTCTTTTAGTTTTTCATCTATCTTTGTCATTTGATTTTAAAGTCTTTTTTTTTAAGATTTTCTACAAATTCTTTTTGAACAGGTGATCATTTGATTTTATTCTTTGGGGAAGAAGGGGGTTTCTTTGCTTCAATATCTTCCTCTGAAGATGAACCCCAGTCTTCTCTGTTCCCATTAATAGCTTTCTGTAATTGGATTCTTTCTCCTTTGTCTGTGCATTTTTTGTGATAATAGCTTATTTTTTGTAATCACCTCTAGCCCTGGCATATGGGGGATGGTGCCTCTTGCCCAGATCTCCAGTTCTCCCCTCTATCCTGGAACCAAAGCCAAACCTCCAACCTCCTATAAGTGCCTACAACCAAGGAGATTTCTGCCCCACTGCTTCTGTACTCACCAGGCATGAGCTCAATGCCTCTCACCCCCACCACTCTCCACAGCACAGCTGAGTCTGGTGTTCTTTGCCAGCAGAGGTTCCCTTGATCTTCCCCAGCTCAGATGCCCAACTCCCCTCACTAAGGCATGGTTAAATATTCCTATGACTGGCGCCAAGGCAACCTTTCAAAACAACTACCCCAGGGCTTGCCACTTGTTGTTAAAGCAGACATTGCCCTGAGGTATTTATTCTTTAAAGGGACCAAATCTTATCCTAGGACTTTTCTTCTGATCTTCTCTTATTGTCCCAAGGAGGACCCCTGTTGTGCCCCTATTCTTATTTATTTTTGCCCACACTTTGTTCACTCTAAGGTGCTGTTTTATCTCTTTTATGGCAGAAAATCTTGAAAGCTTAGAATTTTCTGACCTATCCTACCATCTTACCAGAATCCTCTCTGGTCAACACAGTTTCTAAAAGTAATAGAAAGAACATCATAGTTCCCAAAAACCTATAAGAATACTCTATAATACTTTCACACATCCTTAAAGAGGAAAAATGAGAAAAAAATAAATGCATCTTTTATGGTTCCTGAAGATTGGCTTTAGTGAAAAAAAGGGCTAATTTTAATGCCTTCTGAATCAAATGATATACTTTTAATGCCCAAGGTTATTTTTTTTTAACTAATTGGACTTGTCTGAAATTATAACAGGGTTGATGGTTGGAATAGGCCTGTCTTCTCACTGGTCTATTTGTAAACAGATTTTTTTGTTAGTAAAGGTCCAAAAGCTTAAAATTTAACTCTTATAAGACTCCCAACAACCCTCAGCCACATCACTTTTCCTTCAGAAAGTCAGATTTACCTATGGCAAATCAGTTTTACTCTAGCCCCGCTAACCAATGAACCTCATATTCTCTTGTACTTGATGAGGGTATCCTTTCCTGTCATTCCTGGACATCTTGGAATTTACACTGCTCTCCTTCTCAATAATACCCCTACCCCAACACCAAGAATATCTCCAGGAAAAGAGATTTTTTCCTCCTGCTAAATAGGTAAAATGAAATGACATTAGAAGCTTGAAAAGTAATTTTTATTCCTAATAATGACAGGTTTTTTCCTGGTCATGTTACTATCATAAAGCCAGGCATTATGAGAAACTAATCTCTCTGTCTCTCTCTCTCTCTCTGTCTCTCTCTCTCTCACACACATACAAATTGACATTTTTCTTGTTGAAAAATGAAATACTATAGCATTGCCTTAAAAATCTCAGATGCTTTAAAAATGTTAAAGAATTTGAATGTAAAGAATATTATTGGGGAATAGGAGCCAAGATGGTGGAGTGAAAGAAAGAACTTGTCTGGGCTCCCACCCCAACCACCTCCAATACCAGTAAAATATGACTCTAAACACAGTTTAGAGCTACAGAACCCACAAAATGACAAAGAGAAGCAAATCTCCTGCTGAAAACAGCCTGGCAAGCCTAATGGAAGGGTCTTTCACAATACACAGAGAGCTAAGAAATGAGGATGACGCAAGAAAATCAGGAAAAGCAAGTCAACAACCTGACTGAAGGAAATAAGACCTTAAAAGATAGACTAACTCAAATGGCAAAATAGGCCCCAAAAGCCAATGAGGAGAAGAATGCCTTAAAAAGCTGACTTGCCCAGATGGAAAAGGAATTTCAAAAACTCACTGAAGAGATCAATTCCTTCAAAATTACATTGGAACAACTGGAAGCTAATGATTTTATGAGAAATCAAGATACTATAAAACAGATCCAAACAAATGAAAAAATAGAAGGCAATGTGAAATATCTCATTGGAAAAACTACTGACCTGTAAAATAGACCCAGGAGAGTTAATTTAAAAATTATTGCACTACCTGGAAGAAATGATAAAAAAAAAAAAAAAAGGCTAGATATCATCCTTCAAGAAATGCTCAAGGAAAATTTCCCCAATATTCTAGAACCAGAGGGCAAAATAAAAATGGAAAGAATTCACCAATCGCCTCTTGAAAAAGAAAAAAAAAAAGAAAATATTTCAGATCCAATACCTGATTACATGCTGCCATTGGGGGGCAGGGGTGAGGGAGGGGAGAAAATTTGAAACTCAAGAGATTATGGAACTGAATCTTGTAAATTAAAAGTAAATAAACAAATCAAATTTGAAAAAAAAGAAAAAAGTTCCTATGTTCACTATATCCTTGAAGCATGAGCTCTATTATTTATCATGATTTTGACCCCTTTTATATTTTGGGGGAGAGAAAATATAGCAAAGATATATATAGACTTAACTGTACAATTTCTTACCATTATAATAATAGTTGATTTTTCAAAAGGCTTTAAGGTTTACAAAATGTTTTGCATATATAATCTTAAACCTTATAATAGTCCTATTACCTTGTTTTCTTATATTATTTTTTTTCCGTTTTACAAGTAAGGAAATGGAGGCTGAGAGAAATTATGTAACCTGCTCATAATCACAGAGCTAGTAAAGATCAATAATGAAAAACAAAAAAGATCCCCAAAAGAAAACTCCTAGGAATATCATAGCCAAATTCCAGAGTTCCAAGGTGAAGGAGAAAAATATTACTAGCTGTCAGGAAGAAACAATTTGAGTACTGTGGAAACACAATCAAGATAACACAAGATCTAGCAGCTTCTACACTGAGGGATTGAAGGGCTTGGAATATAATATTCCAGAAGTCAAAAGAGATAGAATTAAAACCAACAATCACCTAACCATCAAAACTGAGTATAATGCTTCAGGGAAAAATATGGTCATTCAATGAGATAGAGGACTTTCAAGCATTCTTGATGAAAAAACCAGAGCTGAACAGAAAATTTGACTTTCAAATATAAGAAGCAAGAGAAGCATGAGAAGGTAAACAGGAAAAAGTAATTATGAAGAACTTATTAAAGTTGAACCATTTACTTCTCTACATGGAAAAATTATAATTGTAACTCATGAGATATTTTTCAATATGTGGATAGTTGAAGGGAATATATATGTATATATATATATGTATGTATGTATGTATAAAACTGTGCATGTGTGTATAAACACACATGTGAGTGTGTGTATATGTGTGTGCATGTATACATAGACAGAGGGCACAGGATCAGTTGAATAGGAAGGGATGGTATTTTAAAAAAATAAAATTAAGAAGTGAGAAAGGAATATAAAGAGAGAAGGAGAAAGGGAGAGATAGAATAGGGCAAATTATCTCATATAAAAGAGGAAAGAGGAAACTATTACAATGGAGAGGAAGAGCAGAAAAGTGAATGGGTCAACCTTACTCTCATTGAATTTGGCTTAAGGAGGGAATAACATACATAGTCATTTGGGTATCTTACCCTACAGGAAAATAAGGGGAAAGAAGATAGGAGGGGGGGGTTTGACAGAAGGAAGGGCAGATTGGGGAGAGAGGATAGTTAGAAGCACATAATTTTGAAAGGGATGGGATCAAAGTAGAAAATAGAATAAGTGAGGGATGGGATAGAATGGAGGGAAATAGTTAGTCTTTCACAATATAACTAGTATGGAAACATTTTGCATCACTATGGAAACATGTTACATCACGCAACATATTGCATCAATATATGTACAACCTATATTGAATTGCTTATCTTCCCAGTGGGGGTGGGTGAGAAAGCAAGAAGAAAAAGAATCTGGAAATCTAAGTTTTAAAAACAAATGTTAAAAAAATTTCTTTTAATTGTCCTTTAACTGCAAGTGATATATAAGTGATATAAGATATACTGGCACTGGGGTATAGCAAACCATCTTACCCTACTAGAAAGTTGGGGGGGGGGAATGGGGGTGTATATAACAGAGAGCAGATTGGGGGAAAGGGTATTCAGTACGGTCTCTATCTTGGGATGTGGGTAGGGGAAAGACAGTGAGAAAATTTGTAACTCAAAATCTTATAGAAATGAATGTTGAAAACTAAAAATAAATTTAAAATTAAAAAAAATTAAAAGATATTATTACCCTTTCTTAAAACAATTCATTAAATTGTATTGCTTCTCCTGGGTAAATTATTCCCTTATAACGAGCTGATTAAAAAACAAGTATAATAGCCAATTTTATCTGTATGGTACTATCTCAAAAAACTGTTTAGGTCCAGAAAGAAGTCAGTTTAAAAAAATGAGTCATACCAATAATTCAATATTCCTGTTGTATAGTGGGAACAGCAGTAGGAGTCAAGGAGACTTGGATTCCAAGTATAACTCTGAAATTAATTAGTTCTGTGACCTCGAATGAGTTAATTGACCTCTTTGACCTTCTGCTTCCTCATCTGTCAAATGATCTGGTTGGATTAGGAGAGCTCTAAGGGTTTTTCTTTTTCAGTTTATAGCTTTGTGATTTCCTGATTTTTTTAGATGTGATATACAACTAGTAACTGAAATTTTGACTGTCATATACACAAATGATCAAAGTTAGAACAGGAGCAAACTCATAGTCCTGCCTCAGGGCAGCAGCCAGTTTCTCCCACACTCCTCAAGAGCCCTCTCATGGGAACTCAGCAGATATGAGCAATATCAGCCACAATATCAGGCTGAGTTCAAATGCCAGGAATTCCAGATTCATCTTGAAAGAATCATGAATTAATTGGCTTGCCATCCAAGGTCACCCAGTGAGTAAGTCTGAATCCTGTGTCAGAAACTTATTCTCTGGTTGACCCTGAATGGTTTAGCACAGGAAGGAAAACTGATTAGAATACCAATGCAATAGTTCAGATAAGATACAAGGAGGGCCTGCACCAGGGTGGTTGCCTTGTGATTTGAGAGAAGAGATGGTAAAAGGGAACAAAGTGAATGAAGACTGGAAGGATAGTCATGCTCATCAGCTTGTGATTCAGGAACTCCTCATCTCCCTGATGCCATGATCCTCTTCAAGAACAAAGGACAGGGGTGGCTAGGTGGCGCAGTGAGTAGAGTACCGATGCTAGAGTCAGGAGGACCTGAGTTCAAATTCGGTCTCAGACACTTAACACAAAAAGAAAACTAGCTGTGTGACCTTGGGCAAGTCACTTAACCCCAATTGCCCTTCCTCCCCCCCTCCAAAAGGCAAAAAAATACAATACAATACAGTACAGTACAAGCCTCTTGAGAAAAAAAAAAAAGAACAAAGGACAAATATAATCTGTGAGTAGTCTGAGCTGCCTGAATGAGGTAACTCAGCTCTCCTTCTCCCTGTCCCTGTTCCTGTCCCTTTCCCTCTCCTTTTCCCTCTCCTTCTCCCTCTCCCTTGGAAGGTAAATTTTGATGGCCGAAAGCTGCCTAGCTAACTTGGGATATACTAGCTAGATTTCTTTCTCAAAGACCAAACCTTAAACCCATTTCACTCTGGAGCTCATAAATCGGACAACAATAGTTCCCTGTCCAGACACCAATTAATGTCTATTTTTTGGCCCTCCTGGCTCAGAGCGGATGTAAATAATTACTGCTTTCTTGTGGTCAGCAACCCCCACCCAGCTCTTCCCTCCCAGTTTGATTCTTTTTTTTTATTAAAGGGACCATCCCTTGACTCACTTCTTAAAGAGGCCTATTCACTGAATTGGCATTACCTCACTCAAAGTAAGAACCAGAAAAAACTTTTGTCTAAAGGAGTCAGAGTCTCCCATTGCATCCTGGGCCACCTCCAGGCATCCTGATAATTATCTGACCACTGGACCCAGATGTCTCTGGAGGAGAAAGTGAGGTGGGTGACCTTGCATAACCGTCGGTCACTCAAATCAACATAAACTGTAAGTCATGTCAATTCAGGAACTGGAGCAAAAGCATGAGTTGAGAATTAGCATTGGACAGGGCTAGATAAACTAGTTGATATTAATCTCTGTCTCTTTATCAAGGTTATACCGGCAAATCATTAGCTCTTCAGGACATTGTCAAAGCAGAAATATATGCCTGAAGAGGGACCAGGGGATCAGGATATGAAGGCCAAAGCAGAAAATTCATTTCTACCTGGTATAAAACAGGTGAACTGAGGGAAAGAATATAAGTTAAAAAGCAAATCGGTCTGAAGAAGTGACTATTATTAGTTTTTATGCTAGTTACTAATCTGGTCTCTTTCCCAGGCAGTTAAGCCATATAGATTGGGTGAATGAATCAGTAGATTGTACCATGATGTTGATACAATTCAGAAAGCCCATTTTAATGTGACTTAGATTTCCAGGCTTCCAAAAATTTCCACTTCAAAAAGAAGGGAACTGAGCTAACTTCAGAACTGAGTCACAAGATGAAGTGTGGTTCACTCAGTTCCAATAATTAACCACTTGTTGTCTTAAGCCCCTCAAATCCCTCAACTATAGCCATGCATAACTAAATATATATCTATGTAACATATTTATATATACATATTTATAATATATTATATACTTGATTATATATTAATATGTCATATATAAATATTATAAGGAATGTTTGTAAACCTATTTATTTTTATTAGTGTGTATTAATATACTATAATAAAATATAGTATAATATTTCTATATGAATATATAAATAACTATAAATATATTTTAATTTATTTATTTTGTTACATTTTAAGTTCCAAACTGTCTCTGTCCCTCCCACTAAAACACACTAGAGAAGGCCACCATTTGACACAGATGTATAAATATATGTAAAACCACACTATGTGTACTTTTGTTTATCAGTTCTTTCTTTGGAGGTGGATAACCTTCATAGGTCCTTTATAGTTGATTTGAATATTTATAGTACCCTGAATAACTTGGTTGTTCAGAATCATTCTTTGAACAATATTGCTGTTGCTGTATACAATGTTCTCTTGGTTCTGCTCACTTCCCTTTTCATTATTTCATGCAAATCGTCCTATGTTTTTCTAAGATCAACCAGCTTATCATTTCTGACAGTACAGTAGTATTCCATCAAAATTATAAAACACAGCTTGTGCATCCATTCCCTAACTGATGGCCATCCCCTCAATTTCCATAAAGACATAGAAATAATATATAATATTTATATATTTTATATCAACATATAAATTATATATATACACATACATACATATATGTATGTATGTATATATGTATGTGTATATATGTGTGTGTGTATATATATATATATATATACATATATATGTATGTATGTGTATGAAGAGAGAGAGAGAAAGAGAGAGTTACTTATATGTTGTCTCCCCTATCAAGATGTGAGCTCTTTGAGGTCAGGAATATATATTTTTTCAAATTTTCTTTTTATCCCCAGTGCTTAGCAAAGTGTCTGGCACATAGTAGGACCTTAATAAATGCTTACTGGTTGACTAATAATGCCACACATAGAGCCAAATGCTCAGTGATTCTTTATTTCCTCCATTCTTCTCTGATTCTTCTAGGCTTCAGTGTTCTCTCTCTCTCCCTCTTGCCATTGTTTTTCCTCTTCATTTCCTCTTTAAGTTACTTCTTTCATTCTTTCCTCTAATACTACATATGATAAAGTGATAAAGTGAACAATATTGAAATATTCTTTGAGCCTTCTCAGGAGACCAAGCCATACTTTATGCAGTTATGCTGCATTGATGAAAACACAAAAATGGGTCATTCTCTCCAGGTCACTGCAAAATTCCTCATCTTCCATACATGGTGAAAATGAGATCTTCATTCTTTTGATATTCCACTTTACAGCTCTCATAGACATTATCTGGTTAAATTGCTCAGTTTCCTCTTCTGTAAAATGTCAGACTAGATTTGTCTTGAGATCTCTTAAGTTCTAAATGTAAGATCCTGAGTAGACTTTTCAGAGATTCCACCTTTATTCATATATTTAGATATAACAGATAAGGAAAGACTACATGGAACCAAACTAAAATTTTGAAAATAAATCAAAGTATTTAAAACAACTTGTGGAATCACTATATTTTCCCAACATTCAGATTGCCTTACATTTATGGTGTTTAATACATGTTTTCTAAATTGAATTAAACATATTTTTTTAAAATTTGGGACACCTAGGTAGTGTGGTAGAGTGCTGGGCCTGGAGTAAGAAAGACCCAAATTCAAATCCAGCCTTTCAGACATTTTAGCAGCTATGGGATGCTAGGAAAGTCTCTTAAATTGTGTCTACCTAAGTTTCCTCATCTGTAAAATGGGGGTCATAATAGCACCCTCTTCTCAGAGTTATTGTGAGGATCAAATGAGAGGATCAAAAGTATTCAGCATAGAGCCTAGCATAGAGTAGGTGTTATATAAGTGTTAGTTATCAGTATCATTATATTATTTAGACTTTAGAATGGAAAGAATAAAAGAAAAAGTGATCAAACCTTCAGAACCACAAAAGCAGTATCCAGATTTGTATGGACAACCACTACAATTTAAGCCCAGAATAGTAACACAAAGTATACTTATTAGTATGTCCTAAACACATTAATTAAGGAGTCCATTATTATTCTGTTAGACATGATGCTTGAAATTATTTAATTGAAAATGGTGATAAAGTTATAGTACAGAAAGATCATCTACAAAGACAAAGAAGACAACAGAGAGATAATGGAATCTGGATACTAAGTCAAAAATAGAATATGCTGCCTCATAAGGTAGTGATATTTCTGTCATAGAGGGGTCTTTAAGCAGAAGCAGAATGACTACTTATAAGGATTATTGTAAATTAGATTCATGCTTTGGTAAGAGTCAAACCAGACAACCTCTGAGTCACCACTCTAGTATTCTATAATTCTATGATTTATAAATCAACCCAATCTAACACAATTATTTTATTTTGAGAAGCATCAATTTTATTTCCAATGGTGTATATGTGAACCTTATATTTTTTTATTCAAATTATGGTGGAACACTGATTACATTTATGAAACCTGTCCATTGTTAAAATCTGTTACTCTAAGTGACTGAGCCCACAGCACCCAAACAGATACAACTAAGAGGAAGTTTGTCACAGGAGCTCACCAAGAAAATTTGCTATGAGAGTTTGAAAGAGGAATACTCGATGAGCGAAGATCCCTTTTCCATTAACTATGGCAGATTAAGAAATTTGCAGTGACCTGCAGAGAACATTATTTTTTTATTTGTCCATGCCAGGTAACTGCATGAAGTGTGGGTAAGTGATTCCTAAAATGAGTACTAAAAGGATTCAAAGAATGCCTTAATATTGTCAAGTTTGTCACAGGGAATGTTTGACTGGAGAGAATGAAAGAAATAATTCAAGGAGGAAATGAAAAAGAGAAGGAATGTGAAGAGGCAGAGGGAACATATTGGAGTGTGGATGAATGTGTGAGAGAGATGGAAAGGAAGGAAAAGCAAAATATTTGGATCTGTGTATAACATGGTAGATGTTGCTATGGGGTATAAAGTTGACATGCCTGTTTTTGGTCCCTTCTGCTCCCTTCCCCTTACTAGGTGGGTAACAGCTGAACCTTTTCCAGGTCTTTCCTACTTTTTCCATGTAGGGTGGTTTAGGGTACAATTATTCTTTCTGTCTCCACTCTATGTTTTCTAGCCCCTTTCTAAAGATTTAGTTAGTCACACACTCTTACAACAATTAACTAACTTTTTAGCCTGGGGCCATATAATTACCCTAAGACCCATATGGTCCATTCATCCACTTTTTTTTAATTGAGTTTATAGATCAAAGAAAAAATTAGTAGCATAATCACAAAAAATTAGAACCTCCTATTAGGGAAATTACCAACATTCAGGTAAAGATCTGGCTCTTCTAATTTAAATTTATCTCTACTCACTGGCCTCTTTTGTTCTGAGACAAAAAGGAGGTGATAGCCACTTTTTTGAAACTTCCCTTAGTCCTTGAAGAGGTAGAAACAACATCAGTTGTACCTTCAGCCTTGGTCTTTTGTTCCAAGATTCCTCTCTAAGTGCTCTCTCCCTTCTCTGCTGCAACTCAGAAGCATTCCTTTTCAATTCTCATTTTGCCTGTTGTCTTTGTGCCACCAATTCTTAACAGCTAAGCTTGTTAAGGCTTGGGTAGAGCTGTAGATGAGGGAGTATCCTCCCTCCCCCCCCCCCCCCACTGCTGCTTCTGCTGCTCTTCAAGTTCCCACTCTTCCCCTTAGCTAATGTTTCAGATCATGTGTCTCTTAAAAAAAAAAAGAACTCCCAGGCATCACTCAGTTTTGCTTTTGGGCATAAAGGACATTGCTATGATTTCAAATTGCTCCCAGGGAAAAAAAAAGAATAATTGTCCCTCTGAATTACAAATTCCCTCTGAACTACAAATGCCAATCAGTTCTCAAACCTCCATTATGTATACAATAAGTCATAGGCTTTTTCCTATAGAACAGGACTTCTTAACCTTTTTCATGTTGTAGACCTCTTTGACAGTCTGGTGGAATCAATGCATGTAAGATTACAAATGCATGTAAAAATATTATTCCTTTCTTAGAATAATATTTTCACATGTATAAACTAAAATAGGTAAGATTACAGAGGAAACCAACAATATTGAAATATAACAATTATTTTTTTTTTAAGTTCATGGACTTCAGGTTAAAAATCTCTGCCATAGAGACCAATATTTGAGAACCAGGCTCCAAGAAATGATACCATGGTTCCAAAGATTCCATGAGAGAGAGAGGCCATCCTGTAATGGTTATATGGAGGACATGTCTATGGATTCCATTAATCAAAAGACTTGGTGCCAGAAGGACCTTCTCTCACTGATGGACAATTCCCTGTAGGCTGTGTCTAAGCTGTAGCCAAGTGACATTACTCAAAATTCATTCAGATAGAGTGTAGAGATACTGCAGCAGAAGAGGCTCTAAAAATCACTATGAGGTTCTGGCTCAAGAGGCAGAGAGACAAACTTCTGAGACAAAGGTGACAATGAAGATAAGGGCAAAAGAAGGGAGAAGTATGTAGAAAAGGCAAGCAATATGGATCCAGACTTGGAATTCAAAGTCCAGCATTGAACCTAGGCCATGATGATAGGTACAAGACCTTGAGGTAAAGTACTTCATTCTTTGTCTTGCATTAAGAAATTAACACCCCCTAGTCTTTTCCTCTTAGAGAAATTCTTAGACTACCTGCCATCTACTTTAAATTTAACTTAAAGATACCTGCTTAGATGCATATTGTCTTCCCCATTTAAATATAACCTTCCTGAAATAAGAACTTAAAAAAATATCTTTCTTGTATTCCTAGCAATTAGTTCAGTGCCTCAGAGCCTAGAAAATAGTAAATTCTCAATAGAATCTTGTTGATTGATACTCTGTACCTCTATGTTTCAACACTGGTGGTGTGAGTTTGCTCTCATACCATCTAGTTCTTAGTGTCTTCCAATGGAAAAAAAAAATCTGTTTTTTATATATCTCTTATATACATATATATCTTTGTATATATGTGTATATACTATATGTGTGTGTACATGTTCCCTACTCATTATAAACTAGACAAAGATAGGGAAGATTGAATTTTTCTCTTTGATTCCCAAGCACCTAGAACATTGTGGATTCTTATTAAATGCTTATTGTATGTATCTTTTCTTCTGTGTTGGGTCTGGTATAGAGATATATCAATGGGGATTTGAGGCATGCTTGCAAATAGATGGCAGGAACAACAGTACCAAACCAACAATCAGAAGAATGTTCAAGTAGTGGTAATTGGGGATTTCCTTCTGAGTTATACCATGCCTGTAATTTACCAAGTTAAAATGAACAGTGAAGAGGTCTGCTATCTTCCAAGACTGTGTATGTGGAATATTAATATAATATATTATGTGATATTATATTAGGTTACATTACATTATGATATTATGGTACATTGCATTACAATATGCCATTTTATGTCACATCATATCATTTTGTGTCATATCATATTATATCATGTAGTATTATAACATGTCTTGTTATATGGCCCAGAACTGAGGGACAAATACACTTTGAGGGTGGGAAGAAGATGATGATACAGGAAAGGACGATGGGAAAAACAATAAGAAAAGGAAGTGAATGAAGACAGTACGATATAATGGAAGCCAATAAAAGAGCTAGTGCTCAAGAGAAGGGTAGTTGACAATATCAAGATAGCACTGAAAATCAAAAACATCAGATGTGTTTAGGATGAAGGAACTCAGGATAATACTGAATGAAGACTAGTTAAAGGAATTAGGAACATTTATTATGGAGAATATTGAGGCAGGATATGGCAGTTAAATTCTAATATTCCAACACTGGCCCAATTTTACTCAAAGAGTAATATTTCTAATCATTAAGAAGTTTTCATCTGTATATAAAGCCTAAATAAATCTGCCTCTCTGAAACTACTGTGAATTACTTCCAGCTCTGCCCTTGGCCTATGATACTCCTCTGAATAGTTAAATTATGTCTTACTTTCCTCCCTAAGTCTTTTCTTTTCTTAGAAAAATTTTCCTAATTCCTTCAGTTGATGCACAATTCTCTCAACATCCTGATACCTCTTTTCTGTACATTATCCTTCAATGAGGTAAACAGATTGTGCTATTAAGGTGTAATGACAAGCACAGAAGTATTTCATACCTTGTTTCAGCTATTGAATTAACATCTTGTTTCAGTTCAAGTTTCTTTTGAGCCTTGTATCAAGTCTGTTAAGAAACAGAATGTGTGAACCCCACAACTTGTGAACTCTAGAACTCATGAACTCCTGCAACAGGAAGGAGAGGAGCTAATGACCATATAAAAAGAGAGGCCAGGCTAGGGACCGCAGAACTGAGAAGAAGCTTCTTGTGGTGGCAGAGTCAAGAAAGAGAAAATTTGTGGTATCCCAGCACTCTGTCTTCTCTGTTTGTGTTGATGTTTGTGATACTTTGTACAGAAGCCCTGGGACCATACTGGAAGCCCTGAAAGAGGATTTTCTGGTTGTATGTTTACATAGTCCTGAAGGAGACTTTTGGAGGTGCTCAGACTTTACTGATGATTTGCGCTGACCTCTTGGACCTTGATTGTAGGTCTGTGTTGATTTCTATGTTGATGATTTGTACTGATTTCTCAGACCTTGTTGGTGGGTCTGAGTCAATTTCACAGGCATATAGTGAATTGAAGACATTGCCCACAATGTGTATGAATATTATTGTGGCTCTGTCAAGCTTTGTCTTCCCAGAAACAGGAACTGTGAAGGACTTGAGGTGGACTGAACACTGTAGACTTCAATATGGAATGGGAACTGGACAAAGAAATGGACAAGGAGCTGGACAGGAAACTGGGAGCTCCCTGCCTTTGAACCCAGGTGACATTTGGAGCTGGGACCATGGAAGAGGAACCATGGAAGCTGACAGCCAGCCTTGAGTCAAACTGAAAGAAGACTTTACTTGGATACTATGTATTGACAGCAAAAATTATGATTTACTGTGACCTAGGGGTGGAGAACTTTGACTTTTTTACTTTTTGATTGAATTAAGGATTTTGTGATTGACTAAATGAATGTCCTTTGTTTAAAAACTATGTGACTACTTTGGTGAAAACTATATGGCCATTTTAGTGATAACTTGTTGAGTTGTGACATGGTGAATGCTGTATTTTGATTTTCTATGAATGTTTTGTTCTGATTTGTTATTGAATAAATAGAGAGCTCTCTGTACTATGTAATCAGAATATAGAAAACTGTTCACAGCAGCAGTCCTCCAGAAAGCTGATGGTGCATGGCTTTACATAAGGTGACTGAAAACAATAGATCAGTCATTTTAAAATTCTGAGTTGATAGAGAAATTGTCATCATTATATCACATAACTTTCACTTATGCCTCCAATTCATGCACGTTTGCAAACATGGCAACAGAACCAGCTCAAATCCAGATTTAGAGGTTCTGACTTCTCACAAATATATAGCAGTATGAACAACAGAGATTGGAAAGGTTCTAAATTAGGTCCAAAGTCAGCTCATTAAACAATTTCGACCACTCAACATGCAAATTCAAATTCTTAGTACACATAGTCATTTTGTTTCCTGCACCTGAAAAATACTTATCTTTCAAAAGTGTTGAAAGCCACCACCTAAATCTTTTTTTTTTTCAGCCAGGTGCACAATATTGATGCTTTTACTCCCTTTGAGTGTTTATGCTTTTAGTCAGTAAACTCTCAGGCTGCTGCTTAGTAACTTTTTCAGGGGAATTTAATCCATTTCTCAGTTGTGTGTACACATGAGACATAATAAACAGAACAAACATTGTAATAGTCACCTATCTACTTAAGTGATAAAGACTGACTCATTATTTAACTCAAATATGATGTTTCAATATCTTAAACAGTGTAGTCATCATGATTCTCACAAGAGTTAGACATTTATCTTTAGTGTATCTCAGAAAAACAGAGAATGGGTTGTAGACCAACTTTGAGAAGAAGAAAAGATTAATCTATCAGTGTAAGAACTTGTATTAAAATGGCAAATACCCTGATTCAGTATAGCAAAACATAATTTGTCCTCAATAAATTTGTCATAATTGGTACACATTTGATAGTATATATAAATATGTACCAGAGGTAAATAGTGTCTATAGTTTTGTTTAATACCACATCTAGAACATGCTAACTTTAAAGAAAAAGAAGAAGAAAGCTTTAAAATGGGTCCTATTTTCACATTGGAGCATATTAGAATAGTCAACATTTATTCAGAGTTCTTAAAATACTTTTTGAAGTTTCCCTAATTAATTTTCAACACACTGTATTGGGAAAGGAGTGCACATTATAAAGTGATAAATGCTTATGTCTAATATGGGAGAAAAGTTCTCTTGGGAATAAGTAAGAATAAGCATAAATCCCATCATTTTTAGAACCTGCTGAGATTTAGTTCTGAGGCAGTAGATCCAAAGAGACAAACCAAGGAGAGGGCAAAAGTGAAGAAATGGCCTATTTTCTTTGTATCTGGCAATCGCTTTAGTTGAATAGGTGACTTCATCGTTTTCTTGCACTTTTTGTAGTTCTAGGACAATTGCCAACAACACATTTTCTCAACTATTCAAAGGCATCATTCAAACCTTGTTTACCCAAAAATTGCCAGAAAAAACATTCACCTGAAATGCAGTCACTCTGTCTCTCTGGTCAGTACTATCCATCAGAAGTGTTAAGACTCTTTCCCCCCTGTGCCAATTAATAGGAAATTGCTAACATCCATCATTTTTAATTCAAGTGATATTCATACACACCAGGGAAATATATGAAAGACAAATACCCAGATTGCTCAAGGTTGCTCTCGAGGTCAGTCAAAATAATCCACAGGAAACATTTACAGGCAGCTGAATTTGCTTATAATTTGTTGGTAATCTTTTAAGGCAGTCTTATGGATAAGTTGTGTCTTAGTAATTTGGATTGGTCAAAGTAAATTTTGATTCAAAGAGACAAGCTTTGAGGAGATTAAATGAAAGAGAACATATTTATGTAATCTTAAACTTGGCAAGGCAATGAGATCAGTGGTAGAGATTACCCCATAGTTACCTTATGCCGTGTGGGTTGATGCACCCATTTGATCAAATGACAGATTTCCAAGCAATAATCTTGTATGTCTTTTATGTTTACTGAAAAGAATTAAAAGTTTGGGATTTGATAATGAAGCCATGTGTGTTTCTGTGTGTCTTTGTTAGTATCTATGAGAGACAGAGATATTATGTTTACTAATGGCAGATCTTCCATTTGAGCATGTCTAGGAGAAAGTACAGAGCAGAGTTATAGTAAATTTTAAAATTCAATATGTAGCTCTTCTTACACTATGTTTGTAAATATCAGTATTTTTCACATTTGCTTTAATTCCCAACTTCAGCAGACACTTCATACACACACACACACACACACACACACACACACACACACACACACACACACACACCCTACTTTCAAAGTTAAATAGAATCCTTCATTTGTTTTTTTTGCCTCTTCACCTTTATGAAATGGGGGGTTCTATATTTTTCTTTTTTAAAAGAAATTTTATTGATAATTTTCATCTCTACATCACCTACTTTCTCCAATATATACCTCTCCTTTCTTCCTCTAAGTGAGTTATCCCTTATGACGAATAATCCAAAAGAGGAAATTAAATAGTTCAGCAAAAATAACCATATTAAAGAAAAATCTAAAATATATGTAGGATTCAATACCTATAATCTTCTACCACTGCAAAGAAGGGAGAACACTGCCTTCTCTTGTGTTTCTTTAGAGGCATATTTTTTCAGTATAATTTCATAGTATTTGGTTTTCATTGTTTTGTTGTCATTCTTTAGATTTACATTGTTTAAAGTTGAATATATTGATTTTGTTTTTGCTTATCACTTTGCATCAGTTTGTTAATGTCCTTCTATGCTTTTCTGTATTTATCATAACATTCATTTCTTAATTATTCCACTACATTCATGTATCCCAACTTGCTTGAGCATTCCCCAATTTGTGGACATCTCTTTTTTCCCCAATATTATGCCACTACAAAAAAGGAGGCTGTTATAAATATAAACAGAATCTTTCTATAAGAAAGACAATGAAATCCATTGATAATTCAGTAGTATACACAATTATAAGGGAAACAGATGAATTTTCCTTGCAAATTTAGAAAATTGAATTTATGGATGAAATTTCTAAGAAAGAAGTATAAGAGAATAGTAGGAACAATTACTAATGCAGTCACCTATTTAAAAAAAAAATAAGAGGATTAAATGAAGAGAACTATCAGGTACTTTGATGCTTGGCTTCCCCCTCACCATACTACCACCCTCCCCCCCATCAATTTGATAACAAGAAGGAAAAAATTGTATCAGGTCTGAAGAGAGATTGGATTACTTCAGAAACCACATCCTCATTACTCAGAACAAGATTCCACCTTTCAGTGTCATTAGTGCTGTCCTCAGTTCCTTCCTACTAAGCTACCACATGTGTGCTGAATGGTCCAGAGACCACAAGTGATGCCAATCAGCTACCACATATATCTTAATTTCAATGATTTTTAACTTGAACTAGGTCAGGCAAGAGGGAAAGATGATGAAATAGGGGAAGGTCCAATATATAGCCTGATAGCAAAAAAGGATATTGACTGTACAATATGAAAAAACTGGTAACTTTGCATTAATCACGTTATTAATTTGCTTTCTTTCTTTTTTCTAAGACATATTTAAGAACATACATCATGTTTACATTTTTCTCAAAACTATCATTCTACTCTTGAATGCTGCTCAGAAGCTTTATCTACCAGTTGCTACTTTATGATAGTGACATCTAAATAAAACTTCATATATATATTAAATATTTACTATGTAGTGGGTATAGGTGACACAAAGACAAAAACTTCTGCTCTCAAGTTATACTTTTTATTAGAGGAGACAGCATGTAGATATATGGGCATCACCTCAATTTCCAATATTTTGCCACCACAAAAAGGACTCCTATAAATATTTTTGCATATGTAGGTCTTTTTCCCTTGTCATCATCTCTTTGGGATACAGATCCAGTAGTGGTATTTTTGGATTAAAAGGGTATGCACAGTTTGGTTGCCCTTTGGGAATAGTTCTGAATTGCTCTCTAGAATTGGTTGGATCATTTCACAACTTTACAATGCATTTGTGCTCCAATTTTCCCAGATCTTCTCCAACATTTATAATTTTCCTTTTTTTTGTCATATTAGCCAATCTGATAGGTGTGAGGTACACAGAGTTGTGTTAATTTGCATTTTTCTAATCAAAAGTGATTTAGAACACTTCTTCATATGCCTATAGATGGCTTTGATTTCTCCATCTGAAAACTGATTACTCACATCCTTTGTTCATTTATCAATTGCATGATGGTTTGTATTCTTATAAACAAGACTCAGTTCTCTATGTATTTGAGAAATGAGGCCTTTATCATAAATACTTGCTATAAAGACTGTTTCCTGGTTTGTTGCTTTCCTTCTAATCTTGGTTGCATTGGTTTTGTTTGTATAAAATCTTTTTAATTTAATATATTAAACTTATTTATTTTACATTTAGTAATGCTATCTCATTTGGTCATGAAATCTTCTCCTCCCCATAGATCTGACAGGTAGACCATTCATTGCTCTTCTAATTTGCTTTTGGTGGCATCATTTATGTCTAAATCATGTACCCATTTTGACCTTTTCTTGGTATGCATGTGAGATAATGGTCTATACATACTTGTGTCCTATTATTTTCCAGTTTTCCAAGCAGTTTTTGTCAAATAATGAGTTTTTACACCAAAAACTGGGGTCTTTCAGTTTATCAAACACTAGATTACTATGGTCATTGACTATTGTGTCTTGTGCATCTAATCTATGCCACTGATCCATCACTTCATTTGTTAGACAGTAACAGACAGTTTTCATGATTACTGCTTTATAATACAGTTTGATGTCTGGTGTTGCTAGGCCACCTACCTTTGTATTTTTTTTTTCATTAATTCCCTTGATATTCTTTACCTTTTGTTCTTCCAGATGAATTTTGTTGTTATTTTTTCTAGCTACACACACACACACACACACACACACACACAAACACACACACACACACACATATTGGAGTTTGATGTGTATGGCTTTGAATAGGTGAAATAGTTTAAGTAGAATTGTCATTTTAATTTTATTGGCATGGCCTACCCATGAGCAATTGATTTTGTTCCCAATTGTTTAGATATGATTTTATTTGTGTGAAAAGTGTTTTGTAATCATGTTTATGTATTTCTTGGGTTTGTCTTGGCTGACAGATTCCTAATTATTTTATATAATTTACAATTATTTTAAAGGGAATTTCTCTTTCTATTTCTTGTTGTTGGACTTTGATGGTCATAAAGAAAGGCTGATGATTTATGTAGGTTTATCTTATATCCTGCAACTTTACTAAAGTTGTTAATTATTTCAAGTAATTTTTTAGTTGATGCTCTAGGGTTGTCTAATATACCAAAAAATCATCTGTAAAGAGTGATCATTTGTTTCCTCATTGCCTGTTCTAATTCCTTCAATTCCTTTGCTATAGTCAACTTTCTACAGTACGATATACTAGTGATGATAATGGACGTCCTTGCTTCATGCCTGATCTAATCAGGAAAGATTTTAGATTATCCCTATTAAAAATAATGTTTTATGATGGTTTTAGATAGATATTACTTAAAATTTTAAGGAACACTGCCTATTCCCATGCTCTTTATTGCTTTTAATAGGAATGTGTGCTGTATTTTGTCAAAGGCTTTAGCATCTATTGAGATTCTCATATGATTTCTAAAGATTTGTTATTGATAAGATATTTATATTGATAACTTTCCTAATATTGAACCAATCCCGGCATAAATCCCACCTCGTTATTGTGTATAATCCTTGTGATAAATTGCTGTAATCACCTTACTAGTATTTTGTTTAAAAATTTTCCATTGATATTCATTAGGAAAAATGGTATATACTTTTCTTTCTCTGTATTATCTCATCCTAGTTTAGATATCAACACCATATTTGTGTCATAAAAGGAGTTTGCTAATTCTTCAATTATTTTTCCAAATAGTTTATATAGTATTGGAATTAATTGTTCTATAAATATTTGGTAGAATTCACTTGTGAACCCATCTGGCACTGGGGATTTATTCCTAGGGAGTTCATTAAAGATTTGTTCAATTTCTTTTTCTAAGATCAGGTTATTTGGGCATTCTATTTCATGATCTGTTAATATAGGTAGTTTATATTTTTGTAAATATTCATCATCAATTTCAGTCATATTGTGAGATATAGTGGTATGCAAGTGGGAAAATATTTCCTATTGATTACTTAAATTTTTTCTTCATTGGCATTTATTTTACTCTTTTCATTTTTTGATACTGGATATTTGTTTTTTTCTTTCTTTTTTTCTTTTTCTTTTTTGCTTTTTGGAGGGGGGAAGGCAGGGCAATTGGGGTTAAGTGACTTGCCCAAGGTCACATGGCTAGTATAGTGTTAAGTGTCTGAGGCCAAATTTGAACTCAGGTCCTTCTGACTCCAGGGCTGATGCTCTATTCAGTGCACCACCTAGCCAACCTCCTTTTCTTTCTTTTTTAAAATCAAATTAACCAATGGTTTATTGATGCTACTATTTTTCCATAAAATCAGCTCCTTGATTTATTTTTTAACTCAATAGTTTTTTTTTAATTTTTAATCTTATTAATTACACTTTTGATTTTTCAGGATTTCTAATTTGGTGCTCAATTAGGGATTTTTAATTTGTTGTTCTAATTTTTTTTAGTTGTATGTCCAGTTGATTGATCTGTTCTTTTTCCATTTTGTTGATATAAGATTTTAGAGAAATGATTTCCCACCCAAGTACTGCTTTGGCTGCATCCTATAAATTTTTGTATGTTTGCTTTGTTGACATTCTGTTTAATGAAATTATTTATTGTTTCTATGATTCATTCTTTGAGCCACTCATTCTTTAGGATTAGATTATTTAATTTCCAATTAATTTTTAATTTATCTCTCCACTTCCCTTTGCTGAATGTAATTTTTATTGCATTAAGATCCCAAAAGAACACATTTAATATTTCTTCCTTTTTATGTTTGATTCTGAAGTTTTTATGCCCTATTAAACAGTCAATTTTTGTGTACATGCCATGTGCTGCTAAGGAAAAGGTTTATTCTTTTCTGTTCCATTTCAGTTATCTACAAAGATAACTCATATCTGATTTTTCTAATATCCTATTTACCTTCTTAGTTTCTTTCGTGCTTATTTTTCAGTTGGATTTATCAAGTTCTGAGAGTGGTTATTTGAGGCCCCCACTTGTATCATTTTGTTGTTATTTTTTCCTATAACTCATTAATTTTAAGGATTGGATACTATACCACTTGGTGCATATGTTTAGTATTGATATGGCTTCATTATCTATTGTATCTTTTAGCAAGATGTAGTTTTCCTAATTAAGTCTAGTTTTGCTTTCACTTTGATGTCAAGATAGTTGTGCCTGTTTTTGTTTGTTTGTTTGTTTGTATAATTTTTACTTCAGCTGAAGTATAATAGCTTCTGATCCAGTCCCTTCACTTTTCTCTGCATGTGTTTCTTGTAAAGCACATATTGTAGGATTCCGGGGTTTTTTTTATCTACTCTGCTATCCACTTTTGTTTTATGGGAGATTTGATCCCATTCACATTGACAGTTATGATTATTGTGTATTTCCCTCCATCCTATTCTTCTTCCTGTTTGCCCTCTCTCCATTTACCCTTTCCCTCCTCAACAGTGTTTTGCTTTTGTCTACCACCTCCCCTGATCTGCCTTCCCTTCTGTCAGTCCCCACTCCCCCTTACATGGTCTCCTCCTCTCCTACATCCCTTTCAGGTAAGATAGATTTCTATATTCAACTGATTGTGTATATTATTCCCTCTTTGAGACAATACTGATGAGAGTAAGTAAAGTAATGTTCATCACCCACCTTCCCATCTTCTCTTGCACTGTAATAGTGGTGAAATAATGGTGTGAAATAATTTATCCCATTCTGCCTCTCCCAGTATATTCCTTTCTCTCCTACATTAGTTTTTTTAATGTCATTCCTTCAAATTCACAGTAAACCTGCACCATCTGTCTACATATATTCCTTCCAGCTGTACTACTAGAGATACAATTTTTAAGAATTTTAAGTATCATCTTCCTCTATAGGGATGTAAAATGTGTAGCTTTATTGAATACCTTATGTTTTCTTTTCACTTTTTTTAATACTTATTTTTAGTTTTCAACATTCATTTCCTCAAGATATTGAGTTAAAAATTCTCTCCCCATCTTTTGCCTATCCCCCCACCACAAAAAAGGGAGCCTACTGAATATCCCTTACCCCAATCTGTTCTCTCTTATATCCTCCCTCATTCCCCCTCTAACTTTCTGGTAGGGCAAGATGGATTTCTATACCCCAGTGCCAGTATATCTTATTTCCCAGTTGCATGTTAAAAACAATTTTTTTAAACATTTGTTTTTTAAAACTTTGATTTCCAGATTCTTTCCCTTCTTCCCTCCTCACTCATCCCCACTGGGAAGATAAGCAATTCAATATAGGTTGTACATGTGTAGTTATGCAAAGCATTTCCATAGTAGTTATATTTTGAAAGACTCACTATATTCCCTCCATCCTATCCCATTCCCCACTTATTCTACTACTAGAAAACTACTTTGACCCTGTCCCTTTTCAAAGGTCTGTGCTTCTAACTACTCTCTCCCTCAATTTGTCTTCCCTTCTATCATCCGCCATCTTATCCTCTTCCTCCCTACTTTCTTGTAGGATAAGATATCCAAATGAGTATGTTATTCCCTCCTTAAGCCAAATTCAATGAAAGTAAGGTTGACCCATTCCCTTTCACTTTCCTGATCTGCCCCTTCATTGTAACAGTTTTCTCTTGCCTCTTTTATATCAGATAATTTACCCTATTCTATCTCTCCCTTTCTCCTTCTCTCATTATATTCCCCTCTCACCTCTTAATTTTATTTTTTTAGATATCATCCCTTCCTATTCAACTGATTTTGTGCCCTCTGTCTATGTATACATGTACACACATATACACATATATGTATTTATACACACATACACCTTCTTATAATACATATATATGTAAGTATGCATACACACACATATTCTTTTCAACTCTCCTCATACTGAGAAAAGTCTCATGAGTTACAATTGTCATTTTTCCATGTAGGAATGTAAATAGTTTAATAAGTTCCATATGGTTTCTTTTTCCTGTTTACTTTCTCATGCTTCTTGTATTTGAAAGTCAGGTTTTCAGTTCAGCTCTGGTTTTTTCAACAAGAATATCTGAAAGTCCTCTATTTCATTCAATGACCATATTTTCCCCTGAAGCATTATACTCAGTTTTGCTGGGTAGTTGATTCTTGCTTTGAAGTCTAGCTCTGTTGACATCCAGAATTTCATATTCCAAGCCCTTCAATCTCTTAATGTAGAAGCTGCTAGGTCTTGTGTTATCCTAATTGTGTTTCCACAGTACTCAAATTGTTTCTTCCTGGCTGCTTGTAGTATTTTCTCCTTGACCTGGGAATTCTGGAATTTGGCTATGATATTTCTAGGAGTTTTCTTTTGGGAATCTTTTTCAAGAGGCAATTGGTGAATTCTTTCCATTTCTATTTTGCCCTCTGGTTCTATAATATCAGGGCAATTTTCCTTGAGAATTTCTTGAAGGATGTGATGTAGGTTTTTTTTTTATCATGGCTTTCATGTAGTCCAATAATTTTTAAATGATCTTTCCTGGATCTATTTTCCAGCTCAGTGGTTTTTCCAATGAGATATTTCACATCGTCTTCTATTTTTTCATTTGTTTGGATCTGTTTTATAGTATCTTGATTTCTCATAAAGTCGTTAGCTTTCATTTGCTCCCATCTAATTTTGAAAGAATTATTCTCTTCAGTGAGCTTTTGAAATTCCTTTTCCAACTGGACAATTTGGCTTTTTAAGGCATTCTTCTCTGCATTCACTTTTTGGGCCTCTTTTGCCATATGAGTTAGTTTTTTTTTTTCTGTGTTTCTGTCTTGGTTTTACTTGTCATAATAATAATTTCCTCTGTTCATATTATTTTTTTTGCATTTTGCTCTTGTGTTTTTGTTTTTTGTTTTTTGTTTTTTCCTTTTTACTTTCTTTTAAATTTGCTCCCTGCTCCCAGGTTGGAAGGGCCTCTGTCTCAGGCTTCTTGTGCCAGTGAATGCAGGCCTTGGCACTATGCTAATGTTGCCCTGAGGTCCATGTGGCACCTCCAATCTAGTGCTTTGTTGAAGGGTGGGCTGGTGAGCAGCTGGTGCTGTGGGAGGCTATAGGAGTCTTGCCTCTTACCTGGTGCTAAGCTGGGGTCCTAGAAGCCCATGGAGTTCTCACCACCAGAGGGTGCCAGTTTACTGTGCTGAAACATATGGATGTCTGGCCCCTGGAGGATGCCTATTTTCCCTCAGCTGTGCTGAAGCACTAGTCTACTTTCTTTATGTGGTGGAGGACACCCACCCACCTGGGCAACACTGAAGCACCAGAATACTGGAGGACATCTGTTTGCCCAGGGCTATACTGAAGCACATGGTGGTTCTCAAAGCTGGAATCTGCCAGTTCCCTTGGCTATGCTAAGGCATGTGGTTATGTGGAGGGACCTGGTGTTGATGTTTTACATGCACACAATTTATATATGTATATGTGTGTGTGTGTGTGTGTGTGTAAATAAAGATATATAGATATAGATATATACACAAAATAGCTTTTGGGGGAAAATGAGGCACATTTGACTCTAAACAACATATTCTATATTTGTTATTTTCCCCACTGGACCATAGTGTCAGAATTTAGTTCTTATAAAATCATTGTTACAAGATGATATTCTAAACATTATTTTAAAAATTAGGTTCAATGATTTCCCCCAAAGCACTGCACTCCCCTCAACCAAAAAAAATCTTATTATACTAGCCAAATGTTGAGTTTATATAAAACAAAGTGGGGAGAAAACAATTGATCTATTTATTTATGTCATTATGTATTTGTAACACCATGCATGAGCAGCTTCCCAAAAGAACGCTACTGTGAACAGCTTTTAAGATTATGATTACACAGTATAGTGAACACTCCATTTATTCCATAACAAATCAAGGCAAACATTTACAAGAAATCACAATATAATATTTACAACATTACATCTTATCACAGAAAATCACAATATAGTGTTCACAATAGCTTAACATTAGAATGGTCACATAGTTTTCACCAAAGTGGTCACAGTATTTAGAACAAAGAACAAAATAATAATCATCTGATATCCCTAAGGAGGTTTGCCTCCTCACTCAGTCATTCAGTCATCTCACAATACAATAGTCTATCTTCCACTCATGGGGCAATCATAGGTTAACTTAATTAGTCACTTATCTAGCAATCAGTCACTAAGTATCATTACTTACTAAATACAATCATTGGAAAATTACACAAACCCTCCACCCTTCAGTGTCTAGTAAACTTCAGTTTCATCACCCCGTTCAATATCCAAGGAGAGGCCTTCTCTTCATCTTGACCCAGGGTGGTCTCTCGGATTCCCTGGATCCCCTTCCATGATCCCAGCTCATACCTGAATCCACCAGTCAACTGGATTTGGAGGCAGACAGCTCCCAGGTCCTTGTCCAGTCCTCCAGGCATTTCCTTGTACACACTGAAGTTCACAGGGTCCAGCACATCTCAAAACTTTCACAACTTCTTTTGCCAGGAACTCAAGGATCAACCAAGCCACAAACAAACAAAGTCGTGTCCTGGTTGTACTTCTTCAGTCTTCCAGCAGTTTGGCAGGCCCTAGGACCCAGAAGAAACCTCAGCCTTCCAGGGGGCCTTCTCTGCAGCAACTTTAGCCTTAACCAGATTCTGATCTGAGGAAAACTCCAACTCAGTTCTCAGTCCAGCAAGTAGCAGCCCAGCTGGGAAATTTGGGGAAATTTGCTAGGAATTCTGCTTCCTCCACCAGGAGCCTGCCAGGAGAAAAGATTCTTGATTCTGACTGTCTCTCTCTGGGCCTCTTCTTATATACACACAAACACATTGGCTTCCTGTTTCAGCCAAACTCTCCCTGTTATGTCAGCATCAGGAGACAGAGTTCACACCTTCTGTTTCTTTCACAAAAGTGCTTAGCCCTTAATTACTAAGGGCTAAGTACCTGCTTACTTGACATAACAAAAAAGGGTCTTCAAATGTAAATTAATTACCATTACAATATCTATCACCCAATCAGAATGCAAACTTCTTGATTTCAGATACTATTTCAATTTGCTATTTGTATCCTTGGCACATACTGCAATACTTGGTACATAGTAATAACTTAATAAGTTATCCCTTTCACTTTTAGCACCATATAATTCAGGGTTCCAAACTCATTTTTCAATGTATCTGATTTGGGTTGACTACCTCTACTCAATCAAAATTAATGGAAACTGGTCAATTCTCTCATTCTTTTTCTACAAAAAAAAAAAAGAAACTGAAAGAGACCAAAGTTTATATTTAATTAATGTATTAATTGTAATATAATGTAAGTTCATTAAGAATTTTTGCCACCTAATAACAGAGAAGATATGAAGGGCAGTTTTACTGCAGTTCAGTAATAGAGTTAGCCCTTCTATGTTGCAACTTTCTCCATCACAGTTTCAATATATCACAAATTGGCATAAGAAATTAAATGGGGATTTTGGGGAAATTTTGTGGAAGCCACAGACAACACACAAAGTCCATCACACAACACAGAAAAAATTTCAGATATTTAGAAATGAAGAAAATATATGTATAGTACTGTATAATATCAATGTATTTTATCTTTTAATATCATACTAATGAAGATTTCCTCTCTGGCATGAAGGGAGGGCCAAAGAATTTTATGTGGACTTTCCATATATTTGGTGGGGCAGGTGGGAACACTGTGCTCCTAACTCCCATGATGTGAACAAGAGAAACCGCATTATACTGGAGTTCAACACTATTATACAGGTAGATGAGATATAATGGTCCAAAAAATAAAGTCCAAATCTGAATCCAGAAGAACAGAGTTCCAATATCATCTCTTGTTACTTGCTGTCTATGATCTTATTTAAGTTACCTCATCTCCCCGGGCCTTATTTTCTTCATTTATAAAGTAGTGGGATAGATTGTAGATGACCTCTGAAATCCCTTCTAACTCTAAATCTATGACCCTGAGATACTGTGAACTGACAAGTAACATTTTAAATGTGATAGTGCAATGAAGGGAAGGAGTAGGAACTATATATCTTAAATAAGTTGGGAATATTGGAAGACAGGGAATCAGAGAGCCACTGGATAAGGCAGATGGGGATAATATGGCAATGGAAGGTTTTATAATAATGACTAGTGCTATGCTTTACAATTTACTTTTATGTAACAATTCCATCCATGATTTTCAGTCAAATCTATTAACCCCAGTCCACTTACATGTTAATGTCATGTGGAATAGCCTATACATCTGGGACCCTACCAACTGTATCTGTCTGTATGCAAAAGGACAAAAGCTAGTAAGGCAAGTGAGTCGTCATCTTGTACTACTTCTGTTGCCAAGTGGGCAGAAGTAGCTTTGTATTCATGTATGAATAAGCACACTCTCAGATACCTTGCCAAATGGATTCAGAAAACATTCTTAAAATATTGAGAGAAAGAAATATAAATTTAGAATCAGAGGTAATCCCATGATTGAGGCTTTAATAATAAATTTGTGGTTTGAATTTTAAGAGTTAGAGGAATGGGGATGAAGATGACTCTTTGTAAATCCTAGATAATTGATCTAGATTGGTATCTACTTCTAAAATATCTGCCACTGTATTATTTAGGTATATTCCAGCTAGAAATACTGCAGAGAAGATAAGCATTTCATTCTGTCATTCTCTTACCTAATTCAGAGTCGTTCAAGTGGATAAGTGTCTAAATACATTAAAATTTGCTAGTGACTTTTTTATTTTTTTCAAAATAAGGAAAGATTTAGGCAAGAAACATATGTTGTTTGCCTCCGTTTCCAACTCTTGAGAGATGTTTTCCCTCCCCTAACAACTCAATACACATATGCCTCAACCCTGCTGACAGAGAGAGCCCCTGGTTTCTCCCTGAGCAAAACCCCAAATGTTACAGAGAGGGAGGAAGAAGCTACAAAATTTCTAACAGACAAAAATTTCCCTCAGAAGATGGAGACAAGATAGTGGAATATATAGAGCACTGCGTGGAAATCATGACACATGGTTTCCAGTCCTGGCCCAGTTTAGATGACCTTAAACAAATCCTATGTACTTTCTGGTTCTTTGTTCCAGTATAACATGATAGGACTAGACTAGACAGTCTTTCAGTTCCCTCCAAGACCAAAATGTTATGAATCTATCAAACTGAATCACACTTAGAAAAACAAAAACTATAGTACCCTTCCTGCTCACTCTCCCTGTTTCACTCACCACAGCTCTGTTGGCTAATTGTTAGAGTTCAAGTTCATAGTCTTCGAGACTTTAACATTTATTTAAATTTCCCTTTTTATATACCCATAAACTTATGTGTGAGGTAAGATACAAAAGGATTCCAAATTATTGTAACCATTATCAGTAAAATTAGTAATATCATTTTCATACTCTGAATTCAAGATATTATACAAGGTCATATGGAAGACTTGTAACACAATCCAAGACCCACCATCTTCTCACCCCTCCATCCCTAGTACATAGCTCTTTGCTGGAGAATAGAGGCACAATAAAGTAAGATGCAGCTTATATAAATGTACATACAAGTATATTTGTGTACATTATATGTTTATAAATGTGCATATTAGGACTACCAAAATTCAGTTGATATCATGTGAGTTATTCTGTAATTTAAAGCCACTCAGGAATAACTCTATTGGGGGAGGGGATAAGAGGTTTATTAATTGAGACTAAAGGGGTGGAGCCAAGATGGTGGTGTAGAAGCAGGAAAACTCTGCAGATCCCCCCCATAACCACCTCAAATACTTAAAAAATATGACTCTAAACAAATTTTAGAGCTCCAGAACACACAAAAGTACAGAGAAACAAAGCTCCCACTGAATGCAGCCCAGCAGGCAAGACAGGAAGGGCTCAGTGCAGAATGCTGGAAGCCAAAACCAGCCTGGCCTGAAACTGTGGCTTGGCCCCAGGACAGCCAGGACAAGCCACAGCTGGAGCTTTCGGGACAGTGGAACACCGACAGCTGCGGCCGTTTCCAGAATTATCAACCCATAAGAAGCAAGGACAAAGTGAAAGGTCAGTGGAACTCAGCTAGATTTGGGGGAGAAAAGTGGGTCTGGACATCCACCCCCAAGGCAAGAAAGCAGCAGAAGTGTGGCCCTGCAGCCACCTCCGTGTGGCTGTTTCAGAGCTCCCGGCCTGCAGATTACAGGGGGACCAAGCAATCATTCAGAGGCTAAGTGCTCTTGCCTTAAGCTGCCTGGATTGGGATCATGGTCTTTGGTGGTGGTCCTGAGGTATGTGAACAGTGAGCCAAAGCTGGTGGGGGCTGTAGAGATGGCCTCCTAATAGCTTCAGCAACTGTGAAAACCCCAGCAATTTGGGACAAAGCTCTCCCCTCTGGAAGCAGAGTTCCATAGAGCTAAAAAGTCAAGTAATTAACTGGCAACATGAGCAGGCAAAGGAAGCAAAGTAAGAACAGCAATCCAACTTTAGATTTCTTTTTTGGGGACAAAAAAAATCAAAGCACAGAACAGGAGGAACACAACACAGTCAGAACTCCTGCACCAAAAGCTTCCAAGAAAAATGTAATCTGGTTACAGGCCATAGAGGAGCTAAAGAAGGATTTTGAAAACCAAATAAGAGAAGTGGAGGAAAAATTGGGAAGAGAAATGAGAATGATGCAAAAAAATCATGAAAAAGAGAGTCAACAATGTGACTGAAGAAAACAATACCTTAAAAAATAGACTAACTCAAATGGCAAAAGAGGCCCAAAAAAGCCAATGAGGAGAAGAATGCCTTAAAAAGTCAAATTTGCCATTTGGAAAATGAATATCAAAAGCTTACTGAAGAGACTAATTCCTTCAGAATTAGAGTGGAGTAAATTGAAGCAAATGACTTTATGAGAAATTGAGATATCATTAAACAGATCCAAAAAATGAAAAAATAGAAGGCAATGTGAAATGTCTCATTGAAAAAACCACTGACCTGGAAAATAGTTCCAGAAGAGACAATTTAAAAATTATTGGACTACCTGAAAGTAATGATCAGAAAAAGAACCTAGAAATCATACTTCAAGAAATTTTCAAGGAAAATTGCCCTGATATTTTAGAATCAGAGGGCAAAATAGAACTTGAAAGAATGCACCAATCACCCCTTGAAAAAGATACCAGAAAGAAAATTCTAGGAATGTTATAGCCAGGTTCTGGAGTTCCCAGATCAAGGAGAAAATATTTCAAGCTGCCAGAAGAAACAATCTGAATACTTAATATTGTGAAAACACAATCAGGATAACATAGGATCTAGCAGCTTCTATATTAAGGGATCAAAGGGCCTAGAATATGATATTCCAGAGATCAAGGGAGGTAGGATTAAAACCAAGAATCACCTACTCAGCAAAACTGAGTTTAATGTTTCAGGAGAAAATATGGTCATTCAATGAGGTGGAGGACTTCCAAACATTCTTGCTGAAAAAAACCAGCACTGAATAGAAAATTTGACATTCAAATACAAGAAGCATGAGAAGGTAAACATGGGAAAAAAAAATCATAAGGAACTTATCAAAGTTGAACTATTTACATGCCAATATGGAAAAACAATAATTGTAACTTATGAAACTTTCCTCAGTATGAGGATAGGTGAAGGGAATATAAATATGTTTATATATGTATGCATACACATATATCTATATAGAAGGGTATATATATGCATATCAATACATATGTGAGTTTGGGTATATATGTGTACAAAGACAGAGGGCACAGGATCAATTAAATAGGAAAGGTTGATATTTTCAAAGGTAAAATTGAGAGGTGGGAAAGGAATAGAAGGAGAGGAGACAGGGAGAGACAGAATGGGGTTAATCATCTCATATAGAAGAGGCAAAGGATAACTGTTACAATGGGGGGGGAGAACAGGAAGGCAAAAGGGAATGGGTCAACCTTACTCTCATTGAGTTTGGCTTAGGGAAGGAATGATATACACTCTAAATTGGGTATCTTGCCCTACAGGAGAGTAGGGGGGATGGGGATGAGAGGGGTGAGGATGGAGGTGAGGGTAGGTTGAGGGGGGATGGTTGTTAGAAGAGCATACTTCTATAAAGGGACAGGGTCAAAGTAGAGAATAGAACAAGTGGGGAGTGGAATAGGAAGGAGGGAAATATAGTCAGTCTTTCACAATATGTCCATCTGTGGGTGACTAGGGAGGTAGGGAAAGAATCTAGAATTTAAAGTTCTAAAATCAAATGTTAAAATACGTGTGTGTGTGTGTGTTCATGTGTGTGTGTATTTACAGGTAACTGGGAATTAAGATATACAGGCACCAGGGGTAAGGAGATCCATCTTGCCCTACTGGAAAGTCAGAGGGGTAATGGGGGAAGATATAGGAGAGAGCAGATTAGGGGAGAGGGTAAACATTGGATTGCTGTTTTGGGGTGGTGGGTAGGGGAAAGATGGGGAGAAAATTTGTAACTCAAAATCTCATGGAAATGAATGAAGTAAACTAAAAATACACAAAACTTAATTGGAAAAAAATAATTGTGAGTAAAGGAATTTGGGTGCAGTGTTTGGAGTATCTGGCACTGTGGTAAATGCATGGTATCATTTCTTTAGGTACTCCTGCCATCCACCCTGGCAACAGTTCTTCTATGCCATCCCATTCTATGTGATTCTCGCCCATATTTTCTTTTCCAAAATTCTCTGAGGATTTCCACTGGGTTCTTTTAATTTCTTAGGATGACCAGAGTACCATATGGATTTTCCATATTTGTTTAATGCAGCTGACCTTCCCTGATCCCAGGGTTGTGAATTGCCTGGGGGTGATCAAACCAGAGATTCCTCAAGCCTTCTCTAAAGACTTTCAGTTGTAATAGCTTTTCCAGGCTATGCCTCCCATGAAACTCCCTGCCTGTTGAAATATATTTAGACCTTCCCCTTTCTGCCTCTTTTGGGCACTCCTGCACCTTATGCTGCCTGGTGGCCCTGAATTGCAATTCCCTCTAGTTTTTAGTGTTTTTCAGTCTTCTTTATTTCATGTTGATTCCATTCATTCTCTACACATGACTGGCCCATTTCCTTTTCTGCTTACATATGCCTTTCATAATATCTTCTACACCAATCTCATTGTATGAGACATCTGAGTGATAGCATGCTGTACCCTACTCAGATTCATTGCATTCTATGATTTTTCAGTCACATATGTGATAGGGAAAATACTGATTTTTACAGAAGCTAACAGGTTTACAGAAGCTAACAAAATACAAATTTTCCCCATGACAACTCATGAAAGAGTTCATAGGAAAATTCTTTTGTTTGTATAAGAATATGAGTCCTGGAATTCAGAGAGAGAAAAATTTGTAATAAAATGAGAGGCAACATGATATCTTTAAAATGAACCTGGATTTGGAATCAGAAGATTTGGATTCTAGTTGTGGCTCTTATTACTTCTTACATGTCTGGTCTTAGACATTGAAGGTCTTTATCATCTCAGTAAAACCTTCAGAGAATATGTACTCCCCTGACATGGCCTATGAGAACCCAAGGTCACCTCTGTGCCAAAATGAGGAATTAAAGAGGATACCCATTCTATTTCAAATGTCTAGGTAAGTAAAAATGAGACAACAGATTGGCTTCAGAATTTACCATCAGACATAGACACACAGTCACAGACACAGACACACACACACACACACACAGAGGCACAAACACATGCATATTTGCTTAGGGTATGAGATTTTCAGGTTCATTCTTACTTATAATTGTTGTTTTATTATTGGAGGGATGAAAATCCCAAACTTTATATATAAGGCCTATATACAAGGCCTTTTCCACCAAATACTAGTTCCACAATGAATACAGATAGAGCAATTAGCCATGAAAAACATTTATTTAATTCAATAGAATGAGGGAAACCAGAAAAATGCATACAGAGGAGATTATATTCCAGACAATATAGAGGGAAGGAACTCTCTCATTGGAAGCAATATGCTCAGCTTGACCAAGAGAGTGAATCCTAGACCTCGCCCAAGGGGAAGTTCCTCAAAGTCTCTAGTGTAGCAATCTGTGGTTGCAGAAAAGATGAAGACTGTCAGCTCCTCTTGTTGAAAGAAAAATCTTGGTTATGCTTCATCCTAATAACTCAGGCAAGTTCAGATAAATGAGGCAGAAAAGGAATTTGTTATAATATACAGGGCAAGCATGTTGTGAACCAGACCCTGAGCTTCTTTTGAGGACTGCTTTTGGAAGAAGAGAAGGCAATCCTGATAGGTCCACATCCCTGAAAGGGGATAGGCCATTGAATCTCAGCTCTTTCCTCATTGCCACAGCATAGGGAAATAAGATTAGAGGTAAGGGGGATAGGATTTAAGTGCATGTGACAATGTGACTACTGACAGGTGGGAGGGTAGAGTCAAAGTTCATGTAGCAGACTTCCCAATGCCCCTCCTAACAGACTGATTAAAAGAAGACAAGCCAGATTGAGACAATGTAGCATGCTACATAAATTTCAATGCTCTCATGTTGGCTTCTTGCAAGAGTCTTTTCCTTCAGCTGCCTAAAGCTTCTCTCTTGATGCTGGAAACCAGAGCCACTGAAGTCCAAAGTGAATTCAAAGACTCAAAGAAAGAGAACAAAGAGCTCTCCTCTTGCTATCACCAACCCCATCCTGTTCCTCATCTACAGAGCATTGATTTCACCAATTAGGAGAGAGTCCCATGCCTGTGGGCTTTGGGCTCAGTCATTTGAAATTATGATATTATGATCATAGAATGTTACAGCTGGTAGATTCTTTAGAGATCATCTAGTTCAACTCCTTGATTTTATAGAGTAGCAAAATACGTATGGAGAGATGAGGTACTGAGGAGAGATGAGAACTTCCATTTTAGGGAGACTTCCCAACCCCCTTTCCTATCAAGCTTACCTAAGAATTCGACCTAGCAGCTGTACTCCTAGTCCCCTAGGAGACTCACCAACAAAACAGACCTAGCTCACCAGAAGGGTCTGCCAAGTCAGGCCTGCTCAAGCCCACCAGAAAGGCCCTTCAGGCCTACCCAAGCCCACCAGAAAGCCTGCCAAGCAGAAATCCACTGCCCCTTACTCTTACCTAAGAACCAATCAGGGAATTTGTACTATTTGAGTAACTGACAGATTGTTAACCAATGCTACCTTTTAGCTTCTATATTTTCCCACTTGCTCTTAGAAACTGTTAAGTTGTGGTTTCTCTTAGCTACTGTTATATCTATATAAACCCTGAGAAAATGCATCTTGGGGCTGCTTGATTTGGGTAAGCTTTACCCCTCACAGCCACCAGCTTATTAAACTCCACTTCTAAAATAATTAATGGTCTCACTTGCTGTCATTCTCATTACAACATGATAAAATCTCAGTAAATCTTCACAGAGTTTGTGCTCCCCTGACATGACAAGAACCCACCATCACCTCTATGCCATGATGAGGAACCAGGGTACGGCTTTAGTAGGATGCCTTTGTGGTCAAAGTAACCTGGTAAAAGAATCATTTAGATATGGATATGCTGGGATGTGGTTAGGGTTAGGGTTGCTCAAGACCCCAAAATGGCAACATGCTGGGTCCTGCCAAATAGTTCTACTCAAGTCTTCTCTTAGCCAAAAAAAAGTAAAGTTTATTAAAAGTTCATCTGTATTGGGCACAGAGCAAGTCTGTGCTAGAAAATTCTGTGGTGCTCTCACACACATGGGGGCAAGATGGGATCTTATATACAGAAAGGTTGAGGGAGGAATCTAGGGTGGTCTAGAAGAGGAGTTTGGGGAGGGTCTTCAGGAGGAGATAATGAAATCAATGAGTGATTAAGGGTGGGAAGTTGCTGGAGGCTATCTGGAGCCAACAGACAATGATGGGCTAGGCCAGTTCAAAGGTGGATTGATATTTTGATAGGCTCAAGGATGGGAAGCAGATGGCAACAGAGGTCTGGGCCCAGCCACAATGAAAGCTTATGGCCTCTTCAAATGCCTCATCAAGTGGGAAGATTCAATCAGAGTTCAAAGAGTTTCCCAGAACCTGTACCTCAAAGATTCAGTAAGAGCTCAAGGGGGTCCCCAGAGCCTGCACCTCATCATCAGGATTAATTGAAAGGGTCAAAAATTTGACATCATTCAGTGAAACAGGAAGTTGACTTCAAGGATATCAAAGATGAGAAGTCATTTGGATCAGAGAATGTTATTGAAGATTGCATAGCAAGGTGAGAATGGATTTTCCCCCTCATCCCTATTAAAAGTCAAAAATATATTTTTAAAAAATTAATGGAAAGAACATTGAGGATGAAATTACTAGCCTTTTTCAGAATTACAGACTTGCCTGGGATCCTTATCACATGTGTTACCTTAGGCAAGTCACTTCATCTCCCCCAGACCTAGTTTGCTACTCTATAAAATCAAGGGGCTGAATTAAATGATCTCTAAAGTGCCTTCTAGCTCTGACATTCTATGATCATAACACCACAAATTTAGAGCAGGAGGACACCTCATTTTACAGATGAGAAAACTGAAGCGTAGAGAAGTCAGGTGACTAACCAAGATCACACAGCCAGTATATAAACCCTGGATCTTTAACTCCAAATTCTGTAATCTTCCTACTGTACTATAATGCCTCCTGCCTCTGTGAAATAGAAGGCAATGTTCTTTTCTTTCTCTCAAGATGGAGGACAAAATACCCCCACAGGAGCCAAAGAAAAAGAAGGTCAAAAAGGAAAAAAGGAGAAGCAAAAAGAAAAAGGAAGATGTGACTGGAAAGGTGGTGAAAATGTCTTGAAAGCACTGTAGTTGGAACCCAGGCCTGGCCTGAGAGATTGGTAGATAATGCAGATCTGCAATGTATTCCTGGCAAGTTATGTACAAACAGAAATATGCTGCACCAAAAACCCAGACTGAAAGGAAAAAGAAAGAGAAGGTGCCTGTTATCTCAAAGTCAGTTGGTGGTGATAAGAATGGAAGAACCCACATGATAAAGATTCACCAAATGCCTAGGTATTACTGTACTGAGGATGTGCCTAGAAAGCTGCTAAGTTATGGCAAAAGTCTTTCAGCCAACATGTGAGGAGACCTCAGGAACAGTTCTCATGCTCACTGGCTGTTGCAGGAGCAAGTGTTTTTCATGAAGCAGCTGGCTAGTGGCTTACTGCTGGTGACTGGACCTCTGACCATCAACCACATTCCTCTGAGTAGGCCTCATCAGAAATTTGTCCTTGCCACCTCTACCAGTGTTAACCTTTTGGGTGTAAAAATTCCAAATCATCTTAATGATGCTTACTTCAAGAAGAGGCTCCATAAACCTAGACACCAAATAGGAAAGATTTTTGACACAAAAAAAGGAAATATGAGATTATAGAGATTATCACAAGACTCATCAGAAAACAGTGGACTCTCAGATCTTGCCCCAAATCAAGAAAATTCCTCAGCTCCATAGCTACCTGCATTCAGTATTCTCTATCTCCAACACAGTTCATGCAAACAAACCAGTGTTTTAAATGCCTTACAGAGAACTCTTATTGTAATACCAAAAAAAAATAGAAGGGAACAAGAAAATACTGCATAATTTCTTGAGGGGAGGAAGTTTTCTATTTTCTATTTCTAACAGAAATAGCATAGTTTTTTGAAAGAGTGTCATAGTGGAACTGTAGTCAGTCAATATCCTATAGACTAAGCCAGAACTCTGTCAGAAGCTTCTCTTCTATTCCCATCTAGTGTGTAAGCAACTGGACCATATTCTGTTCTATAGCACAGCAGAAGGCTTAGAAATTCTCAATGTTACAATCATTCTGTTTGTATTCGAGCACCCCCATAAACCTTATTCAGCTCACTACAGATGGTTTGCCTTGATCTAAATCCCTCCATCTATTCCCCACATGATAATCAATGCTTACATATGAAGACAAGATCTTAAAGGAACATTTTTCTGCTTGACACTGAATTCTTGGAAGGAAATCTTTGATAACAAATGGGCATCCTACATTTCTGTTCCTTGGACAGGATAAAGTCAGCTCTAGACCCCTAAAAGCTTTAAGGCAATCTTTAGTTTATCAGACAATAAGAATTCTCTTGAGGTTAATTTTCTCTATATAGGTTCAGTCTTGACTGAGCTGTCTGTCACCAAGGATCTACTTTTATCAGAAAAGTAGAAATACCACCAACATTAAAAAGAAAAAAGGGGAATAACTGTCCTCCATGAAACATAAGGCCTCCTCTTGAAATGTACATCTTTAAAACAATAACATAGTTCTATAGGAACATTTGCAGAATACTTAATTAGAGAGGACTGTTGATAATCAAATAGTAATTCCTAGATCTAGAGACAAAGAGCAAGAATATTTTATATAAGGCATATTAGCCAGAGAAGTGTAAGCTAACTCACACCTTCACCAGCACTTCTGCTAAAAGTGGGAAGCAATAACTAAGGCTAAGCCTATATGATTGTACAGGTCAATGATGTCAGACTGATCTTAAAGCAATGCTGTGAAAGTTCTGCTCCCTCCACCAGTAGCCATCAGGAGAAAAATTCTTGATTCTGATTCTCTGTCCCTGGAACTCTTCTTATACACACACACACACACACACACACACACACACACACACACATACACACACACACACACACACACACACACACACACACACACACACACACACACACACGCAC
>CM053587.1:154491067-154509079 GCA_028646515.1 Pseudochirops corinnae | reverse complement strand
CACACACACACACACACACACACACACACACACACACACACACACACACACACACACACGCACACACTGGCTTCCTGTCTCAGCCAACCCCCTCCTACAATGTTAACAACAGGAGACAGAGTTCACACCCTCTGTCTCTTTCACACAGGAGACAGAGTTCACACCTTCTGTTTCTTTCACACAAGAGACAGAGTTCACACCCTCTGCCTCTTTCACAGAAGTACTTAGCCCTTAGTTACTAAGGACCAAGTACCTGCTAAATTAATTAAGGTTACAATAAGGAGGTAACTTGATCAGACCTATGCATTATAAAAATCTCTTTGATAGCTAAGGAGAAGTTGGATTATAGTAGAGAGAGACTTGAGGCACAAAGACCAATGAGAGGGCTATTGCAGTTATTTAGAGAAGAAGTGTTGAAAACCTGACTTAAGGGATGTGTCTGTAAGAATGAAGACAAAGGGCTACATAAGGGATGTAAAGGTAGAAAGGACAATATTTGTAAATAAATTGAATATATGAGACAAATGAGAGTAAGTAGTCAAGGATGACACAGAAGTTGTGAGCCTGGGTGACTGGGAAAATGGCAGTTCACTCGATAGCATGGAGTTTAGAATAGGGGATGATTTGGGGGTAAAAGATAAGAGTTCTATTTTGGACATGTTGAGTTTGAAATGCCTATGGGATATTAAGTTCAAGATATCCAATGGTTAGTTGGCAAGGAATGACTTCAGCATAGGAGAGAGACTAGGGTTAGATCTTTAGCTCTGGGAATCCTCTACATAGACATGAAATTGAACCAATGCAAGCTCTTGAGTGTGAGCTTGTGATTTTACCAAGTGATAGAGTATAGACTGAAAAGAGAAGAGGACCCAGTACCAACTTAGGGGAATATTACACTGGAAACTGTGGATTTCAGGAAGAACTAACCAACATGAGAAGGGGGTGGGCTTTACTGTGGGATGATTAGAAACCTGTAAGGACAGTCAGATGTTTCAGGACAAGCAGGCCCAGGCATTAAGGGAAGTTCGAGGATAAAATAACATAGCTCAGGAAGAGAAGAGGAACAGAGACCGCAACACAGAGAGACAGAGACACAGAGACAGAGATAGAGAGAGAAAGATGAGAGACAGAGATGGACAGAGGGTGTGAATGAATAGTGGCATATGAAGAAGCAGGTAATGGGGAAATATGTCTGAGAATTGTAGATGTAACTCCTATCCCAAAGCTCATTGGCATGGAACTCTTTCTTTATGGGTGGTGATGAATGTCCTGCCCTAAGTAAGGGGCAGGGCAAAGTTGATGAGAACAGGAAAGATCCAATCTTCTTGAACCCTTTTGGGGATTCTACAAGTCTTCCTTGAGCTTTAAGGTGCTTCAGGCACTTCTGGTTTTCAGCTTCAAGAGGAAAAATGGAAGAGGCCAACTCCACTTCAGGTCACTGAAGAAAAAGACTCCAGGATGACAAGAGAGAAACTGGCAGTTTCCATTATGTCTACATTCTCCACTTGTTACTTTAGAAACTGTGGGAAATTTCCCATTGGGAGAGATTAAGAACAATCTCTCTTTGTGAGCTAAGTTATCTCATTCCCAATGGGAGAGTTCCTTCCTTCACTATTGCCTGATATATATTCCCTCACGTATACTTTCTCTAATTTTTTGTTTTACTGCTGATTTAGATAAATGAGTTTCTTTGCTATTTACTATCTGTGCTCATTGTGAACCTGGTATTTGGTGAGAAAGGGGTCTTTTATATATATATATATATATATGTATCTTATATATATATATATATATGTATCTTATATATATATATATATATATGTATCTTATATATATATATATATATATATATATCTTATATATAAAGTTTGAGGCCCTCTTCCCCCCCCATAATAATGACAAAGTGATTAGAATTTAGAACAAACCTGATCATATCCTCTAGATTCATAATATTTAAGGGAGTAAATAGATATTCTAGCCCAGTACTCCATCTGTCTGAGAACAGAGTGAGCTCCACCATGCTTCCCCTTCTGGTAGGAATTAAAGTTTCCCATGAAGAAGGATTGGAGTAGAAGAGGTTAGAGACATCTATTCTGTTTCTCTTCAAACCACACAATGATGGTCTTCATGTAATATATAGAGTCTCCTTGCCACAGGTGAGCCCTCTCTACACTTGGAGTCTTCCTTTCATAAATAAGGAGAGGAGAAAGGGAAGGTCTCAATAAATGGTCTTGATTTTTTTTCAGTGAAGCAAGGTGTCCTCAGCTGATGGGGTGGCAGTGGGGGAATACCACAGGAAGTTTGAGAAGAGATAAGATTTGGAATATCAACTGTAGTGAGTGGAATAATGAATCCATTATAGAGGATTAGATTGTTTGCCTCACTTCAGTGAGAGCCCAGTTGGGATTAAATAATATAAATTTATCATGGAGCCAGTCAGCACACTTTCTTGATTTCCTCCATCTTTGTTCAGTAGCATGTTAATAGAAAAGTAAGTGGAAGATGGTGGGATTAAACAAGGGTTAGGATTTGGCAAGGCATAATTGGTGATAGGACAAGGGGCAATGTATTCTAGAGTGAAGGATAGTGCAAAGTTGAATTGTTTTATCAAGGAATTGAGAGGTGGAAAGGAGAAAAGTGTGAGTAGTGAAGGGGTAATGAGCTAGAAAAGAACCAAGAGATGGAAGGATTGGTCATCATGGTGATGATATAATTCAGGGTTGTAAGGTCAGGGGAAAGATATAATGATAAAAAATTACATTCAGATAAATTAACTGTATAGTTCTTGAACATGAAAGTGGAATATATAACAACTTGTCCATAGCTGAAGTGAGGTAGAGGAGAAGATCATTAGGACTGAGTATATTGAGGAACTAAGGAGTTGTGGTAATATAGTATGCATATTAAACTCCCTCAATATGAAAAAAAGAGAAAAATATATAAGCCAGGCAGTAGACTCATTGATTATGGAAGGAGAATGCCATGGAGGTCAATAGATACCAAATATCCAGATCTGTATTATGTGATACATTTGAATAATGTGAACTTCAAAGGAGAAGTGTGGAGCAATGGTGGTAGAGGGAAAATATTCAGGTGGTAATAGGGAACTAGAAGTATTCTGACCTTACTTTCTACTACAAACAGGGAGTTGGGATGCATGAAACAAACTGTCCCCAGAACTGAAAAGCGTAGCTAGGACAGTGGTATTTGGAGGGAGTCATCTACCAATGAAGGTTAGAAGATGGAAAGAGTGAGAAAAGAAGAGGTTTAAAATGAAGTTTCAAATTATGGAGCAGTGTTCTCATGTATAAAATGAACTCTTCCCTGAAATGATTTCCCTGTCACTGAAATGTATGTTTTCCTACAGATCTCAGTTCAGGTGCCACCTCCAAAGTCCTTTTTTTAATCCCTGACTCTCCCAGTGGTTAGTGTTCTCTTCCAAAAATTTTCTTGTATCATTTTGTATTTTTTGTGAATGTTTCATTTCCGCCTTAGCAAAATGCAGGCCCCTTGAAGAGAAAGATGTCCTTCCTTATTTTCTTCTTCTTCCTCCCTTCCTTCTTTCTTCCTTCCTCCCTCCCCTCTTCTCTTCCTTCCTTCTTTTTTTCTCCACCCCCCACCCCTTTCTGTCTCAAGTATTTGTGTTTCCTGGCTCAGAGCAGGAATTATAAATTATAAATGCTAATAAAAAAGCATTATAAATGCTTATTTAATTGAATTGAACTTGATAGAATGCCAACTCTAGCATTCTCTGATTCTATTCTATAAAATCATTTTTTAGTGACTAACTGCTTGGCGATTGTCCACTAGTATGGTTGGAATAACTGCTTCACTGACCAATCCCAGAAGTCACCACCCTTCAACAAGTATGAACTAACAGCCTCTTAACTAGTAAACAGAAAGTATCATCTTAAATAGGTCAAGGAGGTTATAGTTCCAAGAGGGTCATCAGTTTCATTCCTTTCTTTAGTTGATGAGCGTGACAATAATAATAATAACAATAATAATAGCTCGCAAGATGAGGTTGTCTTTTATATTTATGTCAAAGGCTGCTGGTTTTAAATTGTGCTGTTAGAGATGGCTTTAGGCAAGCCTGTGAAAGCCAATTTTGCTTCACCTTCCCCTATCAGTGTCATGGGTGGGGTTAGGGTTGCAGTGGGGAGAGAGGTAACTCTAGTATAAAACTGTTCCAAAAATCTTTTCACCTCCATCTTCAATAGACATTTCCCTTAGTAGCATTAAATCCTAAAGAATGTGGAACTAATGAAGCCAACAAAAAGAAATGGCTTAGACTTAACATCTTGAGCCATTCACCCAGAACTGTTTTTAAAGCATTAGACCAGAGAAGCCCTGCAAATCTGGTGGCGAAATAATTCTAACCTGTAAGAATGACTCTTCCTGAAATTGTCCTCTTACGAAAGTGAAAGGTTATGACTACTTATTGTACTAATTATAACTAGTATAGTCATATAATAGTGATAACAATCAAACAAGAATAGGGATGGATCTATAATTCCTAGGCAAAGAAATTTTCTCTAAAAAATGTACATTGGCATCTTCTCTGAAACTTTTGAGTCAGAGAAATTAAGGGATGTTCCCAAACTTATATTCAGGTATATGGCATACCAAAACTTGGATCCAGGTCTTTCCACTTTTAATATTGGTTCTCTTTCGGTTAATGCTATAGATTCACTTGACATGGTCTTTTGTTTAAAAAAATTTTTAACTCAAGTTTATTGCAACAAAGTCCTTTCCTTCTAAGAGTTGTACAGCAAATCTCAATTTTTGTAAAGATTCCACAAATTTTATTGCACACACACACACACACACACACATACACACACACACACACACATACACACACAAATTCAGCCAAATGCACTGTATGTTATAGTAAATAGAACTGAGCCCAAGTAAAATCTCTACAGCTGAAAAAAGGTATATTTTGAAATCCCAGATGAACTGATCCTGCCATACCTAATCACTGAACTAAAAAGTTTTTTGGCTATTTACAACTAGCATGTAGTTAATTTTCTGACTCACTGCTGTCATTTGTTTTGCCTGTTATCACTGTTTGGATAGAAAGTAAATACAGTAGAATTGTTCAGGTCTCTTGGATTTTGCTAATAATATGATTGGCTTCAAGCCTTCTCCCTGCCCTCCCTCCCTTCAATGTTTTATTAAACTCTGCATATTTTGAATCATAAAATGATGATAATCTGATTCTTTTTCTGTAGTAAGAAAACAATAACAACAGCAGGAGCAACAAAACAAAAATATAATTTTAGAACATTAGATAGGTAAGAGGCTGAGCAATTGACTACTAGTAGTATTTCCTTCATTTTTAGAAACTATTAATTTCTTAGTTTCATTTAGACATAGATTGAAGAGTAGAATCATAAGAACAGCAGTTGGGTGGCTCAGTGGATAGTGCGCTGGACCTGGATTAAGGAAGATTCATCTTCTTAAATTCAAATCTGGCCTCAGACACTTACTAGCTGTGTCACCCTGAGCAAGGCAATTAATCCATTTGCATCAGTTTCCTCATGTGTAAAATGAGTTATAGAAGGAAGTGATAAACCACTCCAATATCTTTGCAAAGAAGATCCCAAAGGAGGTCACAAAGAGTCAGATATGACTGAAAAATGACTGAACCACAGAATTATAGGATCAGAGATTTAGAGTTGAGTGAGCATAGAAACCACCTAGACCAACCCATTCATTTTGCAGATGAGGAAACTGAGATTCAGTGAAGTTAAGTGATTGTCCAAGGTCACACATATACTAAGTGACTGAGTTAGGATTTGAACCTAGGTCTTCTGACACCAAATCCAGTACCCTCAGCATTGTAGTTTGTTTCTTATTACTAGGGACAGGAATAGAAATTGGGATTGGAATTTCCTTGGCACCAGTGACTCCTGAATGAGGAAACTCCTTCTACAAAGGCAGGTTAAACACTTTCTCTGGATTTACAGTTTTAGTCAGCTAAAGCATTGAGAGGTTAAAGAACTTGACAGTCAATTATTTGACAGCCAACAGTTGTCAGAAATAGAATTTGAAACCATGACTTCCTGTGTTTAAGCTGGTGTTCTATACACCGTACTATCCTGCATCTACCTTATTACCAATAATTAATAAAATATGGCACATCTCTGTAATGTGTGAGATATTTTTACTGTTATTTTCTTTTTTTTTTACAATACTCTTGCTAAAGCAAAAAATGCTTCTAGACACATATATGTTACAGTTCTGAATATGATCCTCGAATATATTTTTACAAAGAAAAATATTACAAATAAAAGTACATATAGTTTCAAGTCAATTTACATGTGCTTTGATTTGCATTTTTATAATAAAATAGTATAGGCATTCCTAAATGGTAGTACTTGAATTTGAGATAAATTTCTATAAAATGCTTATTTAAGATGCTTTTTAAAAATTTTTCTCAATACTGGAGATGTTACCTAGGTATGGATGGATTCAAAAGTGAATTCTACCAAATATTTAAGGAGCAATTAATCCCAATGTTATATAAACTATTTGAAAACATAGCTAGATGACTCCTACCAAATTCTCTTTATGACACAAAAATGGTTTTGATACCTAAATGAGGGAGAACAGAGACAGAGAAAAGAAACTGTAGACCAATTTCCTTAATGAAAATCAATGCAAACATTTTAAATAAAATACTAGCAAGGAGATTTCAGCCATATATCACAAAGATCATATACAATGACCAGGTGGGGTTTATACCAGGAACGGAGGACTAGTTCAATATTAGAAAAACTATAAGTGACCATTTCAATAACAATAACAAAAATCATATGATTGTATCAATAGATGCAGAAAAAAAACCTTTGACAAATGCAGTACTCATTTGTATTAAAGATACTAGAAAGCATAGGAATCAATGTAGTCTTTCTTAAAATGATAAATAATATCTATCTAAAATCAAGAGCTAGTAGAGATGAACTTGAAGCCTTCCCAATAAGACCTGGACTGAATTAAAGATATCCATTATCACCACTATTATTCAATGTTGCACTAGAAGTACTAGCTATAGCAATAATACAAGGAAAAGAAATTGAAGGAATAAAAATGAGCAACAAGTAAACAAGTAAACTATCTCTCTTTGCAGATGATATGATGGCTTACTTAGAGAACCATAGAGAATCTAATAAAAAAAAAACTAGTTGAAACAATTAACAACTTGAGCAATGTTGCAAGGTATAAAAAATCCAGATAAATTATCAGAATTTTTATATCATCAAAAAACCCCAGGAGCAAGGAATAGAAAGAGAAATTTCCTTTAAAATAATGACAGACAATATAAAATATTTGAAAATTATTTGAGAATAAAAAAAATAAAAAATCTGCTTGTCAAGAAAAACTCAGGAAATATATGTACACAATCAGAAAACACTTTTCATGTCAATAAAACCAGATTTAAACAACTGGAGAAATATTAATTGATAATAATAGGCTAAGTCAAGGTAGTCAAAATGGCAAATTTTACCTAGTTAATTTACTTATTCAGTGCCATACCAATCAAACCACCAATGAATTATTTTATAGATATAAAAAACAGAAACAAAATTTATCTGAAAGAACTAAAGGTCAGGAATATCACGGGAATCCATGAAAACATATTAAGAAAGGTCATTGGCAGTTACAATTTTAAAAATATATTACAAAATGACAATCATCAAAACAATTTGATACTGGCTATGAAATAGAGTAGTGGAACAGTAGAATATATTAACTACACAAGACAGAGTAGTAAATAATCATAGGGATCTAGTACTTGGTAAGTCCATAGAATACACATCCATGTGATGGGATCCCAGCCACTGCCTCTCACTAGCCATTCTCCCCAAACCCATTCCTCTTATTTCCTGCAGAAACAGCAGACATGTCCATGCACTCAACTACAACTATATCCATGTAGTCTCAGACAGGACCATAACACTTAGCCAATCAGACATGGAATTTGAACTCAAAATTTGACAAAAATTACTAGAAAAATTGAAAAGCAGATTGGCAGAAACTAGGCATTCACACCACATACCAAAATAAGGTCAAAATGGATATAGAAATAGGGAAATTATAAGTAAATTAGGAGGGCATGGAAAAATCTGCTTGTCAGATCTACAGATAAGGGAAGAGTTTATGACCAAACAAAGGATAAAGAAGATCACAGAAACAAACAAAAAAAGAGATAATTTTGGTTACATGGAAAATAAAAGTTTTGTACAAATGAAACTAATACAGTCAAAATTAGAAGGAAAGCAGGGAAATGGGGAGGGGGGAGATTTGCAATGAGTTTCCCTAATAAAGGCTTCATTTCTCAAGTACATAGGGAAATGAACCAAATTTACAAAAGTAAGGGCTATTCTCCAGCTGATAAATGGTCAAAGTATATGTATGGGAAGTTTTCAGAAGAAAAAAACTCAAAGTTAAAAAATGTTCCAAATCACTACTGATTAAAGAAATGGAAATTGAAACAACTCTGAGATATCATCCCACATTTATCAGATTGTCTAACATGATACAAAAGGAAAATGCCAAATGATGGAGGAGATATAAAAAAATTGAGACACTAATGCATTATTGGTGGAGTTGTGAACTAGTCTACCAATTCTGAAAAACAATGTGGAAGAGTTATCAAACTGTGTCTATCTTTTGGTCCAGCAATAACTTTACTAGGTCGATATCTATCCAAAAGAGATCAAATAAAAGGGAAAAGTACCTATTCATATAAAAATATTTATAACACATTTTCATGCTGGCAAAGAACTGGAAATTTAGGGGATGCCAATCATTTGGGGAATTACCAAACAAGTTATGGTGTATGATTCTGATGCAATGCTGCTGTGCTATAAGAATGAAAAGCAGTATGATTTCAGAAAAAAAAAAGATGTATATGAAGATGGGAAGATGTATATGAACTCATGTAAAATGAAGTAAGCAGAACCAAGAGAATATAGTACATATACAATAATAACAATATTTTAATGATGATCAATTGTGAAAGACTTAGCTATTCTGATCAAGACAATGATCCAAGACAATTCCAAAGGACTCCTCATGAAAAAAATGCTATCCTTATTCAGAGAAAGAAACGATGAACTCTGAAGGCAGATTGAAGCATATTTTGTTTATTTTTATAATATATATATTTTATAATATATATTTTGTAATATATATATTTTATATATTTGTTGTTTTATTTTGTTTGGGTTTTCTTTTGCAACATGACTAATATGGAAATTTGGTTTGCATGACCTCACATATATAATGAAAAAAAAAATGCTTACCTTCTCAAGGTGGGAGGACCAGGAAGGTGGAAGATCATTTGGAACTCAATTTTATTAATGTTAGGAATTGTTTTTACATGTAATTTGGAAATATTTAATGAAATAAATAAAAATAATTTTAAAATACTGGGGATATTACTAGAACACTCCAGGTATTTTGGGGAAGGGAAGATTCTCTGTACCTTGCTGAAATCAATGCCCATCTGCCACTTTATAACATGTCTGCATTAGAAATCTCAGAATAACAAATGTGGGCATGGTAGAAGGGAAAAGGAAACATATTAGGGGGGAAATGGTTCTTTGATAACCAAGAATAGTATTTGCTTCTGTAAGTGCAATTGCAAATGAATGAGGTTGCTAGTGAAGTTGGTTTGTGGGAATTACAATTCAAAGCAGCTAGAATCTTACAAGGAGTCCAATGAAGTTACTAGCTTTCCAAACCACAGGCCGAAGTTTCAATTTTGGTCTCCAGCTGTCCCTCCATTGAAATAATAATTTTCAGTAAAATTTTCCCCAGGCAGCTCAGTTACAATTCTGATATATTTTTAGGACAAAATATACTTCTTGGACACTATAGGCATATTTCTTTTAGGTGACCTATTTTCTATACAATTCTAATTTACTCACTGCTGATGTGAAAAAGTAAGCATTTAGTTCCTCAACAATGAAAATGGCACACTTTACACATCAACTAACTATATACTTAAATAAACAACAAAGCATATAAATTTAAAGAGTATTCTAGGTTATTCTAGTCTGTAAATTCCCAGAAGGCAAATGCCTTGCCTATGTAATCCTATACAGATATGTTGTTAAATTCAAATAGAAACAGGACCACTGATTGAATCATATGTGAGGATTCCTCTGAGTTCCACATTGATTTAGAAAACCACATATTATTAATCTCAATTGCCTCCAAAAACACCCCAAAAAACTTAACCCAGATTGCCTCCAAAATGGGAGGAAGGGCAATTAGATAGCACAATGGATAGAGCAATGCTGAAGCCAGGAGGACCTGAGTTCAAATCCAGACTCAGACTCTTACTAGCTGTGTAATTTAATCCAGATTACCAAGAAAGGAAGAAAGAAAAAAAGAAAGAACAACAACCACATATTGACATTATCTATATTTTGTGGTATTTTAATTATTTTGCTAAATACTGCTCAATTGCATTTAATCTGGTTCAGGTCTCAGTACTGTTGCAGGCCTGGCAATGTGTTTCACACCTCTGCTATACAATAACTATCACAGGATAATGGGATTATGTGCTTAGTAAATGATTTTAGATTTTTGAAGATAATGAAGAATTTAGAACAGACAATGTTTAGCACATGGCTCATATAAGGCAGATAAATTTTAGATTGTTATACTGGGGAATTAAGGCTACAAAATTCATTATTTCAAGTGCTATTCCCAATTCATTCATCCTATGAGCGATGAAATGAATAATGGCTCTAGCATTCATGGGAAGTAAATGCATATCTATATACTACCTCTTCTTACTATTTGAGAATCAATTCTCAAAGACTATGAGTTACAGAGCAAGCACCCATCTGCATTGGTAGAGAGAATTTCATTACTGAGAATTCCTAATACCAATGAAATCATAAGTCTAGGACCAAAAAAAAAAGTTATAATTAGGTAAAATTACAAAGAAATTTTTTAAAATAAAAAAACCGTTACATACTTATTCCAGTCACAAGCACACCTACAAAACTAATGACATTTAAAAACTGTGAAAGTATATTTGAATTCACACATTTTGCATTTTGCTACAGAAATAGATTCAGTCAACTTTATTGAAAAATGTAATCAAAGAAAGGAACTTTACTGAAGGTAACTATTCTTATCAAGAAATATGTAAATATGTTTCATACATTGGTTATTACTTTTTCTTCAGCTCTCTAGATATCAAATATATGAAATATTTTGAATCATTTTTTGCCATAAAATAAGTAAAATATCCTTTAAAATAAAGCACTGTAAAATATTTATTTTAATTATAACTCAAGCAAGTATTGTCCTGTGGTTTAGTGTGGTCCAATATTTGAGGCAGAATAATAAAATTATAGTAGACATTATTCAAATGACTGATTTTTTCTTAAAAATCCAAAAAGGCAGAATTGAGAAAGAAACACATTTTAGACCTGAAGGACAGCCTGTACAAAAGCACAGAGATGGGAGATATGGTGTTGAGCATGAGTGATTGCAAGAAGACCAGATAGACTGTAGAGTATAAGGAGAATATTATTTAATAAAAACTTGTAAGAAAGGTAAATTAGGACTAGAATGGGGGAGGGGGGAAAGGCTTTAAATAACAAAGAAAGGGTGTTTGTGTTTATTCCTAGAGGAAATAAGTTACTTGAAGATTTTCAGCAGGAGAGAGAAATAGGCAAGATCCTACTATAAGAATATGACTTTGGCAAATAAGTAGATAAGGGTCAAGAAAAGAAGGCAGAGGAGATTAATGAAGGGATTACTCATAAGCAAAATAAATGCCAATGCAAAAGGATGGATTATAGGAGAGGAGCAGTTAAAAGAAAAAAAAAATAAAGGACAAGAAACTTGTATCAGGATCTGAGAAAGGGGAAGGGAGGCATGGAAGCAGAAGGCAATTGTCTCAAACAGATCACTAGCGCTAAGTACACGCCTTTTCTCATCACCCTCTTATTTGCAAAAATGAAAGGAAAGCAAATATAGAAACACATACGAGATGATAAGCTTTAGAATGAGAAATGCATAATCTATGTTCATAAACATGAATGCAAATGGAATGAACTAACCTATAAATCAGATGAAAATAATTAGAAAGCAAAATATCCCACAATATGATGTTTATAAGAAATGCATTTGAAAATAAATATTCTAATAGATAAAGTCTCAGAGCAACATATTCTATGTTTAAGATGAATTTTAAAAGGCAGGAGTACCAATCATTATTCCAGACAGGACAACAACAATAAACTTGTTTTAAAAAATAGGAAAATTACGTTACACTTAAAGGCACCATTATCAATTAGTAAATATCTATATTTAACATATGTGAACCAAACTGACACAGCATCTAATATTTAAAAGAGTAGTTACAAGTTTCTAGGAGAAACAAATGCTAAAACTATAAGACTTTGGAAGCTTAGACCCTTCCTAGACAAATCAAACTAAAGAAGAAAGAAGTCAAGAACCTGAACAGAACTTTAAAAGGTTTAGATATGATGAATTTCTGACAATTAGTGAATGGAAAAATAAGGGAGTATACATATTTCTGAACAGTGTATGACACTTTTACAAATATTGGCCAAGTACTAGATAGAGAATAAAAAAAACAACTAACAAATGCAAAGAAGCAGAAGAATTAAAAACATGCCTTATTGAACACAATGAATTGAAACTATATAATATTACTAATTCAAAGGATAATTAATTACAGTATTAGATAAGTTGTTTTCAAAAATAGGAAGAGATCCTACCAAATTATTTCTATGATACAAATATGGTCTTGATATTCAAACCAGTAAGAGATAAAACAAAGAAAAATATAGACCAATTACATAATTTAAATATATGTGTATGTGAGCTATTACCTAACAATTTTTTTAAAGTTCCAAATCACTAATCATTAGAGAAATGCAAATTAAAACAACTCTGAAGCTTCATCTCATGACAATAATGACAAAAATGGAAACTGTCAGTTCTTAAAAGGGCTGCATAAGAATAGGAACTCTAAGGTACTGTTGGTAGAGCTTTGAATTTGTTCTGCCATTCCAGAAAACATTTTGAAGAATAAATTAAAAGTCACGAAATTATGCACTCATGTTGACCTATTAATACCATAATGAGATCTGTATCCCCCAAAAACAGTTTAAAGAAGAAGGAAAAGTACACATTTCCCAAGTAATTTTGTAATAGTGGAGAACTGGAAAACAAGTGTTCTTATTAATTGTGATATAGCTGACCAAATTATAGGATATGAATGTAATGGAATATGATTGCACTATGAAAAATGATTAGAAAACTCTCAGAGAATCTTTGGAATAATTATATGGGTTAATTCTTAACCCAGAGAAAAAATTATACACTGATAACAATATTGTAAAAATGAAATAATTTTGAAAGACTTGAGGCTTCTGATCAACAACCAATTATAATTTTAAAGGGCCAGTAATCAAACATGTTACTTTTCCTAACGGAGAATAAATGTATTCAAGGTATAGAATGAGACATACAGTTTTTGGACATGAACAATGAGGAAATTTATTTAGCTTGACTATTCACATATGATGCAAGGCTGTGTTTTGTTTTTATTTTTGATAATTTGGTGGTAAGGGGTTTAGAGAGACAGGGGAGAGTCCAATAGGGTAACTAAATGAAAAAGAAGAGAAAGTAAGAAAAGAGGGTAATTGAAGTTATTAATAATGCATAAAAGAGGACAGAATGAAGGTCAGTAGGAAATAGACAAGCAGCACAGCTTTGGAGATAACATGTTGAATACATTATATGCGTAAACAGAAAAGCAAGTCATAATACAGATTCACAGCTTTATTTATGGTTCAATTTTTCTGCTCTGCTTTGTATATGGAAATGTTTATCTTATTGGTATGGAATAATTTTAGAATAAAATAAAAATAGAAAAAGAATAAAAGAATAGATTGATTTGAGTAGCAAAGAACCATTATGACCATTTGTCATTTTGCTGGAATGTTTCATAGGTGCCCTACTCAGAGCCTGAGAGTGAACAAAAAGGAACAAGGTCATATTTATAGCCAACAAAAAATGATTCAAGTATATACTACCAATTAGTAATCATTTATCACATGCCTACAATGTGCCAAAAACCATACTAAGCTGGGGATACAAAAAAAAAAACAAAAAAAAACGAAACAGTTCCTGACCTGAAGAAACTTGGATCTTAATTGGTAATCACAAACTATTGATTTATCTTTTGATTTGAAATAAAATGGGAGGAAAACAAAATTTCCAGAACTGTGATGTGCTATACAGAAAAAATCTTGATGTGATTTAGTTTTCACTTTCTGTGAATATGTTTTGGCATAAAGGGTAGTGGAGAAACCTGGCTTTTAAGAGGCAGGAAAAGCTGAGTTCAAATCCCGACTCTGGGCAAAGAATTTGATCCCTTAGTGATCTGATCAACTCTCTTAAGATAAGTTACAAAAAAGGAACTAGCTTGAATGAGCAGGATAAGTGTATTCATTTTGAAGTTCCATAAACCAATGAGGGACAACAAGGTGGCAGAGTGGGTAGAGTGCCAGTCTAAAGTCAGGAAGGCTCATATTCCTAAGATCAAATCTGGCCTCAGACACTTACTAGCTGTGTGACCCTGGGCAAGTTGTTTAATCCTGTTTGTCTCAGTTTCTTCGTCTGTAAAATGATCTGGAGAAGAAAATGGTAATCCCCTCCAGCATTCTTGCCAAGAAATCCCAAATGGGATAGATTGGGACATGACTGAAGCAAATGAATAATAAAAATAAGCTGGTATTATCATAGGTCTAATCCCCATCCCATAGACAAAGACTAGACAGCAATTCTTTAGTTACTGAGGTACTTAAAAATTTTGGTCCAGGTTCAAGCGTTTAAAATCAAAGCTGAGAATATGTAGATAAAACACAAGTAATGATCTAAAGCTTTCTAATTTGAAGAAATGACAGACAAAGAAAGGGAAACTTTATATACTTATGGAAAGCTTGGTTAAAATGCTCTTCTCAAAGTTTGCCATTGCCTAACTGTGCATGCATTTTAGCTCATTGATTCTTCTTTCATCTCCCCCCTGCCACAAAAGTGTCATTTCAATTAGTCTTAAGATATTTTCCATCAATTTTTCTTTGATAAATTCATCACTTTCACCATTCAGTGGAACATGATTTCATCAACATCCATATTCTCCTCACTATTTCAGAAAACATCTCACTCATATCTACATATCTTGTGTAATTTTTTTGTGTGTGTTTTTCAATAAAATCTTCCATAAATGATGAAATTGGTGAACTGAAGACTTTCTTCTGTGATATTCCACAGGTACCAATACAACACTTGAGCTGACCACTGCTATATCTGACTCTTGACAACTGCCTAGTCTATTTTCCTTCACAGTTATGCAGATCTTGATGTCTTTTATATTATTTCACAAATGCAAGCTTCAACCAGCTTATATCACCATGCATTTAACCACTGAATTTTAGGCCACTTAAAATTGCAATTCTTCTGAGATTGCAATGTACCCATGATTTAAAACCATGTAAATCATCACCAATTTCACTATATTAAAAATATGGAATGTTGAAGTAGTGCACAGCTTGGCCTCATCAAAAATGATACATAGTTCCCTAGATAATATTTACTTATCTATTCAATTTTGGATTTAGTTCATTGTTTATTTGTAACACTGGCCAAAATCTATGTTCAATGGTTTGTACATTCAATGTGTTTCTTTGTCTAACTGCATGTCATCATTTAAGCAATATGCATTCTTAATCCTCATTGTTCCTTCTGTGTATATACTAGATCATTCTCTTTTGAGTGACTATGGATTTCATTTGGAAGCATCTATACCGGTCTGGAATCAATGTAATGCCATGTACATGAACAAAAATCAAGAACTCTTCTGTTATCAGGGAATCCTTTTCACATGCAATCATTGATTCAGAGTTAAGGGAAAGGGATGTTACAGGTCACCTGGTGAAAACCAATTAATCTCAATTAAAGATGAGGTAATTTGAGGTTAGGTGCAAGTGAAGTCCAAGGTCACACAGGTAGTAAGCAGCAAATTCAGAATTCAAACACAAGTACTCTACTTTCAAAGCTAGTGCCCTTTCCAATGTAAAACATCATCATTCTATGTTTTGAACTTAGAGCATTTGGAATTTCACATAGCAATATACTTGATGAGCATATCCATTCATGTATAAAACATCACTGGACATTAAAAAGGAAGGGTAAAACATGTTGTACAGTACATCTTATAAGATAGTATTTTGGTCATTTTTTGTGCATATAATCAGAAAGCAAAAGATATCAATGGATCATATATTCTCAACAATGTATAAACTTATTAATCAAGTGACTGTGAAGACATGAGTTGTTACAAAACCCCGTCGGCAAAAGCCTTGTTATTGTCTTCTCATGTTTTCATCAAGGATGCTCTTGATCTATGTGTATAAACCATTTTTATTCACAACATATATTTATTCTAATTTAGGGATGGAAAAATAATTAACACATAAGTTCTATTCCACCAATCCATATATGTGCTTAAAATACTGTTTAGAGTAGTCATTTGTGTAATGAAATGTATTTGTCATTAAAAAGATATTTGATGAGTAAATTTTTTCTGAAGTTCTACTCAGTCATTAGAAAATTCATGGCATAAATTGTAGACTCACTCTTCCTTCTCTTTTTACTTTGAGAAAAAAATCCATCCAAATTTCCAATCCTCACCCAGAGAAGATTTTTTAGTAAGCTGATATTAAGCTGATCTGTGAAATTATCATTTACAGATTCAAAGAAGGTATGTTTGAAGATGGTGGCGTAGGAGCAGCAACATATCGCAGCTCTCACATAGCCACCCCAAAATACCCACAAAATATGACTCTAAACTAATTCTAGAACTCCAAAACACACACAAATATACTTTCCACTAAAGTCAGCTCGGCTACGAGGCACCGTATCAACACTGAGAACCAAAACCAGCCTGGCCTGAAGCTGCAGCTGTGTCCTGGGGGTGGCTGAACAAGATGAGCCGAGCCCTGGCTGGAGCTTCAGGTGAGTGGATTGGTGGCAGCGTCCAGAATTAGGTCAGTGGGGCTTGCGAGGTTGTGGAAGAAAAGCAGTCTGGCCAAAACACCTCCAGGGCTAGGAAGCAGAAAGCAGAGGGTCCTGCACCCACCTCCACATTGTGGCTTCAGAGCTCCTGGCCTACAGACTGCAGGGGGATCAAGCGATCGGTCAGAGGCCAAGTACTCTAACGTTGAGTGGCCTGGATCCGGATCGCGGTCTTGGGCTTTGGTCCTGTGGTTCTTTTTCCTTCAGTGAGCCAGAAGTGGGGGAAGGATCCAGCAACTTCCTAACAGCTCCGGCAGCTGGGAGGACCCCAGCGATTTGGGACAGAGCTTTCCCCTCTGGAAGTAGAGCTCCACAGAGATAAAAAAAAAAATCACAGACTAACCAACCATGAATAAGAATAAGCATAAGAAGCAAAGTAAGAACAGCAACCAAACCCTAGATTCCTTCTTTGGGGAAAAGAAGGACCAAGGCAGAGAGCTACAGGAGGACAGCAAAGCTGTCCCCTGTACAGCTCCCCCACCAAAAGCTTCCAAGAAACATGAAGATTGTCTTAAAGCTAGAGATCAGATGAAGAAGGATATTGAAAAAAATGAGAGAAGTGGAAGAAAAATTGGGAAGAGAAATAAGAATGTTGCAAGAAAATCATGAAAAGAGAGTCAGCAGTATGACTGAAGAAATCAACACCCTAAAAAATAGATTAACTCAAATGACAAAAGAGGCCCAAAAAGCCAATGAGGAGAAGAATGCTTTAAAAAGTCAACTTTACCAGATGGAGAAAGAATTTCAAAAGCACTCTGAAGAGAATAATTCCATCAAAATTAGAGTGGAACAAATGGCAGCAAATGACTTCATGAGAAATCAAGATACTATCAAACAGATCCAAACAAATGAAAAAATAGA
>CM053587.1:154436248-154490567 GCA_028646515.1 Pseudochirops corinnae | reverse complement strand
GATACACTGGGATGGCTGTTTTGGGATGGTGGGTAGGGGAAAGATGGGGAGAAAATTTGTAACTCAAAATTTCATGGAAATGAATGATGTAAACAAAAATAAAATAAAAAAAGAAGGTATGTTCTCTCCCTATCCTTCATTTTTCTTTCATTTTTAATGCTATAAAAAATTTTAACAAGCTTTTGATCCTGATTTCTCCCCTCCCCAATAAACATATTTTTAAAAAGACTCAGATCATTTTGTCCACAGTGTGATTCATACATTTTCAAAAATCTATTATTAAAGTTTTCAAGTATCTTTCCCTTTGACTCATCTTATTAAGCCATTTGTCTCATTTTTTCCAGTTTTTATCAGTGGAAACTTAATTGCACATTTCCCTACAAACTGTGTTCTGAAACATGTTCATCAACATCAGTTCTGCTGCATACCTCAGTGATTTACCTGCTCACACAAAAAGACAACAAAAACACTGTGTTGAATGATGGGGCAGAATATACTTAATGTGCTGGGGAGAGGAGCAAGCAGCTAGAATTGGTTGGGAAGTAGGAAGAAAACCATAAACAGCAATGTAAACATGACTGTCAACAGTATGATCTGAATTACTTCCATATGGCTAATGTGTGTCAACAAAGCGATCTCTATTTAAAGAAAGCAATGGAGAATTTCAGAAGAATGGCACCAAAAGGCTTACTGGAGGGCAAGGATTGTTTTTGCCTTTCTTTGTATTTCCAGTGCTTAGTGCAGTGCCTGAAATGGGGACTTAATAGGTGCTAACTAAGTCTGAATCTCCCCTGTGCTCCAACAGAGAGATTCTTTGAAAGGATGAGGAAAGGAACACTGGCTCTGCCCTTTCTGACATTCTTCTCAATAGTCAAATCACTATGAAAAGATGCCCAAATGAAGGAAAAATGCACTGCCCTTAAAGTTGGCAGGCTTCACGTAACAGGAGAATAATTTTGTAAGGAGTCAGTCTAGCCTTGGCCCCCAGGAGGATGCATGGGTCCTTAACTCTCTTTTATTGTTTTTCAGTCATTTCAGTCACATCTGACTCCTCATGATGCCATTTGGACTTTTCTTAGCAAAGATACTAGAGTGGCTTACCATTTCCTTCTCCAGATGAAGAAACTAAGGCAAACAGGGTTAAGTGACTTGCCCAGGGTTATACAGCTAGTGTCTGAGACCAGATTTTAATTCAGGAAGATGCTTCTTCCTTGATACTAGGCCTGACACTCTATACATTGTACCACCTACCTGCCCAAAATACCTATAGAAAGTGGGAATTGAATAGTCATATACAAAGTAGCCTTCAAGCACTCTACCTTCACACATCTTCACTAAGTCTTAAAACTTATCTCATATTACTCTCCCTCATTTATCTGATGTCTTCCCTTCCCTTCTTTATTCCCTTCCCTTACTACTCTCCCTCACTTATCTTAAGCTTCTATCAAACTGAATTATTCCATCACCAAGAAATTATTAATAATAAGTCCCTGGGGCTTGCTAAGCCCCGAGTATATAACAACAACAAAAATGAAACAATTCTTACCCTCAAGGAGCTTATCATATTATGGTTAGGAACAACATGCACAAAGATCAATACACGTAAGACATGTACCAAATAAATATGAAGCAATTGGGGAGAGGAGCACTGACAATCAGGTGGGTTATGAAACATCTCTTCTAGGATGTAGAACATGAGTTGAGTCTTGCAAGAAGTCAGGGATTTAAGAGGGGTAAGGAGAGCTCTAAGTACTTTGCAGGGCAGGGGGACAGCCTATGGAAAGCTACTGACTTGGGAAATGGAAGGCCATGTAAAATGAAGAGCAATTAGGTCACTTTGGCAGGGACATAGAGTTTGTGTGAGAGACTGATATACAGTAATACTGGGAAAGAGTCTGTAGCCAGTTTGTAAAGGGTAAGGAATATCAAACAAATGCTTTTTCTGTTTTTTTAATGGAAGTAGTCAGTGTTTTTTGAGCAGGAAAGGGACATGGTCAGACCTGTGCTTTAGAATTATAAATTTGGAAGCCACTTGGATTAAAAGGAGCAAAGACCTGAGTGAGAGACTGCAATTTAAAAGCTATGACAATAGGCAAGGGTGAGGGTTGATGAATGCCTAATCTAGGATAGTGACTTTGTGAATAGAGAGAAGGTGACAGATGTGAAAGATGTTGTGTTGATAGGATAAACAAGGCAATTGGCAAACTTGACAATTAATTACATATAGGGAATTGCCAAATGTTTTTTCACCTTTTACCATCACCACATCTTTCCACATTGCTCCTGTCACCTCCCTACTCCCACCAATGAAAACCATTAATATAATAATGATTTTTCAAAGCCCAGATAAAGTGCCACCATGAAGTGCCTCTTGCCTACTTCCACACTGTCCCCCATCACTAAAACACTAAAAAAGTTCCATCTCTCCTCTTTCTTATATTCCTTTACTTGTATGCATGTTGTCTGTGTACATGTATGTCTTTTAGTAGAATGTATGCTTTCTTGAGGCAAGAACTTCTTTGATTTTGTCTCTTATCTCCAAGGCTTCACACAGTTGAAATGATAAAATATTGTGAAGAGATGAAGAATTTTTAAAGTTCTTAAATGTGGCAGATGAACATTGGCGAGTGATGGCAAAATCAATGGCCATCTCTGTTGTGGATTTAAGGTGGAATGGAGGAATAGGTTATAGAAACTGAGTAGCTTGAATAACTGGCAGATTATGGCACTTGAGAGAACATCAATACTTGGGATGAAGTCCCCTAGTATGAGTGCAAGGGTTGGGGGGAAGAGAAAAGCTATGAACTAGGCACTAAACTCATTGAGGAAGGATGAAGAATATCTTGGGGGTCAAGAAATAACAGCCACAAGTGTTTGTATTAGGTGATAAAGCTGGATATGGTGAACTTCAAAGGAGAAATTGCTGAATGGTAATGGCAAAGTGATAGTCTGAAGCAGGAAATGGGGAACAAAGAGTATTCTCAATTTACCACCACAACCATGTTTAACAAATGATTGTTGAATGATCCACTCCTTCAAAGATAATAAATTATTTTCTTCCATATACCAACTTCACATAAATTCTCAGATTACTTCTGTCTATGAGTTTACAATTGATTGTATTCTTGTCATCAGGAACTTTTTGAGTAAATTCTCAAAAGTCAGGTGAACAAATGCTATATATGAGAGTGAGGAAATTATACATAACAGAGCTCTTTTATTTTAGATAGGAAAAAAACTTTTATAATTGTAATTATTGGAAAGATTTTTGCATTTCTAAATATAAGCCTCCAAATTAAAAGTCCATATGTTCTTCCATTCTTAAAAACAATAAATGTCATCTTTTTGTTAGTGAACAACATATTTAACTATTTCAAACTCCCTGATTATACAATATTTTCCAAGGAAAATTATTGTAGAGAAGCTCAATAATAACAATTTTAAGAAATATTGACTTAGATTTAGGATCATGGATGAATCAGGAATGTCATTTCAGAAGCCCTAACCTAGCAAGTAAGGAAGTCAGAAAACAGTAGTGCTTGAGCCTAAAGCTATAACTATTAATCCCAATGACATTGCTTTCAACAAAAAAATTAAGTACTTATATAATATCAACACTGAGGTGAACCATGGATAGAAAAACAGTAGGGTCTACTGAGATTTTGAAATTGTAATGCCTTTCTCTGCACATGTTCAGATACTCTGAACTGGGCATTGTCCATGTTCCCAGGTGATTTTTGGTAAGGCATCTTAGTCCATAATACCAGAAACAGATGATAAATTGCTAAAAATATATTAAATAATGCTAAACCAGCAACAGTCCTAGCAGAAGGCCCGCTGACTCATCAGACTTTGTAAACTCCTACCTTGCAATGTGAAAATAGTCTAACTAACCTTTGGATCAACTGCCTTCTAATGCTGTCTCATCAAAACCAAGAAGCTCACTCAGGTAGAGGACAAAAAAAAATGCTCATGATATTGTGCTACAAAAACGCAAGGGCACAATCTGAATGACTTATACTACCTTCAAATGCTGTAGACACTGAGTGTATGGGGCAGAATTCAATAGAGACTTCTCAGAAAATTGGCTTTTGTTTCAAGAGATGTTTCAGTCAGCTGCCTTCTGCCTAAATTTTTCTTCTATTTCCTTTTGTGTTTCTATTAGCTAAAATTTGCTGCTTTCTGGTACACTGTAGGTGGGAAGGAGAGACACCGAACCTGTTTTCTGAAAGACAGGTTCACTTCATTGAATTTTCTCTTTAAGTTGTCATCCTTATAATATTCCATATAATTGTGCTCCAGCAGTGTTGTATAGTGAATAGAGTGAGCCAGGAAGACCTGGATTCAGGAACTGATCATGATAGCTTAACCTAGCTTAACCCATCAGTGTCCTGAGACCACTTTCTAAGACTACAAATTATAAGGGTATTGAAGATCTGCATGGTGGCACGAATTTCCACACTTAAGATTTCTCCAAACTGAAAAATTACAGATCCAGAAATGAAAGGAAGGAAGGAAGGAAGGAAGGAAGGAAGGAAGGAAGGAAGGAAGGAAGGAAAAGAAAAAGTGAAAAAAGAAGCAAGCAGAGAACTGAGAGTCTGGAACAACACAGCCTAGAATAAACCTTGTTGAACAAAAAATGTCAAACATCATTATTCAATATCTAAAGCTTTGTACTTAGTAGGGGTTTGGGAGGAATGTAAACTAGAGCATTGATTTCACCAATAACATTAAAAATATATATGATTTATATTAGCATTCTAAAATAGAGGCTTATGCCTCTATTCAGATCATTTCTTTGGGAAATAGAGAAAGAACTGAGGCAAGAAGAAAATAAAGAGCTAGTAAAGAAATAAAGTATGAAAGAAAAAGAAAAGATGTAGTTCATTTTAACAACCATTTTCTCAGATTTATGAGCCATGTTTCTGGACTGACATTAGGGAATATTCTGTATATAACTATTTTCTCAAACCAAAACTTAAAAGAAAAAAAAATCTGACAAAGAAGCCATGAGTTTTGTTTGCTAAGTGAAACATATAAATAATAATAGAAAGAAGAATGACTGAGGAATTTTGTGGGTATTTCCAGATGAAACCCCATTTGAAAGTAGGTACTATTTTAACAGGTTAAAAAAAAGTTTGTAGGAACTTTTCAGGATTCATGGCATGGACAACAATTCTGGACGATTTTGTATCTTATCTAAATCATCCCAAATGAGCCCCTCGTGTTTTCTATATTAGAGTTTCACATTATAATTTCCAGGACTCTTTAAGTTTTACTTTCTAGAATAACTAAAAGCAGTCTTGTTCCTCTATATTTTCCATGTTTTATGAAAGTGTGAATGAGTTGAAACATGATTTATTTGCCTTCATTCAAACTCCTTGTACAGACCTTGATTACTCTCAGACACTGACATTTTGTAGTAGGGTTTTCTTCCTCCATTGCCATGTGGGATACATTTCTTCTGCACTTTTCCCTTTTACCCAATGAGTTAAAAAAAAAAAAACTAGACTTAAGTTAAATGTGTAGGAATTAGGATCTAGTCTGAATGTCTCTGGTTTAAGCCTATGTCTCCCAGCTAAGAATTCTCTTTTAAAATAAAATAAACAAACTTTTGCTCATAACTAGCAGCATCAGTCTTGTTTTTCACTATAATTGGCACAAGTTTTCCTTCAGACAACATATCAAACAGCTTTTGTGGAAAAGTTAAAGATCCTCTGTCAAAAATTAATACAAATTGAAAAGTAAGGATTAGCCATGATCATTTTATCTTTTGAAAATATAGTATTGTACCACATGTTAAAGTGCATATGTTAATAAGCTAACTATTAACCATAGAGCTCAGTCAATAAAATGGATTCTCATGTCTAGAACTGCTTGCCCTGCTTTAAGAATCATAGAATGTGTCACATATGCCTAAATACTTTCTCTCAGTACCAGTCTTGGACACTAAAAGAAGTGTTTTAGATAGGAAAAATGCTCTAAAACACCATATTCTATTCTTTCTCAATACTTTTCCCCACCAGAAACAGTATCCGAGTTGAGTGTTTGTTTTTCAATTGTTACAATGGAACTTTAACATAGGTACTGTATGAGGCCAATTAGTTCTGTTTGTTTGTTTGTACTAGACCTATGATTTTGTTGATATAGGAAAATCCCAGTGAAGAACATTCTCTTTTAATGTAGTTTGTATTTTTTTGCAATTTATAATTTTAAAAGTTGCACAAAACCCTGAGAAATTAGGTGACTTGTCCAGGATCACATATCTAGTATGTATCCCATCTTTTAGACTACAAGGCCAGTCCTCTATCTACTATACTTTGCCGCTTCTCCCAGTTTCTATATTACCATATAAAATGAAGTGACTACAAATTGACAAATTGATAAGTTGTGTTCTTTTTGTATGGCTACCCCATACAAAAAGAACACAACTTATAGACTTATTTCTATATACGACAAGTTGGCCTCCAGAAAAGCTATAACAGGTTTGATGTACAGGTTTGATGTCAGTAAACAGCCATTGAAAACCATAGTCAACATGAGTACCTGCTTATTTTTTTTCCCTTTTACCTCTAACTAGAACATAGGTATATGTGTGTGTGTGTGTGTGTGTGTGTGTGTGTGTGCATATATATATATATATATATATAATGGTTCAATACAAAATTTTTATCAAATAGCAAGTACCAAGAAAAGATCTTTTAATACACAAACATTTCTCTATGCACAGAAAAATGTGGAAGCTGAAAACAACATGGTAGACACACAAAGGGAAACATGTGTGAAGGTGTGAATTCCAAGAACAGTGTAGCTAAGATACTCATACTGAATGTACACATGTGGCAGGACACAAACATGGTCAGCATAACTTACAGCTATAAAATTACAGAGCTTCTAATCTCTTATGATGATATCACCATACTACTTTTGTGGCTCTCTTTTAGGTAACAGATCTCAGCTCTGATCTGGGTAAATAATCTCTGTCAAAAATATGTTCTCTGTTAGATATCTCTGATCATTAAGCAGTTTTCTGTTATCATCTATAGAGTTTCAGATCTTCAGAGCTGGCTCTATTTCCAAATACTAAATTGCTGAAATCATAAATCCTCTCCCTTTTAGTATACAGCTATTAGCACTATGAACTATTTTGCTTAACAAGGTAGCCAATGAAAGCTAGTCCCCCAAGGGGCAGATTAAGTCTATTCTTTTTATTTCCTATGTCTCTTGGTGACTGGAAGTCCGTAGTCCTGGTAAATTTTTATTTTTCACTTAAGGTTAGAAAATTCCTATTAACACGTATTTTGTTTCTAATAGGGATTATTTTCTCTAAAACCCATTTTAGGTACTCAGTCCCTTCTGGCACATCAAAACCCACATAGCTATGTGGAAGCTGGCATTAAGCTTCCTAATTAGTTCCCAAATTCTCTTTGATTGCCATGCAAATGACTTTGAAAAAGAACAAAAGTAGACAAAGTCTACTTGCCTGCATTCCTGTCTATTTATGTGTATGCATATATATGTGTGTGTGTTTATATACACATATACATATACACACATATGTATATATACATGTAACCCAGAAGTAAAATCGTTGGTTTTAGTATTTATTCTAGCCACCATGATGTTATGGGAATCTGAAAATCTTCCGCGTCCCTAGGCCCTTTGATAGGCTTAAGTGGCTCTGAGAACCTTCCCTGATTTGAAAATATACTCTGCCCCCTAATAGGCTGAATGTGGTCACATGGAGCCTGTTGCAGGCTTGTTCTTCAGGAATGCCCACACATTATCACTTTGTGATTGGGCAGTGGGTCAAAGCTGTGACATTCTCTGATCCAGGAGAAGGCTATATATACCTTGATGTGAGTTTTTGCTTTGGGGCTCACTTTGGAAAGAGTTGTGTGATTTGGCCAGATGAGACTCTGGGAAGTTGTTGAGCACCACCCCCCACCCCCACCTCCCCACCCCCCGGCTTTGAAAACCCAGATGTTGGTGCCCCCTCTGGTAACTAACTAGATATGGATGTAATGATCAGATGGTTGGAAGCCTGTCTGCTGATCTGTTTCTTTGTCTCCTTGTAACTTGTTTGTATTCTGTTTTTATTCTCTGAAGTTCAGGGTGCTGACTTTTCCCCCTGAACTAGGTAAGTGATATGCTTGATTAAAGTAAGATTGTTAACCCATTTTGAGTTGTTTTCCTTTAGAAAAGCAGATCTAAGAACCTGTGCTAGCAGCCATCCTGGGTATGCTAGGGTGTTGCTGATACGCATGAAACTTCAAGGTGTTTTTGTTTTTAGAAAATTTTAAAAGAAAACTATAAACAATGATACATTGGAAATGTAACATAGATATATGCCACATGAGGCCAATTGATGTACAGATGAAGACATTGAAAAGTAATGACTCATATAAAGTACTATATATTTTTTCTCATTTTTTTCATTCATTCACAAACAAATTAAAAATAAGCACTATTTGTAGCTTTAATGTTATTTTAGTGATAAAGACCAAAGATATTTATGAAGTCTATGGGCATGGTTCCCTACCCCAAAATAGCAGATGATGACACAGGAGATAGAATAGATAGGAAGAATTTAATGTTTCTTTCCATTGTGCTTTGTATTCCAAAAAGCACTTGGGAATCTAGACTGTATCAGTATCCTTTGCCTTAATGGTTTACAAATAAGAAGACAATGTCAACCAAGATGGAGTCCCAACATTATGGAGCTAATGTTCTCTTCTATGGCTTAATTGTAGCATATATTTGGTCCCAAGCACTCAAAGGCTGTGCTAATAGAAGATAAACTCTGGTAGTTACTACTGTACCAAGCTAGAAAGGCTTCAGTTAAAAACCTAATCATAAATGATTCTTCTGTCATCTGATAGATAACCTAGCTAAGTTTGTAAGGATTAATCAGATCTTTCTTTTGTTTACTAAACCTTCAGTGTTTTAGGGGAAGGAGAAGACGGAAGGATTCTTCACATCTGTATTTCTGTAACAACCATATCAGGTACAAGTAGAATTGTTGCTGGATAACTTATTTGCTTCTCTAACATTAAATGTTTCTCCAGCCATCTGTTTGAACAGATCTTGTGCATTCAATTCACATTCACTTTTCCAAAGAAGAAATGCTTCTTCTGAGACTCCATTAAAAATAATAATTCAAGATCATGATAAGTTAACAAAAGCAAGTGTCTTCTCTTTTTTCTCTCTTGTCATCTATGGAATATCATCTCCAATACAAGGTTGAATGCAATCACAAAAAGGATTCTTCCATTATCATTTTCCTCTAATACTCCATTTGCACATTTTCCAACAGTAACTTGGCAAAAGCAAATTCAGTCAACATAGCCCCTCCCCTCTTGGAATTTATACTCTAAAAATAGCTTCATTTTCTACTATAGACATTAATTTCAAAGTATTAAATAGTTTAGATGATGTCAATCATTCTCAAAGGAAATGCAGAACCAATGGGGCATGATAGATAAAATATCTTAGTTTCAGTGATTAACAAGGTCTCAAAGGTATTATTAGAAGACAGACTTTGGAAGACTGTACTCAACTTGCTATGTTCCTGAATCATGCTATGATAGTGAACACTTTGTAATCATTTTGTCATTGATTCCCCAACTTGTGATCACTGATAGCCACACTTAAAGTAGGAATAGGATGGAGTTTCTTGAAAATCCTTAAGTCACTATGAGGTGCCACAGCTACCAAAAGTTCCCAATGGAAAAAAAAAAGTGATTCAGACACAGCAATGGCACAATTGTTTACAAACATTACAGATGTTGCCCTGCAGTTACCCTTGATTCATGCTCTTTTCAGCAAGAATACTCCTACTCCTACTGACAGAGGCTGCTACCCTTCCTACAGAAGTTTCCTTGGACAAAAAGCTTTCACCATCTAATAGGGGCAATGAGCATCACTGAATGTAACTAGATTGGACCTCAGACAATAGATATGGAATCCGTTTCTGCATCCATATTTGAAGTTTGGCTAATGAGGTAGTTGTCAGAGTTTGAATTCAATTGTCATAGTCTTTGGGAATTCAGGGCCACTTTCAAGAGACAGGGAGGCAATCCAGGTGGAACTATGGTGATAACAATAGCAAAAGTGAGAAAAGGGGACAAGTATAATCATGTTATCAATGCTAATTAGATCACAGAACAAGAGGCAACTGAGATCACCCCTTATATTCCTCCTCTCTACTCAACTTCCCATGCCCATTTCCACCATTAATTGGTTCATTTGCACAGGTTGTAGAAAGATTAGGGAAAGTTGCAACTTTTATGTACATATAATCCTTTTTTGACAGACTGCAAAGTATTTACTCTGAATTAAAGTATGAATCAGACTGATGGATCACAAAATCTTTGAGTTACACAAATCTCTAGGACAAGTTGCTAATGTACCTGCTATCCATTCACTCTCCTTGTTCTTTTCAAGCTCTGACTAGCTCCTTACACATGTACACAGACATACACACACACACACACGTGGCATGCATGTATACAAGCAACAATCATCAGGAAGGAAAGGTTACAGGTAGGAATTTCAGTCCAACACTCTCCTATTATTCTAAATCATCCTAGAGGTGACATGAACAATATCTAGGGCAATAAGATTATATATCTTAAGGAAATGTCAATCACAGATCCCATCATAATTTTGGATAGATCTTTGCCCCATGGCAGCATAACCCCTTGTCAAGGAAGGGGGTTATATTTTATTTGATTAGTTGCACAGAAATTTCATTAAGGTAAAAATATTTGATCCAAGTTAAATTTAACCATTATAGAATGAAATAATTAATCCTCTAATCACCTAAATATTTTTTAAAGCCCTGCTTTTGACTAAGTTAAGAGATGACAATGGTATGCACTGAAAAAGGGCACTTTTTATTATTCAGTAGGATACCTAGGTTCTAACCTAGGCTTTTCTGTGAATCAATTGCATGACTTTAGACAAATAATTTTCTCTCTGTGGGCTTTAACTTCCTTATTTATAAAATGAGCATTTTGAATTAAGTGATCTTCAAAGTCTCTCTTCATATTAAAAGTCTATGTTTATGCACAGCCAGGGTAGCTCAGTGGCACAGTGGATAAAGTGACAGACCCAAAGGCAGTAAGATTCATTTTTGTGAGTTCAAATTTAGCCTGAAACACCTACTAGCTGAGTGACCCAGGGCAAGTCACTTAACCTTGTGTGCCTCATTTTCCTCATCAGTAAAATGAACTGGAGAAGGAAATGGTAAATCACAAACGATAACTTCTTTCCTTTGCATTGTGAAGTAATGACATCTCTATTCACTAGATTAGCCCTGCCCCCTTCTGATAAGGGAAATGCTTCCTAAGAATATTAAAATAATATGCTGAATGTTAACTCTATATAAAGAAATAATAAAGATTATTTTAGCTGTTCTTCCATGTCATTGAGAAGATAAATTGAGATAAAAAGAAAATAGTTTACATTTCTGTTGACAAGATAAAATGAACTTTCATTTCTATAGCAACTAATGGTTTATAAAGCACTTTGCTCACTATACTTTTGTTAGGTAGCAATTATTAACATTTTATAGGGAAGGAAACTGAGGTTGAGAGATGTTCAATGACTTACACAGGGTCACATAACTAGTAAATCTTGAATCATGGCCCAAACCCAAGTTTTTTGAATCTCTGTCTAGTGTTTTTTCCATAATCTACTCAAATCCTTGTTCTACCAAAGGGGACTTTAAAGATCATCTCAAATTAGTAAGAACAGATTGATAATGAGTCGTTATGGTTAGAAAAAGTTACTGAATGGGGCAGCTAGGTGGCACAGTGAATAGAGCACTGGCTCTGGAGTCAGGAGGACCTGAGTTCAAATCTGACCTCTGACACTTAACACAAGAAACTAGCCATGTGAACTTGGGCAAGTCACTTAACCCCAATTGCCTTACCTTCCCCCCTCCAAAAGAAAAAAAAGTTACTGAATGAATCTGTAGAGTCTCTTTCTCTATATTATTGCTAGATCTGAAGTTTTAAGTTTCATTGTCATGAACTCCATCTGGCAATCTGGTGAAGCCTATGTACCCCTCCTTAGAATAATGTTTTCTATATATTTGTAGGAAATGCTACATTTCAATTAAAATGAGTAAAAATAAAGGTTTATTTTCCTCCATCCAAGTTCTTGGTCCCTCTGAAATCTATCCATATAATTTTTGGCACAGTGACTCCAAGCTGAGAGACCCTGTGATTATTTTCTCCATTCTGAATAGATTAAACATTGAGGCAATGTGACATCATGAAAAGAGAGCTGGCCTCAGTCAGACTGAGTTCCAGTCCTATCTCTCATATTTAATGTCTATATGACCCTGAACAAATTACTTAATCCTTCAGTGATCTAGGCAACTCCTTAATACTATAAATTGCAAAATAACTGAATTATCCTTATCGGGAGTTCCTAAGGACAGAAAAGCCATAGGTCAAGTTCAAAAGGAAGCAGCAGCAGCAGCAGCAAAAGTATACAGTCTGACCTAGAAACCTTCATGGCTCTCTACCTTTGGGATAACAAACATGGCCATGTGTGCACATTCCTGAGGAGCTCCACATAGCGTGACATGCTCTGCAGATTATCAGAGCTGCCATCTATCTTGCCCAACACATTTCATGTTTTCAGTAATGCAGATATTATGCATTCTTCTGCATGTGGTTTTTGGGTATTATTAACATACTATTTCAGTTTTGCATTCCCACAGCTATTTATATCCCCATCATATGAAAGTTGCTTGCACATACAAAGCCAAAGCAGGGAGAAGTATTTGAAGTTTTATTAAACTATTTTTTCCTAAGTTTGGTTAATTTTCTTTTCCTTTTAAAATATACCCATCTGTATTCCAGAAAAGATTCATTTTTAAATGAAAGGAAGATAATTTTAACATGATGTATTGTGTAGATAGGGAACAGAAATATGTGAATATATACCAAAAAAGAGTAACCTTGGCCTCATCAACAACGGGGTTTTCTTAGGGCACGTTGCAAATGTTCTGTGTGCTTACCAAGACAAATGACACAGAAAATATCCAGCATTAGGTGAAATAAATCTCAAATTGTGAAGGTTCAATAGAAAAGTCGTAGCTGAGGTCCTGGGATGACAGTCCACCAATTGGTGACAACCCTGAAAGGAGATATGTCAACCTGAACAGGTAATAGTTTCACCTAGACTTACTTACATGTTCCTACCCTCCCGTTTCTCATAGCACTCTCCCATCCAGAGGGTAAGTAGGGAGAATGACTAACTACTAACTCTACAATGTGACATAAACAAAAGATCACTGGTTTGGGAATCAGAGGACCTATGTCTCAATTTTCCATAAGTCTATACTAACTCTAGGATCGAGGCACCTGATTTCTCAGACCTTCAGTTTCCTCTTCTGTAGGAAGAACCTAACAAAATATTACTTCTACTAACCACCTCACTGTGTTGTTGTGATAAAAGTTCTTTGTCAATCTTAAACTTACATCAAACTATGAATTGTTGTCTGACTTTGTTCTTCATATGTATGTGCTTTTGTGTGGGGGTGTTAAGACTGAGAATTGCATTTGGCCAAGGGGGTGAGGGGGGAAACAATCTGAGAGCCTAAAAAACCCTCGTTTCATTGTAAACCGACAGCATATTAAGTAAGAGAAGTATTCGAATGAAAATGTGCTCTTACTGGTAAATAGATCTTCCCTTTCTAGAGTACTCTGCAGTGCTAGCTCATTGTAGTTAGTGATTCTTTAAAGTAAATAACACTAAATTTGAACCAAAACCCAGGATGTTAATATAAAAAAAGTAATTTTGATATACTATCACCTTTCTATGCAGTTCTTAAAATAAAATATTTTCAGCTTATCTGCTTTCAGATAGCTCCTAAATAATAGTTTGCTTTGGATGATTGATTATAGGAATTTTGCTCATGCAGTACCTTCAAAGCATGACATTTTAAATCACCTGCTCTTTTCACTAGTAAGGTTTAAAATGACTTTCATATCGTTACATGATTTATCATTTGGAGATGGAACAAGATATTTAGATGGATTCCATCTATAGCTCCTCAACTGAATAAGGAGAAACAGGCCTGATTAAAATGATGCACAGCATGTTGGGATTATAACTTCACAACCACATGGAGGAATATCCCTCTTGCGTACAAGTGTGTAAGAAAATGTTCAAGGAAATCCAAGCAAATCTGGTGTGGTGATGACCAAAGACAGGTCCCCTATGAACCTAACTTTGCAAAAACTTTGCTTAAGAAGACACTGTATATGCTTCCCAGAATAATGTGCTAAAATGGAGGATGAACTCTATTTGCATAAACCCATTCAGTATTGTCTTTTCCAGAGGCATAGGACTCTTTCCATATCCAGACACCTTGATTCCCTGGCCCATGAGTCTAAGACAATATTGGAGCATGCACAATTCAAAGGCATTTTTTATTTTTATTTTTCAGTTTTCTCCCTCCTTGCCCAGGCTGCAGCTTTTGACACTATTTACCTCCTTCTCCTACTAGACACTCTCTTTTGGTCTAGAAGACATACTACAATTTCCTGATTCTATTGCTTCTCTAAAGCTTTCCTGTTGACTTTGCCAAATCCTTTACTGCTAATGTGGATGAGGCTTCCAAGGTCAGTTGTCTTGGGTTTCTTGTCTTCTCTCTCTCTGTATTATCTCCCCTGACAATCTCATTCACTCCCAGAACTTCATCTATTACATCTATGTGTCTGCCTCCCCAAATGTATATCTCAAGTCCTAATCTTCTTCCTAAAATTCAGACCCACAGCTCCAGGGGCCCATGAAATATCTCTACCTGATATCACACTGACTTGATGTGGGCATAAATGAAGTCATTATGTTTTCCCCTCAACATTCTAATTGTACTATTCACCATTCACCTAGTCTCCCATGTTAGTAAACCTGAGGTTATTTCGGACCCTTTCTATTCCTCATTTCCCATGTGCAATCAGTTCACAAGTCCTCTTAATTCTACCACCCAACATGCCCTCCTCTCTATTCTGTTAGCCATCACCCTGACATAGGTTTTCATTCTCACCAGCTTGGACTACTGCATTAGCCCACTTAAAAAAAAAAATCTGTCATCTTTTATTCTTCCCATACCTGTAATTTAGCTGTAACTGGATGATGCAGCAAATAGGGCACCAGATCTGAAGTAAGGAAGATCTAAGTTCAAAATCTGACCTCAGACACTAACTAGCTATGTGATCCGAGGCAAGTCGCTTAACCTCTATTTGCCTCAGCTCCTCATCTGTAAAATGGGGACATTCTGAGAAAGAAAACATTAGCCTTTCTAGTATTTTTGCCAAGCAAGTCCCCTGGACAAAATCCATGGGGTCAGGTAGAGTCAGACATGACTGAATAATTGAACAGCAACAAACACCCTATTTCATCCTTTTAATCATTAAAAAGAATAATTTATCCCATTTGTAACATAGCACATTTTATTATGTTACTCTCAACCAAGAAAGTCTTTGTGGATTCCTATTGTGCATCAAATAAAATTTAAACAACTCAGCTTAGCATCAAGCAAGACCTTCAACAATAGTAAGAAGATTCAGTGTCTATCTTGCATCTACTCTAGAAATGCAGGGTTGGTTCAGTATTAGAAAATCTATAAACATAATATACCATATTAATAACAAAAAATACTCGTGTGATTATAGCCACAAATTGTGGGGGGGGGAGGGACTCGACAAAATACAATACCCATTAATGTCAAAATATTTAAAAACATAGGAATAAGAGAAACTTTTGCTCTATATGGTACTGTCTCTGTCAGATTGTTACACCTGAGCTTCCTCTTGGGTGAGATTTAGTATTTGTGCCCTCTCTCTCTCTCTCTCTCTCTCTCTCTCTCTCTCTCTCTCTCTCTCTCCCTCGCTCTCCCTCTCTCTCTCTCTCCCTCTCTCTCTCTCTCTCTCCCTCTCTCCCTCTCTCCCTCTCCTTCTCTCTCTCTCTCTTTCTCTCTCTCTCTCTCTTTCTCTCTCTTTCTGAAGTTCAGTTCTCTCACTTCCAGTGAAAATTCTTTCCCTCTGAATTTTCTGGTATATATATTTTCTACGTATTCCTTCTCTGACTTCTGTTTTGTTACAATTTGGAAAAATGGTTTTCTTTGCTGCTCACTGTGTGTTCATTTTATACTTGGTATTTGATGGCAAAAGGGATGAAGCTTGGACAGAAAACTTGGATCAAAGTAAAACAAGGATGCTTATGGCCCACATGTTATTGAAGAATTTGAGGGAAAAAAAGCACAAAGAAGAAACTAAATTTTCCTTTAAAGATGACATAATGGATTATTTAGAGAACCTTAAGGATTCAACAATAATTACTTGAAATAATAATTTCAGTAAAGCAGCAAGATATAAAAGAAATCACTAGCCTTCCTATGTATTACCAAGATATAGAAATGGAAGTTAAATTATTTTTCAAAGTGTGAATAAGATTTATATAAATTAAGGGGAGAAGGAAGAGCTTTTCAAGAAATAGTAGCATGAGCAAAAACATGTAGGCAAAAATAAGTATGTTATGTAAAGAGGACAATGAGTTACATGACCTCATTAGGTAGTAGTTACCTGGTCTAGTAAGCAGTATAGGTGGAATAAGGCTGTGAAACATTTTGAATACCAAGCTGAAAAACTTGCATTTGACAGAATAGGTAATAGGGATCCACTGTAGGTTAAAATGATTAGAAAAATTAGTCTGCATCAGGCAATTTAAAAAAAAGGAATTACAATCACACTACCAGATAAGGCAAAAAAAAAAAAAAGATTAAAAATGAAGAAAGGAATAAAGAAATTACTTTACAATGAAAGAAACCATAAACAGAAAATCAATATTAATACTAAATATATAAACTCCAAATGTCTTAGCTCAAGGATGGCGAGCCTGTGACCTGAGGCCACATGTGTCCTCAAGTTCCTCAGGTTCCTCAGGCTCTCCAGCCCTGCCTTAACATTCAAATTTATAAGGAAAACATTAACCATAGACAGGATCACAATAGAAATTGGAGAAGTCATCATCTCTCTCACTTTTGGATAAGTCTAACAAAAAGATGAATAAAAGGGAAAATATACAACTGAACAAATTGCTAATGAAACTAGAGCTAAAAAATGAATGTTATCTTCTAAATAGGACTACTAAAGAATATACATATGTCTCAGAATCACATGGAGCTTTTACACAAATTGATTATATATTAGATTAAAAAGATATTGAACTAATGTAAAAAAGGCAAAAAGAACAAATACATGCTTTACAGAAAAATAACAATAAAAATAGGAGCCATTTCAGGGATTATATACAAAGAACATAGAAGAAAATAGAAAGAGTAATGAAATATTAAATAATGAGTGTGTTGAGGATGAAATTATAGAAATAATTAATACATTAAAATTATAATAATGAAACAACATATCAAAATTTTTGAAATGCAACTAAAGCAATATGCTAGGAGAATGTTATGGCCCTACAAACATACATTAATAAAATGAGAAAAAGAGAGAATTAACTGAATATGCCTTTTAATTAAAAAATTAGAAAGTTAAAAATAAAAAACTGAAAGTATGAAAAGAATAAAAATTATAGAAGAAATAAACTGGAAACCAAAATGACTATAGAAATGATAACTAAAAGTAAAAGTGGGTTCATTGAAAAGTCTAACAAAATTGATGAATGGTTAGCCAATCTGATTAAAAAGTAAAGGGAAGAAAATCAAATCAGATTAAAAGATTAATTATTTTAAATTTTATTAAAAAGAGGAAAGAAAATTAAATCAACAAAATAGCAAAGGAGCAAGGTGAACTTATAATAAAATGATAAGAATTTTAAAAAATTACGTCCTACTATACATACTTACATGCTTATAAAACAAATGAAATAGAAAGATAGCTTCAAAGATATAAAATACTCAAAGTAATAGTAGATTAAATAGATATCTTAAATAACTCAATCTCAGAAAAGGAAATAGAACTAGTGGTGAGGAATTACCACAGAAAATAGTTCCTGACCCTAATAGATTCAAAGAAAAATTCTGTCAAAATTTAGGAGGAAAAAATTAGTGCTTACATTACACAAATTATCCTCAAAAACTAAGAAGAAAAACACCCTAATATATTTCATTTTTGAGACAAATATAGCACTAATACATTAACCAGAGAAGGATAAAACACTGAAGGAGAACTACAGACCAATATTTTAAATGAAATCCTGTCAGAGTATAGTAATTTATCCAAGAAATCATTCATTGTGACCAAGTTTAATTTATGTCAATGATGCAAGAAGAATTCAATATTAGAAAAACAATCAACATAATTAATCATGTTAAAGAAAACAAAATTATCTAATAAATTTAAGGAAAAAATCTTTCATAAATTACAAATTTTTTTTATGCTAAAGACACTTCACAGTATAGGTTTAGATGGACTCTTTAACAAATGTCATTTAAGGGGTGGATAAGTGGTGTGGTGAATAGAGCGCTAGCCCTGGAGTCAAGAGGACCTGAGTTCAAAGCCAGCCTCAGACATTTGACATACTAGCTGTGTGACCTTGGGCAAGTCACTTAACCCCAATTGCCTTGCCTTCTCCTCTCAAAAAAAAAAATAACACCCAAAAAAACAAATGTCATTTAAACTATCTACCTAAAACCAAAATCAGGCATTATATGCAATGGGAGAGGATATGCTGGAACCAGCTTAAACCAAATCATGGCAATTGATTGTTAAATTTTCAGTATGAGCCTCTATATGATGGAAATAAGCAAGGGCTACCAATAAAGGCTTGGTTTATTGTTTTGTTGACTGTCTAGACTTAAGAAAATGATGGAGAAAATTATAATAACAAGGATTAAACTTTAAAAGTATGCTGTGAATACATTCATTTTTGGAGATCCATTCACAAAAGATTCACCACCATTGTACAACAGGGATACTCTAGAATATTTCCCAATAAATATGAGAATAAAGTAAGGATAACCAGTCTCCCCTTTGTTATTTTATATATTTCTGGAAATGCTAGCCCTAAGACAAGAGAAAGAAATTAAGGGCATGAAGATAAGTAAAGTAGAGACAAAACTCTCCCTGATGATATGATGGTTTGCTTGGGAAAATCCCAGGAAATCAGCAGATACTGAGATAATAGTTCCAGCAAAGTTGCAAGTTATTAAATAAAGCCACAAAAATCACCACATTTTTATATAATTATAAGAAAATCCAAGAAGCAATAATAGAAAGGGAAATGCCACTCCAAATAACTATGAAGTTCGTGATAGGTCTGGAAATCAATCTATCAAAATGCAGAAAAGATGTATAGATTCAATTAAGTGTTCCACAAAGAATAACTCATATAGCTGAAGGAATACACAATGCTTATGGCTAAGTCATGCCAATATAATGAAAATGGCAATATTACCAAAGTTAATTTATACTTTTATTGCTATGCCAATCAAATTTAAGAGAGATACTTTATAGAACTTGAAAAAAATAATGCCAAAATACATTTAAAAAATAAAAGATCTAAAATATGTAGGGAAATGATGAAAAGAAGTATGGTTGGAAGGGAAATAGCACTTTCAGAATGCAAACTGTATTCTAAAACAGTAGCCATCAAAATCATATACTATTGGTTAAAAAATAGAGAGGCAGATAAATGAAACAGACTAGACAAGGGAGAATCAGAAACAATGCAATTCAATAATCCATCGTTTGATTAATTGGAAAATGCAAATTACTTGAGAAAGCACTCCTAATTATATTCAATAACTCCTATTTACATTCAATAAAAACTATTAGGAAAATTGGAAAGCAGACTGGCAATAATCAGGCTTAGACCAATACCTTACATCATATTCCCCAACACTAATTTTTTTTAATTTGTATTTTTTTAAATTTAAAATTAAATACAAAATGAGAAAAGGAAAAAAAAAATCCAAGCAGACCATAAGAGAGGATTCAATAGAAAACAATACATTTCAATTTCAAGAAAACCTATATAATAGACACTACACATTGTTTTCAAAGCTACCCAGCTTTTCTTTGTTTCCTTGTTGGTTTTCTTTTGTTCTCTGCTGTGCACTTTTTACTTTATTTTTCCCTTCCCTCATCCCAGGAATCTAAAGAAGGCTACAATTAAGTAAGTATATATATACATATACAGAGATATTTATAAACATATGCATATATACACATATACACTCATACACATATATGTAAAACCATACTATACTTATTTCCACTTGTCATTTGTTTCTCTGAAGGTGAATAGCATCTTCCTTCATAAGTCCAGGTCTTTTTATATTTTTCTAAATCAACTAGCTCATCATTTCTTCCACCACAGTAATATCCCAAATCAACCATATCTTATGTGAGAGATTTTCTAGAAATTTTTTTCCCCCAATTTTCTGCATTCCTTCTATTCTTGGCTCCATAGATTTTATTTATACAAGAAAACTTTAATTTAAAATAATTGAAATTATCCTTTTTATACTTCAGCAAAGCTCCCACCTTATAATATAGTTTAAGGACTGATAACACTGAATCTACTTCCTTTATGTCTTTTTCTCCTGATTTCTTTGAAGTTCCTGTCCTTTTGATCTTCCAAATGAACTTTGTTTTTATTTTTTCTAACTCAGTAAAATATTTTTTCAGTAATTTAATTGGGATAATATTGAATAAATAGATAAGTTAGGTAAAATTGTCCATTTTAAACTCATATTGGTTTTATCTATCCATGAACAATAAATATTACATCAATTATTTAAATCTAAGTTTATTTTTATAAAAATTGTTTTATGTGCATGTTCATTTGGTTCTTGTGTCTATTTTGGCACGTATAAATTCATGTATTTTATGCTCTCCAGGCATTTTAAATGACCTAAAATAATATTGAATAATATTGACAATGCATAGTGTAGTTTCTCTACTTTTCACTTTTGATTAAATCTCTTTTACTTTGTCTGAGATCATGATTACTATCCCTACTTTTTTTTACATACCAAATTCTACTCCTGCCCTTTATTTTATCTTTGTGCGCATCTCTCACTTTTATAATGTTTCCTGAAAGCAGCATATTGTTGAATTCAAATTTTTAATCTACTATTCATTTCCATTTTATAGGTAAATTCATGTCATTCACATTCTAAGCTATAATTACTTGTACATTTTCCTCCTTCCTATTTTTCCTTAGTATGCTTCTCACTCTATTTACCCTAAAGCTCCTCACTCCTCTGCTTTACTTCTACCTAATACCTTGACTTCCTATTCCTTAACCTACCTACCCCTTTAAGTCTCTCACTTATTCTCTCCCTCCACCCTATCCACTTGCTTTCTTATTTCTTTCCGAATCTAGAAGACTTTTATACCCTTACAGAAATTTGTGCTCTTCCCTCTTTAACCTATTCCTGATGAGAGTAAGATTCCTACACTACCCTCCCCAATACAATCTAGATATATGAAGTTAATTTTAAATATCAAATAATTTTTAAAACATTAAACAAGAAGCATATAATATATATCTCACAGCTATGGGTAGGAGATATAGTCTTAATCAAAGAAGGAACAGAGGCAATTACAAAAGATAAATTAGATACCTTTAATTACATGAAACTGAAATACTCTTATACGAGAAAGATGAATACATCTAGGATGAGAAGGGAAGCTGATGAATGGAGAGGAAATCCTTTTTTTCAAATTTTTCTGCTAAGGTATTCAAAATATACGAACAAATAAGATAGATGTTATGTGCATGTGTACACGCAGGTATATGTATGTTTATGTGTGCATATGTTTATATGTCTGTGCACACATATATGTATGTATATATTTATAACCAAAAGCCATTTCCCAATAAACAAGTGATCAAAGGAAATGAACACACAATTCTCAAAAAACTTCAAAAGTGTTAACAAACATAAGAAAGAATGTTCCAAATCAATAACAATAAAAGAAATGTAAAGCAAAACAACCCGAAGGTTTCACGTCACACCCTGAAAACTGGAAAAGATAACAGAAGACAGGAAGTGTCTATGCTGGAGGGGGTATTGGGAAACAGCTATGAATCATTACCATCAAAACTTTCGAGTGCCTGACACGTCCATAACCTATGACCAGGAAATTCCATTATTAGATGCAAAGCCCAAAGGAGTCACTGATAAGGAGAAAGTCTCTGTATACACAAAAATATTTATAGGAACATGTTCTGTAACAGCAAAGAATTTGGAGAGTGGCTAAACAAATTATGGCAAATAAGTATAATAAAACATTATAGTAGTTTAGGAAAAGGTGAAGGTGATGATGAGGAAAAGCATGGAAAGATCTCCAGGAACTGATGTAGAGTAAAGTAAGCAAAGCCAAGTAAACAGTATACACACTGACTGCAATAATGTGAATGGAAATAAAAGCTACCAAAAAAAATGAAAAATGAATATTGTAAAGCTATAAAAAAAGGCATGTCTTTAAAGAAGATAATCATTTTCCGGTCATGTCAGACTATTCATGACTCTGTTTGGGGTTTTCTTGAAGTGGTTTGCCATTTCCTTCGTTAGCTCATTTTATAGAAAAGGAAACTGAGGAAAACAGAGTTAAATGACTTGCCCAGGTTCACACAGATAGTAAGTGTCTGAGGCTAAAATTGAACTCATGAAGATGAGTCTTCCTCACTGAATCACCTGCCCACCCCACCTATGCAAATATCTCTTACTAAAAGCTACTTAATGCTGGCTCACTGAAATGATTCTTACCTGATAATGTAGGGGTGAGTAGGGGGGAAGGAAGCATATAAGTAGGGCATCAAGACTGAGAAGACCCTGGGTGAGGTACCAAGAAGGGATAAAAGTGCTCAAAAGATCACAAGTCAGACATCATATTACTAACAGACACCCAAGTGTATGTTATCCCAACTCTAAATGCAAGGATGGGGGTGGCAATGAGGGCCTAGGAGATTAAATGTATCTAATCAAGAGCCCTTATATAGTTCTGATTACTGTTGCTTTGAAGATTCACAGAGAGTGAATGAGAAACAGACCTTAGCGGGAATCAATCAGCAGCTAGCCTAGACTGTGACTTCCTCCCGTTATGTATTACAAGGGTATTGTGATTAGGAAAGTTTGCTAATCTTGTATACTTGGATTAATTAAATTTGCTAAACTGATTATGATGAGAGTTTTGCATTCTTGGCCTAAATGAAGCTGACTAAACCAGTTATTGGGTACATAAGAGTTTCCTGATATATAAAGTGACTCAATCACTGTTCCAACTTGGAGTTATTTCTGTCATCTAGGGTCTAGCAATAGGCCAAATTTCACAAAGAAAAAGATTCTAGGGAACCAATCCTGACCCCTTATTGGTACCCCCTAACAAGCTAAAATGAAGATGTAGAGCCATTGGTTTGGAATCAGAAAGACTCATCTTCACGAATTCAAATCCAGCCTCAGATGCTTGCTAGCTATGGGACCCTGAGCAAGTCACTCAACCCTGTCACTTCAGTTTCCTCATCTATAAAATGAGCTGAAGAAGGAAATGATAAGCCACTCTAGTATCTTTGCCAAGAAAACCCCAAATGGTGTAATAAAGTGTTGAACATGACTGAAACAACAACAGAAACAAAGCTTTGCTTTGGATGTTGAAACTCATTTGTAAGAATAGATGTGGGGATCAGAATGCCTCGGAGCTTACATGCACTAAGCTAGCTTTGTGGATATGGAAGTAATAAGATACTTATGGAAGAAGAAATGGTAAGGAAAGTATAAATATAAGAGACTTTTAGAAAGACAAACAAAAGGACAAAGGGATTATACAAATGAATTTCTAAGCATTGTTCAGCTCTAAATTAAATAGAGTAAATGACTGAAAAGGAAGAATTGAAGACAATTGCAGGATTTCTAGCTGTAGAAACAGTAAGAATCATAATCAATATGAAAAGAAATGATGAAGCTAAGAAGGAGAAAAAGTTTGGGTATGCGATATAATGTGAGTTTATCCTTTTGGCCAGTAAGTACATTTGGTAATATACTGGTAAGAAATGTATATCAAGTTTCTCCATCAATTACACTGAACAGAACTGAAAGAATTTGCTGCGTTTTAAAAGGAAGGAGAGCAATGGAGAATTAAACCTTTCATTCCGCCCAAGAAAGAAGAAACAATGATGGACACACATTTAACTAGTTTGGCATTTCATCTGCATTTGAAGGATTATAATTTAATATTCTGAAAAATTTGGCTCCTGTAATCTTTTAAAATGAAGGGAAACACATTTCCAGCCAAACCCCATCTGGCAGCAAATCATGTCTGAGTAAAGAAGTGCTAATTCTCACTTGGAAAAGAAAAACTTGACCCAACTTTTATAGTGCCTGAGTATTAAGAAGTTGAGCTTGTACTCAGGTGAATGGGGCATATTACTGCAGATGTCAAACACAGCCATGGACTTTTCCAAAACTGTGATTTTTCCATATGTGTATAAGCATAGGCCTTAGTGACATGAACTTACATTAAATGCTAACAATAGCTTGAATTTATGCCAAATGTATGAGCTTGCAAAGCATTTTACATGTTATCTTATTTGACATAATAATCATGTGAAGTATGGGTTATTATGATAAGAATTTTGTAGATGAGGAAACTGAAGATTATACAAGTGACTTGCCCAGACTCATACAATTAACTGATGTAGGAAGTGGGTTTTCAATTCAGTTCTTGCTCATTCCAAGCTCCAAACTCTAATCATTATGACATACTGCTTATCAGTGAAATAATGCTAAATACATCCAATAAAATAAGTTTTACATTTATTAAATTACATAGTAGTAGTAAAAATAATACAGTAATAAAAATCCACTATTTTCTCAAAAAAAAAAGATTGATATAATATCTTAAGTAAAATATTTGACATAGTTCTTCAACCATTTTGTAAATGAAGAGTCTAAAGTGTGGAGGTAGGGTCTAACAATGATTATAGAAGAAACTAATGGGAGAAACAAGATTAGAAGCCCAAGTTCCTGAAGGCCAGCCCAGTCGTCACTTCCTTTCAAACTAGGAAGCAGAAAAAAAATAGACAATTGACAATTTGCCACAACTCCATGGACACACACAAAAAGCAACCTATGTTCCTCAGGCCTCCCATTCCATTCCTGCTGACCCAGAGGAATAAAAATGACACTCTGAGCTATGGAGAATTAGGGAGAACTTGAACTACTCCTTCCATGTGTCCATGGTGTTGTGGCTCAGCAGCTAATTTAAAGTGTCATTATGGCTGATAGGAAGACATCAGAGGATATCTACTCTCACTCCAAAGTCAGGTGGTGGTGGTGGTACACAGATCTATCATTTAGCCCCACACACAAAGAGAAGGCATTGTTATTGTATATGAAGATCCAAATGTGAATAGGGAAGTAAAGAGGAGAATCTCAAGGAAAACTGAAGTAAGAAGAGATGAAGGAGGGCGAATGGCCAATTGTTTGTTTCTTCTGCTTCCTAGTTTGAAAGGAAGAGAGGGCTAGGTTGATCTTCAGGAACTTGGGTTTCTAATCTTGTTTTTTCCCATTAGTTTCTTTTATAATCTTTGCGAGGCCACATGTCCAAACTTTAGATTCCTCCTTAGAAAGTAGAGAATTGGGGGAGAAGGTTGGGAGTGGGGATAACTATTTGACCTATCTGATATTCTACACTCAAAAAGCTACTCTTGCACTATCACAAAAGGCAGATAGTGTCTCTGCTTCCTGGGCACCCAAACATGAAGGTTTTGGCAACCGAACAGTTACAGCAGCAATATTCAGTGACAGATGATCAGAGAAGAAAAGAGATGCCCACAGAGAAACCACCACAAAGTAAAGAGCCAACTTGGCATTGATCAGATTGTACTCAGTGGTGATATAATGTTAAATAGGCCCTGCTACAGATGTCCCAGGGAGGCTTGCCATCTAGCCTCTCAATCATTATGATTCTTTATTGGTGGACATTCCCATTTCTATGTGTGGGAATGAAGTTGGCTATTCCATACCTGTTACATCTTTGTACTCTAGATGACTTTATGTCTTTACCTCATGCCTGATGGAGAGAACCCCTTTACCTCATCCCTGATGGAGAGAACCCCTTTACCTCATCCCTGATGGAGAGAACGCCAAAACGGCATGTCATTTAGGAATCTGTGGCCTGGGTAGAACTGTTGCACTTGGGAGACTAGTTCCTTTACTGAGAAGACAGACAATCCTAGAGCAAGGAATCCACAAGATCTTGAGGGAAGATTAGAGAGAGGCTTGATGGACTGTATTAGAGCTATAATATTTTGTGTTATTCAAAGAGTCGCCCAAACATGGTTTCTTTCAATGTTTTTAGCAACATAAAGCAAAAACAGATGCCACTGTAGCTCTCTCCCTCAGGGAAGCAGATAAAAAGCAGCTAAATGGTATAGGGCATGGAGCCCTAGACCTGGCATCAGGAAGATCTGAGTTCAAATTTGTCCTCAGATATTTCCTAGTTGTATGACCTTGGGTAAATTGCTTAGTCTTCTGAATTTCCTCAATTATAAAATGGTGATCATTATGGCAGCTACCTTCCAGATTTGTTGGGAGCATCAAATTTTGTAAAAAATACTAACACAATGCTTGCCACATATTAGACATTAAATAAATGCTTATCCCATTCCATTCCCCTTCCCATCAAAGCTTGAAGGAGATGCTACACAAGGAGTACACATAAATACACAGTGTTTCCTAAATGTCCAGTGACAAGTTCTCATGAATACAATAGCATAAATCTTTCTCCTGAATCTGCATTTCACTTTTTAAAAAATGAAAAATCAAGAGAAGTAGAAGAGATAGCTGGATAAGGAGAAGAAGAGATTTGAAGGATCGGCCCTAGGTCTTAGGCCTTGCTGAATTTCATTGGGAATTCTAATCCCTCCTTGGAGAAACTGCAAAGGACCTTTTCCATGGACCCAGATTGTTTTCCTTTAAACAATTTCAAAACTTCATTGATGTTTACATTTCAGTTCAAAGTTCAAAACATTCTGAACCTTCTGGGTCCATTGACCCACTTGACTCCCTGGCTTCAAAGACCTTTTGACTTAACGTGGGGATCTTTTTTTTTCTTCCCTTGTCACCACCATAATAATATACCTGACTCTAGCATCAGCTCTCTCTTCTCCATCTACCCTCTACCCCTGAATATTCCAAATTACAAGAGTTTACATCCAGATTTTACAAAAAAAGAGACAATAACATTCACATTCAGAAATTATATACCAGGAGGGAAGGAAGTTCTCAGATATAAAATCTCAGGCACTCCCAGGTGGATTTATAATGATTCTCACATATAACAAGGATCAGGGAAGGCTAGCTCCTTTTCCTAGACAGGGACAACTGTTCTTCATTCCTCAGTTCAGAATACCTAGGAAGTGTTTTAGAGAGGGATGTTCTTTTATACAAAGAATTGCATAATTACAGAAGTTCAGGATTAGAAAGGACATCAGAAGCCATAAAGTCATATTCTAGAATAAGGACATCCTCTAAAATAAAGATCATGCAGTCTTCACTTGAAGGCTAGTAAGGGGTTAACCACCAAGGTAGCCAATCCCATTTAAGACAGCTTTAATTGGTAGGATGTTCTTCTAGTCAAGTCTTTAAAGGAAACCATTCAATTCTTTGTATCTTCTACCCACTGCTTCTAGTTCTGCCCTTTTGGGATAAGCAAACAATTCTAATACCTCTTCCACATGAAAAACCTTCAAATATTTGGAAACAGTAGGAAAGCAATTATTCCTTCCCCACCCTCTTCCCAATTGCCCCAACTCTGCTCTGTGCTAAATAGCCTTTCAAAGATTCTTTAAAGTCATGATCTAAAGGTTTTTCATCATCTTGGTTGCCCTTCACTGGAAGCTTTCTGGCTTACCAATTTCTTTTTAAAAGTGGTGTCTAGAGTTGAACATAATATACCAAGGGCAGTTAGAACAGACAGAATATAGAGGAATAATCTCCCTGGTTCTGGATACTATCTGTCTTTTAATGCAACTTAAAATTGCATTAGATTCATTGGTTGATATATTACACTGTCAAATAATATTGAATTTGCAGGCAACTAAGAGTCTCAAATACACTTCAAAAAACTGTTTTCTAGTTACAATTACTCCATCTTGTACTTTTGAAGTTGATTTTTAACCCTTTTGTTAGATTCCATATTTGTCACTATTAAATTTCATATTTTAGCCTATCATTATACTTTTGAATCCTGAGTCCATTAACCAGACTTCATTGTTCCCTTGCTCCCCTCCCCCCATAGATTAGTTTTATTTTCTTCTCTGATAAGTATGTATCTAAGTTATGATAAAAAATGTTCAATAAAATAGACATAGTCCAAGTCCTTGAGGTGGTATTCCATTAGAGATCTTCCAAGATGACACCAATGATTAATTATTATTCTTTCAGTCAAAATGATCAATCAGTTTTTAATCCTTTCCTTCACATCCTTGCATCTTTTTCCCCAAGAATGACATCAAAGACTTTGTCAAGTGTGTTGCTGAAATCTCAGTAAATGATATCTACAATACTTCATTCAAATACCATTCATGTAACTTTATTCAAAAGGGAAATTAGGTTGGTTGGCACAAGTTCTTGCTGAAGGTCAACTGGCTCTTAGTGATCATTGCTTTCATTTCTAGATGTACTATACCATATCCTTATAATTCAGTCTAGAATTCTGCCAGAAATCAAACTTATCATCCCACCATTTTCAAATGTCATCCTCTAGTCTTTAAAAGAGAGAGAGAGAGAGAGAGAGAGAGAGAGAGAGAGAGAATTGTCTTTGTTCAATACTTTAGCACCACTTCTATTCTCTATAACAGTGGCATCAATGATAGAAAGAGATCCCCATGGGCTGTATGTTGACTTAGAAAAAAAGCATAAATTAACATTATCTATGTTTTATTGAATAGAGGCAATTAGGTGACACAATGGTTAGAGCACCAGGCCTAGACTCATAAGGATCTGAATTCAAATCCAGCCTCAGACACTTACTAACAGTATGACCCTAAACAAGTCACTTAACCCTGTTACCTCAGTTTCTTCATCTGTAAAATAAACCAGAGAAGGAAATGGCAAACTACTCTAACATCTTTGCCAAGATAATCCTGAGTAGGGTCACAAAGAGTACAATATGACTGAAAAATAACTAAACAACAACAACAAATGTTGCATTATATTTTCATTTATCTTGTTAAACAGTTCCCAATTACATTTTAATCTGATTCTGCCCACACTGGGGAGTATTCTGGTCTGAGTGGTATGTCTGAGACCTCTGCTGTACTGTTTTAAAAATCACTGAAGTGCTGAGGAATGAAAGGCAATCCCTGTACTCCAAAAGCAATGAATGTTAAAGTGTGTTCCAGAGAACCCGGGACATCCCTAAGAACCTTCAAGGGACCCCAAGATCAAAACTTGTAATCATATAAACATTTTGATTTCTAGGATGATTAATATTGCTAGATATAACCAATGTAAACAAAAGTTTTTGAAGTCCTCAGTTTTTAAGAATATACATGCTGTCCTGAGACTAAAAATTTTGAAAACTGCCAATTCAAAGCCTTTCAACTGGTTGGGCTTCTCCAGATACTCTTCAGTTTATCAACATCCTTTAAAAATATACAGCCTGAAACTACACTGAATATTCAATCAACAAGCATTTTTAAAGTGCCTGTGTTCCACGCCCTACAAATACAAAGACAAAAATAAAATAATCCTGGGAGCCGCCAGTCTCTGCTATCCAGAGAAATTGCATGTACAGAAATAAGTAAATACAAAATATTTGTGAAGTTAATGGTAAATAATTTGGGGAAGTACTGGGAAGGGGCTAAGGAAAGGCCTCATGTAGAAGGTGCCATTTGTCCTAGGCTCTTAAGAGCCTGAAGAGATTGAAGAGTCTACTCAAGACTTTTTTTAAGATCCTGAGGTCTACTCAGAACCCTAGACCTTTTTTTCAGATGATGCACTTTTCAAGCATATTATCGTGTTTTATAGAGGTAATGTTGATTTTTGAGATGACTAAATGTAAGATTTTTCATATATGTTCTTTGCATTTTATCATAACTGATTTAGAAGAGAACATTGAATCAAGTGAGAAGAATTAAGTTCAAATTCCCCCTATGATAGTTATTACCTTTGTGACCTTCCAAGAATCATTTCACTTTCCTAGAGCTGTTTCTTCATTGGTAAGATGAGATGGTTTGGGGCGGGGGAGAGAATAAAATAGTATTTAAAAGAAAATTTAATGAGATGTTGGATTAGATGGCTCCTGAGATTCTTTTCTACTTTGGTTATGATATCCTATGATCCAAAAGATTTTGTTCTGTGTTCTAGTCTCTCAATATCTTTCCTATCATGACTTTGCCTTCCCAAATGGGCTAACTATTCCTAGCAGATTTGTGTCATCAAAGAGTATAAGAAGCAAACCATCTAGAGTTTTACCCAAGTCGTTGATAGAACTTTTAAATAACACAGGAGCAAGTACCAGTTCCAGAATTATTCTACTACATAGCTCCTTCCAAGATAGCATGGAACTGTTAATGACTAGTCTTTAAGTCCAGGCCATGAAACTAGGTTTTAATTAATTAACCCATATTATCTTCCCACTAACATCTCTCCAGTTTTTCCATTTTTTATTTGATGGTGACAGTTTTTTTATTTTAGAAACCAGAGTTCATATATAAATGGATACAATGCATTTAGATAGAGAAATACAAAACTGCCAAACTGAATACACAGGAAACTATTTGAAGACATAATCACTCAGTGTCCTAGATTAGTAGTGTCAAACTCAAATAGAAACCAATCCCTCTAACCACAAATTAACATGAGCTATGTTGTCTTGTAATTTTGTTGTTGTTGTTGAACATTTTCCCAATTTCATTTTAATCTGCCTCAGGCCAGAGAGAGCTGTTTGATGCCTTTGATCTAGATAAATATAAGGTGGCCCACAGTCTAGAGTGACAGACAAAAGTTATTTTCCAATTTTGATCATTGAAGTTACGTCCAGAAGATTTCTTTTTCTTAATCTTTCACAATTATACTAAAATAATAATAATAATGACTGCCACCATTTTAATAGAACCTTAATATTTGCAAAACACCATATGTCATCTCAACTGATCCTCCCAACCCAGGGAGGTAAACTGTTATTATTATTCCCATGAGATGAGGAGATCAAGTCAAAAGAGGTTAAATGACTTATCCAGCATCACAGAGCTAGTCTGAGGCAAGATCTGAACTCAAGTCTTCTAGGCTCTAAGCACAGTTCTCTTATCCACTGTACCACTATCTATAGTATCAATTATGATCAACTGAAAGAACCAATTCCTTCACATGGAGGGGATAAAAATGGAAAACTATGATCTATCTCAGTACCAAAGAAATTATTCCCCTCCCAATTAAGAAAATTTTCATGTTACTCATTTGAATGGACTAAGAAAATTTAAAAAAATCTTTTGCCAACCCACTTGGCAAGAGTCATTCAGATGAGGAACACCCCAAATCCTGAGTATACCTAGGAAAAGCTGTTCCATTCCTAATGAGAGGGCAGCACAACACTTTCCAAAATGGGTACCATGTTTCCAGCAATAAAGTTAGTAAAATATCAAAGGAAACTTGGTGTTATTTCATTATTTCTAAGAAATGGATATTAAGTGTAGAGATGTTTTTTAAAAAAATCTTGCTACTGAGCAGCTCTATAAGTATCATGAAGAATAAGAATAATTCCACAACTAGGTCATGGTTGCTGCCTCATCACCTCTACGCCTACTCTCACATTTTAAAAAGAAAGACCCAGATGAATTTCTGGTTCTCTAGCCTTAGTTCTACTTTCAAAAAGCACAGCCTATACATTAAAAAAAGACTGTCCACTTTAAAAGGATTTATCACCTTTTAATTTTGAAAGAAAAATCTAATAGTATTATTTTTTAATTGATGATAAGCACTTCATCTGATCCTAACAAGAGTTTGACCTCAGGGGAAAAAAAAGCAGGGTTGTAGGTAATTGTAAAAGCAGTATGTTTTTTCAACAGTTAATACTATGTCCATCCCAGTAAAAATTCCGCCTCCATCACACAAGCAAGGTGACATAAGCCAAAAAATACATATCCCACTACTTTTACTTTTATGATTTTGGAAGCCATTAAGTAGCTAAGAAAAAAAAAATTGAAACACAGCCAAGTAGTCAAGAAAAAGAGACTCTGTGTCTTTAAGCTAGAGAGAAAAATAAAACCCAATCATTCCAAATGTATTGCTTTAGTCATCTGGTTTCATTCTATTAATGACCTTTAACATCTGCAAAAATATTGTGAGAAGCTAATTTTGTTTGTACTGAGGTGGTGCAGAACAGTTTCTGGCTGTCAGTCTAGGATGTGCTATAAAATAAAATTGTCTTTCTGGGAGTCTGACAAAAACCTACTGTACAGGTCCAGTTTATTTACAACATCCAGAAATGAAAAGAAAATAGAATTTTACAACATGCCAACATGTGAAAAATGAATAGCACTTACGAGTTTACATGCATCTTAGTAATACAGCATCCAGATATCCCCCAAGATTAAAGATGCTGTTTTGTAATAGTTTGTGGTATTCCACAGAAATTCTAACCAGTGAAAATATTTCTCTGCAAATGTTATGCTATTGAATTGTGGGAACATTCATTTCTTTATTTTTTTACAAATTGAATTTTGATTTACTGCAAGGGTTCTTAAAAAGGAGAGACAAACTCATTTCCCAATTTCGAAAAGTCTTATGGTTCCATTAATTAAATCAGTATCTTCTGAGACTAATTTAATGTCATTGGGGTTAATGTGTTGACTTTATACACTAATAGGTCAAGGTTAAAAATATACCAAGTGGCTGACAAAAAGAATAAATCTAGGAACCCTCACCAAGTCCTGAATAAGTCTTCATTCTCACTAAAACTATTCCATTTGGGAGTATATGGTGGGTCCTACTTAAGAGAAGGCTAGTACTAAAGAAGGCAGGAGTCCCATTGTTCCAGGTCCTGATAAACACTTCCAGGTACCTGAAATGAAACACATTTTACTTATTCTCTGGATACAAACTTCCCTCACTTTCTTCAAGTAAAAATGACTCAAAAAGACAAAAAAGAGAATTGAATTTGACCACTTCATACTTTCATCAAATATTTTTTCTTTTTCTTCCATTGAATAAAGTGTATTTTGACTTCCTACAGTTTCTAATGGGTGACCATGAAATATCCACAAAACTGTTGGTTCCAATGAGTGCCTGAAAGGAGGAACTTACATGGAAAATGGGCAAATTACCTAATGTCCCAGCTAGCTATACGTAAGTTTTAGAAAGTTTGGGGTTAACATCTTCTTTTCTCATTTTTCCCATCTTCCCTACCCCCAGTCCACAACTCTCATATGGAATCTTCAACTCTCTTGCAACAGCAGGATGGATGGACTTTATAATAATGTATTTTCTTTTCATCTACAAATATGTATGATTCTGTAACAGGCCATCTGTCATTTTGTGATCCCATGTAGGCAACAATGCCCTAAAGTTTGGTCGTCATAGCAACCGAACCACAAATCTCCAAAGCAAACTCTGTAGGCATTCCCACTATTAGAATCTTGTGGACATCTAGCATTTGGGGGGGTCAAAATACAGTAGACATACAAAATTTCCAGTGATTTTCTCCCTATTTGCAATGAAATCTTCCCCTAACATTCTACAAGGTTAATACTTTATTAATCTGGAATTCAATTATATAAAGGTGGTCAGGGGCAATGTATTTCGAGAGCTGTATTAAAGTCACAGATGACCATTGCTTTTAAAAGAGTAGTTTTGATTGTGGGAAACTGGGGTTTGGTTTGAATTCTGGAGAACTCTTCTGATTTAAGCAATCAATCCTTTTGCCTTTGCTGAAGACCAATTTTAGGAGTGTCAGGAGGTGGAAAAGAAAACAAAACTAGTTTATTGTTCATATTCTTGTTTCCTATCTTACAGTATTTCTGAAGTATCTATGGATAGAGGCTCAAATAATGTGTCCTATAGAGAAGATGGAAAAGCTCAGTGTTTTTATCTTGATTTACCTTATTTCTTTTCTTCAGAGACTATCTTTTACTTATCTTTAACTACTCTCTCCCACTTGAATGGAAATGATTCATTCTCCCTCCCTACTTCTCTCCTCTCCCTCCCCACTTCACATTTCTGGATTTAATAGATTTCAGCCACAGATATATTCATGTCAAATAGGTATATTGTTTGGAGTGGGGTGGAGTCCTGAAGGTGACCTAAGTCCTAAGTTTCTGTTGCATATGCTTAGTCAGGACTTTTTCATTAATATATTTTTGCAAATGAGAAAACTGAGGCACAAAGGGGTAGTGTAAATCACACAGCAAATCATTGACAGGGTAGAAATGACAACTTCTGAACATTTCCTCCCTCTCCCCATCTCCCAAACCACACTTGGAAAATCTTCCTCATTATTTTTTTCTATTCATTATATAGACAGCGTCCATTTTCACAAATGAATGGAAACATAACAAAGTAACAATGATTAAGATCTGGAGTTAAATCTCACAATTATGGATGTTTAACTCAGTTTTACTTCAATAACTTGATTTTTCTGTAATCTGAATTCAATAATGATGAATTGAGATCCCTCCCCCGACCACCATGCAATTTCTAGATAGACTTACATTTAACCAATGCAAATTATTTATAGCAATTAGACAAACCAAATCTATAATATTATTATACTATGACTCCAGTGCCTCTCAAACAAGGGTCTCTGAAAACTCCCCGAGGTTGAAGGTAAACGTTGAGTCACCATCTATTCAAAAACATGGTTTTCAAGCCCCTACTGATGTGTCTTTTTTTTGCTAAACTAAACAATTGCAAAAGACATATGTAAACAGAATAGCAAGATAAATAACATGTAACATCTTCCCATTGTCATAGGTACACCCTTCTCCTGGGGATGGGAGTTTGGAGAGAGAATATATTTTATTCCAGATGGGATCCCTTTTTACAACCAAAGCTGCTGCTACTAATGTCACCTGATGATCTGGTGACTACTTACCCTTCTGAGGTGCAAGTTTTTAGTTTAAATTGTTTGGCTTTTTCTTCAACTAAGCTGTCATTTGCTGGTTCTCTGCCTTTAACTCTCCACAACCCTGCTGTCATCTGATTGCCTTAGAAGTATAGCTGCTGCAGCCACTGCTCTTTTAATATGTCTAGCCCCCAGCCTCAGGGTTATTTAATCTCTTTTGTGAGTCAGATACACAGGCACACCCAGGAAACCAACCAATAAAATTCCCTAGAACAAAACTATCTTTAGAATTTTACTTCCTTTCTTGACAAAACTATAGAATGCATTATTAAGAAAAATGCAATTTCTGAATATATAGTAAAGAAAATAATGAAAACAAAGTCTCTCACCAGGTCTTAATGATACATTTAGGTCAAATTTGTTACATTGTTTTAGGATCTTAAGTTCAACAACATGTTTATTACCCAAACATGGTGTAATACACACACACACACACACACACACACACACACACACACGTGCACACCAGTTCTTGTGATTTAAATTCCACTTTTCCCTAGAGGGAAAAAAACAGACCAAAGGAAGATGATACCTGAGAAATTAGAGAAAGGTTTTCGTTAAGCAAGGAGGGAAAACATCATGCACACTGGTACTATCCATCCTGTGCTGAACAGGAGGCCAGGTAATGAATGGGAAGAGTTTATGTACCTTTTAAACAAAGGAAGGTAAGGAATTTGGGGGGAAGGTAAGTATAGAAAGGAATGAGTGAGTGAGCCCCATCCCAAGAGGTGGAGGGGGGGGGGGGGAGAGGAATTCCAAATGTCAGAGTTGTGGCCTTTTGATACACAAATCAGAAGGCTTTCTTGGTGATAAGTAGTCCACAGTTCAAGGCTTGATAAGGAGCTGTCTCCCAAAACAGGATAACCCTGTACAATAACCAAAGTCCAATAACCAAATTTAGGGGAGTCTGTTGAAAAAGTTGTCTCCGAAAACCATAAAATAGGATGTGTAATCTACAATCAGTAAAGTCTTTGAAGATACAGATGTCTCTTGAAGGTCCATAAACCACCAAATGGCTCAGGATCTTATTCAAATTTCATGTGAGCTTCCAGCTAGATCACTGAAAAGGATTGTTGGTATGTCAAGCCATGACTTGCAGTTGACTTGGATTTGAGTGAGGGAGAGCTGTGCAAGGTCACCTTTCTCCTCCCGAGCCATCTGGGTCCAGTGCCCTGATATTCATCAGGACAACTGGAGATGGCCCAGGATCCAATGGGAGATCCTTATCCTTTTAAGCTAAGATCTTTTCAGGTTCTCACTTTGAGTGAGGTAATACCCAGTAAGTGAATAGGTCTCTTTGAGAAATGAGTCAAGGGATGGCCCCTTTAATCAAAAAGAAAAAAATAAAAATAAATAAATCAGACTGGGAGGAGAAGACCCTCAAGGTTGCTGGTCAAAAGAGAAACAGCTATTATTTACTATTTAAAAGTAAATAGTAAATTTGAACAATATACACCTGAGGCTAAAGGTTTTATTACTGGTTCTCCTGTTGGATATTGTACCATGTGAGTTAGTGTTCCTCTTTTCTATTATTATTCCTCCTACAGTCTAATAGGTTTGGAAGATTTATACTGGAAGTTTTCTTCCCATATCTTCCGTCTAGGTCACAGAGTGGATAGAGCAATGAACTTGGAATCAGAAATATTTGAGTTCAAATCCCACTTCAAACATTTACTTGGTCATGTAGTAATAGGCAAGTCAATTGCCTCTCAACTACTCAATTTTCTCATCTATAAAATGATGGAATTGAACTAAAACATAATTAAGGTCTCTTCCAGTCCTGAATCTATTAATTTTTTGTCAATTTCAACCCTTGATCCTATTCACAAAATCTTAATATATGTTTTACTTGACCTTGCTTGATGTATTCTGACACTGTCCAGAATTCCACACTTCTAATATCCAAATCTGTGGTCCAAAAATACAAAAATCATTTTCAAACACAATCTTCTTAGCCCAGTGTCAATTTCACAAATCTACCTATGTCCGGTCAGTAGCAGTGTTTAACATATTTCCCAGGTCCCTAAGGTTTTTAATTTTTTGCTCACATATTCATAATCCTTAGTGATGCTTTATAGGTTACATATAATTGTGTCATTTGTTCACCTATGAATCAATCAGAGCTGCTTATGACCATCAGACTTTTTTTTTTTTTTAGTTTTTGAAATTTTTTGAAATTTCAAATTTTTTGAAAGTTTTTGAAATTTTGAAATTTTAGTTTCATGCTTTTAGAAGATAGAAGACTTCTATTTTAATTATATCAATAAAAAGCTGCTTTGGTACTTCTCAGAAGGGATTCATTAATCACTATTGCTTGACTTTTCTTCCTAACCATTCCTAGGCAGCTTTCCTCCTAATGTGACCTGTGGTTCTGCCTTCTTTTTCTTTAAGAAAAAGAAGTTGAATTCTTGTCTCTTGTCATTGGCCACACCCCATACCTAGAACGAACTCCTTCTTCAAATCTTCAACACAGCATCCCTCACTTCCTCCAAAATGCTTCTAAATTAAGCCTTTTTTGATTTTACCAATTGCTAATGTCTTCTGTCCCAAAATCACCTTATTTTGTCTTCAGTTTGCATTTATTGGGGGGGGGGGGAGGGAAGGGAGAGTGTTTATCAGTATGTCAACATTGTGGTATTGTAGCCAAGAAAGTTAATGTGATCCAAGGATATATTAAGAGAAGTATAATATCCATGGCCAGGGAAGTGACAGTCCCACTTTCCTTTTGTCAGATACATCAATTTTGGAGATGACATTTTAGAAAGGACCTGCATTATTTAAAGAAAATGCAGAGAGAACAATCAGTATAATTAGGGCACTCAAAATCATGTCATATAAGAAAATTTTGAAGAAAATTGGGGTGTTTCTGGACTGAAAAAAAGATATAATGGTAATAAGAACACTTTCTTTTAAGTATTTTAAGGGTTGTCATGTGAAAGAAATTCCATTTGTTCTGTTTGGCCTCAGACAGCAGACATAGTAATAATAATGATGGTGCTGTGTTTGATTTAAGTACAAATTTCCTAATAATTAGGACTAATTAGTATTAGAATAGTTTTTCTCGAACCTGTAAAGACTTATATGAACTGATGCAAAGTGAATTGAGCAGAATCAGAGAAATATTGTACACAATAACAGCAATATTGTATGATGAAGAATTGTGAATAAATTGGTTGTTCTCAGCAATACGATACAAGACAATCCCAAAGGATTAATGATGAAGCATACTATCTGTCACCAGAGGAAAAAATTGATGCTATCTGACTACAGACTGGAGCATACTATTTTTCATTTTCTTTCTTTCATTCTTTTTCTTTTATTCAAGTCTTTTCAAACAAAATGACCAATACGGAAATTACGTGATTGCGCATGCATAATCTATATCTGATTGCTTGCCACTTTAGGGAGGGTAGGAAAGAAGGGAGGAATAGAATATGGAACTCAAAAGTTGGAAAAAAAACAAATGTTAAAAAATTTGAACATGCAATTGGGGAAAAAACAAAATATATATTAGAAAAAAACAAAGAAGTTAGGGTAGTAAAATATGAATTTTATTATTCTTATTCTTGGTGCTTCCACTAAGAAGGGCAAATTGGGGAAAAGAAAAACAAGTCTTTTGGGGAAGTAGTCAGTCCTCCTTCACTCAAAGTCTTCAGCACATTGTCAAGAAAATTTTTACTTTGGTTAGCTAATGTCCTTGGCAGGATTCCACTCATATTTTGTGATGTGGTGATTTTGTGAGATGGTCCATTCCTACCTCCCTTCATCGTAGGATTGTGGTATAACGCAGAGAATGCCACACCTGTAGTCAGAAAGAGCTGGGTTCAAATTTCACTTCCAACACTTACTCTGGGTGACAACGGGCTAGTTAAAATTCATCTGAGACACAATTTATTCATCTGTGAAGATTAAAATACTTTACTGTGTACTTGATAGTGTTGTTTGTATATATACAAAAGATAATATAAAAGTTAATGTTAATTCCAAATGTTCCATGGTCCCTTTTCTCTTTATTCTCTGTATCACTGTCCTACCCACCTTCTTAAAAAGAGATTAGACTTCCTCTCTATCTTTTCACATCACTTGCCTTTGTTTCCTTCTAGAAGCACACTGTCTGGTCTTTCAAGGAACACTTTATTCTCCCCGATAACTGGGGTAATAGAAATCAAGTTCTCCAGTCCTTTCTCCTTTCCTAGGATTGAGTCCTATATTCTTCTGTGTACACAGAGGTTTTATTTAGCAGTGGGAGAAGCACAAATATAGCATATTTTCTACAGGTCACTACAAATCCATCTTACTGTTCACACTTGTTTAAGTAAGAAAGGTGTCTTGGTTTGTTTTTAATCTTTCCACTTCTTTCTTTGTGGTAATTATCCTTATTTCTTTCGTGTTTATCTAACCATTCTAAGATCAAGTTGACTTTTTCCCAACTCAAACATACTTTCCTCTTATGTCTACCTTATTTTACCTCCTTCAGCTCTGGTCAAAACATCAATTCCAAAACTTCTCTTTGAATAACCTCAGTCAATCACAGTACAACCGGAACCCAGGAGACCACTGGTAAGATGAAGCATTATCAGTGAAGTAAATTAATGTTCTTGTTTCAGAAGCCATTGCCTGGTTAGCCTAATTAATAATGAATAGTGTATCTCAGTTATTTCTAGAAAACAGCAAAGTGAAGCAGGGACAAAGCTAGTTTTATGGGTCTGCTCCAACCCCTAGGTACCCTGGATTTAGATTTCTTTTTCATTTGATTCAACATCCACAGGTTTTTTTTCATGAGTTTGACAAATTGCCACATGTCGGGGTGGGGGTGGGGTGACACAGACTAACACTGAAAGACAGTTTGGCTCCCATTTGAATGTGTGTTTAGAGATAAGAGGAGTGATGGAGAAGGATAATTAATTATGAGCTCTCACCAAAAGATAAAGGTTTCATTATAATCAGACTCTTATTTACTATAATGGTGGGCATAGTACTGAATGGCACTTTACAAAAAATCAGTCAACAGATGTTGATTGAGCATACATTGTTTAAAAATCATTATGGAAAATATAGGGATAGGGAACTCTCATTTCATTGATATTGGGAAGTCCTGGAAGAGTAAACTCTCTACCAATGCACATCAAAATCTTCTCTACAGCTTACAGTCTTAGAGGACTGTATAGGTCACTGAAAAATTAAGTGATTTAGCCAGGGTCACAAAGCTTATGTGTCAGAGGAGGAATTTAAAACTGGGTTTTCTTAGCTCTGAGATTAGCTCTCTATCTGGAATGCCATGCTACCTTCCATGGAGAATATAAAAGAAATACAATGCAAGGCCCTTGCTCTTGAGGCACTTATAAATAGAAATAAATAGAAAGACACATAAATGGTTAATACATTCTGCTATAAAGTGTCCATCTTGGAGAGAAAAGGAGTGAATTACTTGGAAAATAAAGGTCAGAAGACAAGTGGTGTCAGGTAGAGAAAAAAAGCATGGAAGATGTCAGAAACATTTCCCTCAGAGTTTTCAGGCAATAGTCACACTTTACAAACCTTAAAACAACATAAATATGAGCTGCTGTTAAAACTATTAACATTTTTTTTGTTTCCCTCTCTTATATACATCTATAGTATGTCTTTATGTAAGTCCACTTTTGGTCTCAAGCATTAAAGTATTGAACACTTTCTGTCCGTATTAGCAAGGGCCCCATTGTTGTATTGAGGACTTGATTATATACTAACTGAAGAGAATCTTTTAATCTCCTTTGGTGAAATCCCATACCTGTACCTGAGACTTCCAATCAATAAATCTTTCTGTGGTTTTATAAATAGAGAAAAATAATGAAAGAATGATATAATATTGAAAACATGCTTCAAAGATTTACAAGTATTGTTTTACAGGTTATTCAGTCATGCAAAAGAGAATTCTCTCCTTACATTTTGCTATGTTGTTCTGTGACTGATATGAGATAGAGTGTTTAGTTTAATCCTAACCTTTATACCTAGTTCTGTGTTCCAGAGGGAATAATGAAGGTTTTTCTCCCCATTCATCTCTCCTGCTTCAATTACTTGAAGTGGATAATCAGTTTAACACTATGAGGACAGTGTTGAATGTGTTTTGATTTTTCTTTGGTATTGATTACTATGCTTTGACATAATGTTCTTTTGATTATGCACTGATGTACCACCTGGCATCATTGTCTATCTAAACTACTGGCATATCAGGGGCTTATTCTATTAACTAGCATCTCCTGAGTGTGTCTATTTGCCAAGACATTACTTCTCTTTCCTACTTTATTTTACTTTAAAGGCCTTTTGGGGGAAGGGAGAAGAAGGGAGTTACATTTTAGAGTGAAATCTCCCTTGCAATATAATGACAATGTTTTCTGTGTTATCTATTTCCTCAAGTTTCCATTAAAAAACAATTGTGTTTCCCATTTACAAAAACACATCAAGGTCTTTAATATGATTCTGCTCACAATAAAGTAAGTGACCAAATGCAAGTAACAGGTGCATCAATAAAAATGCATTCTAGTCTACATGGTCACAAAAATAAACAAACAAATAAATGATTAGGAAAAAATATGTACATAGCCTTAGTTTCATCATCTGGAGAGTGAGGGAAGTATTGACTAAATTAGCTCTGTGGTGTTTTCTGGTTCTACATTATAAGTCCCTATATATGCTCATAGTGCCAGAAATGATGTGTCTTTATTTCAGTTACTTCCCATTCAGCATATAGTTTTCCAATCTGTGTAGTTCCAAGATGAACAGCTATATATATCTAAGTTCTGAACTAGAAAGGGATATCAGGCAAAGCCATTCTGTGGTCCATGGATTCCTTTTGGAGCTCCATAGCCCCAATTTGCTCTAGTCTCTTCTAAATCTAACAGCCTCAGCATTGTTTTACACTTAATAGATTCTAAATAAATGTTAGCTGAATTGAATTGAAGTGGCCACCATCAAAAGCCAAGGTCACAGTCAGTCATAAAGCCTTATATCCCTAACTGTTAAAGTGTGAAGGACCTTTAAAATACTTCAAGAACTTTTCCTCTCCCCCACCCATATACACATATTTTAAAAAGGAAATGGAAATTATGTTGCTTTTTTTTATTCAAAAGTTAACATGCTCATAGATAAATGGTTCTTAACTTGGCCATTTTTTTAATCTGGTAAAACATATTTACACCTTCTGAGAATAATGTTTGCAAATATAGAAAATAAAATATAGTGGATACCAATGATTTTGAAATGAAGATGTATTTTTGTTCCCATCCAAGTTCACAGACTGCCACCCCTTCCCTAAAATACACCCACAGGTCCCCTGGAAGATACAAGGGTATAAAACCATGTATACATGAATAATCAACTTCTTAGGCTTCTTACTTACAGGCTGTTATCTAAAACTGACACATTCAAAGAGAAAGGGGGAGAGGTTCCACAGGTTATTAATAATTCTAATAATAAGTAGCATTTATACTTTAAGGTTTGAAAAGTGCCTTATAGATATTTACTTTGGATCCTCACAATAACCTTGAGAGACAAGTTCTAGTATCAGCCACATTAGGCAGATGAGGAAGCTGAAGCAAAAAGAAGTTAAGCGTCTTGTCAATGGTGACACAACCAGTGTCTGAAACTAGATTTGAACCCAGATCTTTCTGATCCCAGGTCCACAGCTTTATCCGCTATGCCACCTTGCTGCCTCTTTTTTTTGTAGATATATTCTCTATTATAATGATTTTAAAATGTCCAATCAAAACATAAATTCAGCTTCAGTCTGGTACCAACTCATACAATTCAGTCAATGGATTGGTGTTAAGCTTTGCTCTTCTTTATTCCCATCGTCTGAACCAGGGGTGGGGAACCTGTGGCCTTGAGACCACATGTGGTTCTCAAGTGCAACCCTGTGACTGAATCCAAACCTCACAGAACAAATCCCCTTAATAAAACTTGTAATTCTTGGACTCAGGGAAAAGGCCACACCCAAGGACCTAGAAGGTCACATGTGGTCTTGAGGCTGCAATGTCCCTAGCTGGCCACTACCTACACTTGTTCAAGTAGTTACTCCTTGGTGCCTTAGTAAAGTTCTTCCAAAGTTGTTGTGTCCAAAAAAGTCATCACCCTGTGGCTAATCTGGTGATGGGTCTCTGTAGACTTGTCCAGGACAGTCCTCAGATGATAGATGTCCATTACCAAATAGTCCATTACCAAGTCTGTATTTATAGCCTCTTCAACTTGGTAGAACCCTTCAGAGTCTTCCGTGTATTTAATCTAAAATGAAAATCTAAAATGATAAAATCTCACTAGTTGATGTTCACTTAGTGACATAAATTTTTATTATCATCAGCTGTCTTCCAACAGATGGTCATACTTCTGCTGTAAATTGCAATACTGCTCTAAGAAAGAAGAGTTTTTGAGAGCTTTGCAGGACACACACAAAAACACACACACACACACACACACACACCACACACTCTAGATGTCTTCTTTTTACTGGGAAACATTGAGATATTTAAAGTGATTCAAAGATAAGAATTACTATGAGGCCTTTGTTTTTGAACCAGGAGAGTCTGTTGAACAAGTTTTACATTAGAGAAGTTCATTACTACTCTCTGTCCATCATGGAAGGGCAGAGCCATAAATTTCAAAAACTCTATTTAAAGAGGGAACTCAGCTCAGATTTTTAACGCTGGCTACACTACTTGGGGATTTCTCTGACTTCTCTAACATTCCTCAGGAAGCTCATTATTGGAAAAACATAATCATCCTGCAAAATCCTATCTCCTTCTAGGACTGAAGGGTGAAACCATGAACTCCAAAACCTCCATGTGAGGTCCTCATGGTTGGGCACCTTCCCCTTCCCCTTTAAGCTTCCTAATGTACCCCCCCCCCATTAGATTGTAAACTATTTGAAGGCAGTGACTTTTTTCTTTCTTTCTCCTCAGTGCTTAGTACAGTACCTAACATAGTAGGCACTTAATAAATCTTTATTCATTGATTGAAAGATATAACCTAGGTTACTATAACAGCCAGATAAACCTAGTACACCAATGACTACAGCTGGAATATAGGGAACACTTGACTTTGGGCAGGGCAAGATTGTCTGTCGATGTTTTTACTCTGGTAAGAGAACCTCAGCAAGTAGACCAGAACTTTTGATTTCTGCATTTGCTGTGAGAAAAACTGAATTTTCAACAGATAGGGCTTCTAGATGTCTGACCAAAGCTATACATACATGGTTACAGGAGAGAGAAGCACCAACAACTAGGTTTTCAAAGGCGGGAGCTCCTTAACAGCTACCCAGAGTCTCATCTGGTCAAATCACACAAACACTCTTCCAGTGAGTGAGCCCCAAAGAAAAACCCTGCCTCAGGGTATATATACCCTTCCTCACTATATGCACCCTTCCTCAGGGCCAGAAAAACCTTCATGACCCACTGCCTAATTACAAAGTAAGAAAAGATGTGGGCCTTCCTGAAAAACAGATCTCCCCTAATCAAGTTTCTGTTGTTGGGCCCCACACTGGACCTATTAATGGGCAGGGAAGATCTGCAGCTCCCATTCACAATCCCTGTCATTCTATCTCAAATATTCTCTTACTTTTAGGAGCTTCTTAAAAGATTCATAGCATACAACACTTTAAGATTTGCCTCCTTTTCCCGATTGTGGGCATTTTACAAGTTGTATCAGGTCAGTGTAATTATATTTGCATGTACCAAACTTTTGCTACTTCTTTTCTGCTGAAACTTGTTATAAGACACCAAAGTACTTTTATTACCCTTTCCTTGCAGACAGAATGCTTCTACCAAAATTCATCTTCTTGTTATGCTTTTTTGACATTCTTGAAAATTCCTGCAACACAACTCCACATCCAGATGTAATATTTTCACACTTAGACAACAACCACAAGTTGCATACATGTAGCATTTACCCAACAAGATAAGTAGTACAGTTATTGTCTTCATTTTTTTTTTTAGAGATAAGGGAACTGAAACTCAGAGAAATTAAATCACTTGTTCATTGTCCCACAGCTAGTTAAGTAGGAGAAAAGAGATTCTAATCTAAATTTTTTTGACTTGGGTCCACAACTCTTTACACTATAGCCTGATATGACTTCATATCCTACTTTTATTTTCTTTATTTCCACTGTTTCTTCTTGCTTATTTTGCCACCTTGCCTTATACAGCCAATTTTAATTTTACATTTTTATATGTCTTGATTTGAAATTGCTTTGTTTTCATTCCTCTTCCTATCTCTACTCAAAAAAAAATTATAAATAAAAACAAATAAAAAAACTTTTGACATGTTGTTTCTTTAGTAGGGTCCATCAGACTATTAACAAACTTCCAAATAAATTTTACTCAATAAGAGCCTAAGGGGAATTTTTTGTTTGTTTGTTTTAGCTCCTTGTATATTCAGTGAAGTATGAAAAGCAATTACTGTTGGTGGCAAAAAAAAATATTAATAAAATTTAATTTTCAGGGTCACCTGTAAAATTTTTAAATGTATTTTAAAGGAAAAAAAGTCATTATTATTAGTAACCTTGGAGATGTGATGTGTAGGTACCTAATTTATCCAAATTAGCAAGTGTTTTTAAGTGGCTGCTCTAGACAAGGCACTGTGTTAGGGTACAGGTGATACAGAGGTAAAACAAAGTAAATTTACAAACATTGCACATTGGTATAAACACAATTACTGATGTGTGTATTTTTAAAATATATTTAGAGACAGAAGACCAAGATTAAAATTCTGATTTTGTCACTTATCTATTTTTTGTTTGTGTGTGTGTTCATTTATTTTTATACACTAAAATTTTATTTGAGTGAATATAGGACTAAACTGAAAAACTAAAAAAAAAAACAACTAAACTTTACATTAAGCTAATGAGAAGTAGCATGGCTTAGTGAATAGGGCACAAGACATGGAACCTGGAAGACCAGGGCTCAAGTTCTACCTTAGACATTTTCTAGCTGTGTGATCCTGGGCAAGTCAGCCTCTCTGTTTCACTTTCCTTATCTATAAAATGAAGAGGTTTGACTAGATGGCTTCTAAAGTTGCTTCTAAGTCTATGATACCATGATAAGGCCTAGTGACCTAATCCTCACTTTGTGACTGGCTATTGCACGACTTTGACTAAGTCACTCCCCCTTTCTGGGTTTCAGTTCTATTTTACTAGATTATCTTTAAGATCTGTTCCACTTCTAATATTCTATGGATCTAAACTATTGAAGCTTAAAATTTCACTAAGACTTTTAGGATACCCTGTACTCTGATAAAAACATAGCAGTTTCTTACTTGTGATTACTCCCTCCAATGGTAGAAATGGAGGCCCATTTATGTATTTTCCTCCTATAAAACTCTTGTGAGTTATTGACAGTGGGTAGCTATTTATTCTTAGAGAAAGAAGGGAGTGAGCTATAATGGAAAGAGTACTAGGTCTGGGGTCATATGTGAAACAGGGGTACAATACAAGTTCTGATCCATTTATGGCATGGGTAAGGTCACTTAAACTCCATAGACCTCATGCTCATCACCTATAAATTGAATGTTTGGACAAAAGATGACCTCAAAGATTCCTTTAAATTTTAAATGTATGAGCTTATGGTCCCAAGTCATTTAAACTCTTTGAAGTTGTTGCCTCATGTATAAAGTTGAGATTATAATATTTGCCTCCATTACCTATGTTACAAGGTTATTGGGAGGATAAAAGGAGATAAGAGATATCACAAAATAAGAGACTCATAGAATTTGAAAATTGAAAGGGATCTCATTGGCTGTGTAGTCCAACCCACATTTGAAAAAAGAATTCTCACTACAGATATTTTATGCATGATCATCTAAACTTTGCCTTATGACCTCCCAGGAGCGAGAAAGTCACATTAAACTTCCCAAGGCAAGCCATCCATTTATGGATAACTTTTAAGTTTGCACAAGTTTTTACTGACATAAAGCTTAATTATGCTTCTTCATAACTGCAATCCATTGTTTTTACACTGAAAATAGAAGTCCATGGGATTTGCAAATATGACCTCTTCCTAGTTTTTCCTCTATGACCAAACAAGTCTTAAGTGAGATAGCCCTTTAAATACTTCAAAAGAATCATCATGTTCTCTCCAAGTTTTCTCTTCTCTGTGATAAACATTTCCAGTTCTTACAGCTGATGTTCATATATAGCATGGAATAAAGGTCTTTAACCATCCTGGTTGCCCTCTTCTGGACTCCACCTGGATAATCTATGTCCTTCCTAAACTGTGGTGTCCAGAATGGAACAAAATATTACAGATGTAGTCTGACCAGGACAGAGATGTGAAAGTGTTTTAAGCAATATGCAATTAAATTATTGCATAATCATCCACTTTGGTATCATTAGATGTAATGTCATCAGAAGTAAAAATGGACATTGAACTCAAGAATTGGATTTCCATCTGGTTATTGATTTTTTTTTAAATGAAAGGTTCCATTTTGGGAAATAAAGAGTCAAGTCCCCCTCCCTTGCCTGAGCTATCATTCCAGTCCATTGCTTCCCCTTAGCAATGTTAGCCTCTCATAATGTAAAACATTTCTTCATTTCCAACAGATAATACTTTCAGTGAAAAGGTAATTTTTGAAGTCTATTACTCGCATTCTTAGTGAGGAGTACAATGTAGCATTTTGTTCTAATATGCCATTGAAATTGTTTGAGTAGCTACACCATGGAATCAAATACAAAATGTCAAAATGGTTTCTATTAACTATGCACATTTGCTCTGCTTCAGTTAATGGCCATGTTTTTGTTCTCTCCCTTCATCTTTGCATCTATAAGATGAAATGATTCAGTTGATGTAACTGAAAAGTGCATCGAAAAGGTAGAGCAAATTACAAAAGCATCAAGTCACAATTCCACCCACGTACTTTATTTTATAATGAAGTTTAATAATGGCAGAAATTGTTGTTAGATTTAAACATCTGTCATTTCAGCAATTGTAGTTAATGTGAATATCTCCTATGGAGTAATGTTTTATGAAAACAGGGGAAGAATTGTACATTATGTTAGGCTGAAATGTCATAATGAAATCTTAACTAGATGATGTTATGGAAACATATATTATATTAAGAGAAATTTACTTCAACTTCAGGGGACAGAATAAGAATCATATCTCCTTCAACATCCTCCTCTGACCAAGATCATTTTTCTTTGAGGAAACTGGCCTTTTTCTCTCTTTCTCAAACTCAGAGAAATAATAAGATACAATCATTCTTCTCTTCCATAGGAGTTGCATTGGAATATCCAAGGGTATTCTTATGACATCTAAACATTTCCTTGGGGACAAAGTTACAACTACTGAAGTAATAGTACAACTATTGCTTTTTTTCTGCAAATTATCTCTGGAAAAGATGTTTGTGTTAGTTTAGAATCTATGGCCTATAGTCGCTCCTTTAGCTTCCTAGGAGTTAAGTGTGTGTGTGTATGGGGGGGGGGGGTATTCCTCATACCTGAACCATAACATAAGTTGCTACAGAAACAGCACATGTGTGGATCCATACATATCTGCAGTTTCAAGCTTTTAGGGGTCCCAGCTTTAGAGTAGAAATGGGGCTTAGAGATCATTTAGCTGAACCCTTTTATTTTATAGCTCAGGAAAATAAGTCCCAGTGACCTGAGGCTACTCACCTTAGATCATATAATTAATAAATACAAGATCAAGGATTTGAATTCAGTTCCTCTAATTTCAAATCTGTGGCTCTTTTCATTTCCCCTAAGTAGTCACTAGTACGATTTTTTTTTTCCCACCTTTATTTTTAAAAATTGATGAGATGGCTCCCAGCTGATAAGTTTAAGCTGGGGATTGAAATATTAATAAAGCAACTTCAGGGTTTTTTTCCCCATTTTTCACTTACTGCCCTCTCCACCCCACTCACGAGGCTTTCTCTCTACCCATATGAGGAAGGATCAAAAAAAAAAAATTCTCACTATTACCAATGAAGAACATATAGGAACTTCATACTGATTAATGACAGTATCTGTAATGAAAATGATTCTTTAAATTCCTCCAGGATTCCTGCCACAGCTCTATGTAAAATACAGCTTGAATGTCCATGTAATTTAGCTCCATGGTGGCCTACAGCAATATAGAGCTTATATCAGGTGAAAGGAAGAATTTCGAAAGGAGGCAAACTCCCTTTGTATGTGTCTAATTATATTCAGCACCACCTAAAGTATAATGCAATGAAAACTCTCATTTAGATTACAATAAATATATATATTATATATGCAGCACAATATATAATATAATATATAATAATATACAATTTAATATATATTTTACATATACATATATGTATATATCCATATCAAAACTCCCCTTGAATTTTAATATTTTCAAATTATTGTACTACTAGCAAGATTTTAACTAGTACTACAAGCTTTGTAATAAGCTTTGGAACTTGGGCTACAAGCTTCATTTTAAAAAAAGAACACAATTTTAACTTCACCACAAGGTGACAATAAAATGCCATTCCCTGTCAAATAAAAACAATGGGTTCATGTGACTTCAGACAGGTATTATTAGTGTCACTTTCTAAAACAGATATGATTCGAAAGATAGCAGATGAAAAAATCTAGAGGTGGAAGGGACCTCATAGGCTATTTAGCCCAATTTTTTTAATTTGGAGATGAAGAAACTAAGGTCCATGTGTGACTTGCCCAAGGTGTCACACAGCAAATAAATATGCATCTGAATTTAAGTTCTCTGATTGACTTTCTCAATTGCTCCTAAACAGTACTTAAGAAACTCATGTATTTAGACAACTGTGGTGAAGGGAATAGAGAGATTCCTTGAAGTCTGGAGGACAGAGGTTTAAATCCTTCCTGTGACATAAACTGGCTATGTCATTTATTCTCTAAGTGACCTAAGCAACCCTCTAAGATTCTAAAGTGCAGGGAAGATGCTGACCTGAATTATTAGAGGAGGTTCCTTGCCAATAAAATTTCATGTACGGTTACATATCTATGTACTTACCTATAACTATAGATATATGTGTATAATATGATATGATATACCAACATTTAAATTTTTACATGGTTAAGAGAATAAAAACAAGAAAATCTCACACTCCTTTTTCCATTGGAAACACAAAAAAATATAGCCACTATTTTATCTTCCAAGTAACTATGTCATTTTAGATCTGGAAGAGATGTCAAAGATTGTCTAATCTAATCCCTTGGTTTTGCAAATGAGGAAACTGAGACTTGGAAAGATGAAATGATTTGCACAAGATCACATTCTAGTTAACATCAGAGCTAGGACCAGAGCCATGCTCTCCTGACTTCTAGACCAGAGCTATTTTCTCTATACCACATTGCCTGTGAACCTTTAAAATAGGGCAAATCAGAACCTTTACTCTTTCCTGAAACCTTTCTGCATTGCATATTCACATACATTTTCATTTTAAGATAATATTCATTCTTATTATGACAAAGAAATCACTGTTGGCTCATAAGGTTGATTCAATAATGAGTGCATTTTCATTTCTAATCGGATAATCTCCATCCTAAGAAGTTGCCATAATCAACTAATGCTTCTGTAGTCAGGCTGGCATCTGCCAATGACTGAACCTAAGAACTATGCACATCAGCTATTCCAAATCTACATCCTCACATCAAATGAAAATTAAATAGCAAAGTCCCAAATCCTCTGAGGCAGCCTATTATATTCTTTTTTGTATGGAAATTTGATCATCTCAGTAGAGATAACTGAACAGGCTGGTATTTTTTCCTGACCTTTTGAGTGAACTAGAGGTAAAAGAGGGAAAAATGCATTTGTCTTGACTCTACAATATGAGTTTGGGTTTTTGATTGGACATTAAGATGACAAAGATACATTGCCTGAAACTGGGCTGTCATATGAACAGTAGCCTAATGTTTCTCTACTAGAGCTTAACAACCTATGTTGGCCACATCCAATTTATGTTATTCAGCTGTTAAAAGATTAGGATATTATTGTTGTTTTCATGACAAAATTTCACCTATTTTATTCTGGTTTGCCTAAGATATTTCATGAGATCTTGGTAAAGAAATATTATGACAAAGGACAATTGTCTATTGCTTCATAAGGAAACAGATCACCCATTAAACTAGGAATATTCCATTGAATATCAGATATTTCTTTGAATTGTTTCCTAAACAAATTGAACATGAGACAATAGACATATTTTGAGACATAATAAACATCTAACTCATAATACTAAAAAGAATACCTGACCAATTTCTGCCATCCAAGGTCATCTCAAGAAAATGATTCAGTCAGTTACAAAACAAATTGATGTCACTTTTTGCTTTCTTGGGTCTTGTGTTTCATTGGATGTCCTATAGGATAATTCCCTTTGGATGTCCTCCTGTCATTATAAATTCAACACATTCAAAACCAAACTCATCATCTTCCTCCCCAACACCTTAATTGCCTGACTTTCCCAACTTTTGCTTTTCTGTCAATATCAACTTTATATCCACGGTTTCTTAAGTTTGAAAATTTAGAGTCATCTTTGGTTTACACATCATCTCATATAGTCCACCAAATTATGTCTTCTCTCATATTCTCATATACAGATTCATGTAATAATTTCATAAGTGGTGAACCAATTCTGTCATCTCTTGTACCAATCCATACAGAACAATGCTGCAAAAGAAATTTTCCTAGAACATCACTTTTATTGTAACCACTCCCTTAATCGAGAATCTTTAATGATTCAGTGTTACCTGTTAGTAAAAATAACAATTCATCTTCCTATAGCACTTTAAGGCTAAACAGTACTTTCCTAACAACACCCTGAGGTAAATAGTATAAATATTATGATTCAAATTTCACAGAGAAGGAAACTGAAACTTAGAAAATTGAAGCAACTGACCAAAATCACACCAGTAGTACATATCATAACCAAAACTTGAAACTAAACTCACTAATTCCAGCTCTGCTCTCTTTTCATTAATCCTCTCCCCACACTGCAAGTAATCACATAATTTGGTCTCATTCTTATTTTCTCATTATATAATAACATACAGACTCTGTTTCAATCAGGTTGGTCTGCAAACTATTCCATATATATCTTTTATGTCTTTGTATAGTCTGCCTTCTCTAAAATGTTCTTTCCCTTCATTTACACCTGCCCAATCTAAGGCAACAAAACCTTATTTAAGGAGAGTAAACTCTTCCATGAAATCATTCTCAATGATTTTAGGCTATACTGATTAATCTTTTCTTTAAAAAAATTGTAACACACAATATTAGGAAAACAATCAGTATAACTGATCATACCAACCACAGAACTAGCAGAAGCCATAGATGCAGAAAAGGCTTTTAACAAAATACAACACCCATTCCTATTAAAAACACTAAAAAGTACAGGAATAAATGGAGACTTCCTTAAAATAATAAGTAGCATCTATCTAAAAACATCAGTAATTATTATATGTAATGTAATGCCTAGAAGCATTCCCAATAAGATCAGCAGTGAAACAAGGATGTCCACTATCACCCCTCTTATTCAATTTGGTGCTAGAAATATTAGCAGTGGCAATAAGAGAAGAAAAAGAAATTGAAGGAATCAAATTAGGCAAAGAAGAAACTAAACTATCACTGTTTGCAGATGATATGATGATATGCTTAGAGAATCCTAGAGAATCAAGTGAAAAAACTACTTGAGATAATAAATAAATTGGGCAAAGTTGCAGGATATAAAATAAATTCACACAAATCCTCAGCATTCCTATATATTTCTAATGAAATCCAACAAAAGATAGAAAGAGAAATCTCATTGAAAGTTACTGTAGACATTATAAAATATTTGGGTATCTACCTGCCAAAACAAACCCAGGACCTATCTGAACACAATTAAAAAACACTTTTCATACAAATAAAGTCAGATCCAACTAATTGGAAAAACATCAGTTGCTCATAATAAAAATGACAATTTTACCTAAATTAAAGTACATATTCAGTGCCATATGAATCAATCTACCAAAAAATTACTTTAGAGAGCTAGAAAAAAATAGTAAAAAAAAAATTCATTTGAAAGGACAAAATGTCTAGAATATCAAGGGAATTAATGTAAAGAAATGCTAGAGAAGGTGGCCTAGCCATACCAGGTTTTAATCTGTACTACAAAGCAGCAGTCATCAAAACTACTTGGTACTGTCTAAGGAATAGAGTAGTGGATCAATGGAATAGATTAGGTACATGAGACTCAGCAGCCAATGACTATAGTAATCCATTGTTTGATAAACCCAAAGACTCCAGTTTTGGGGATAAGAACTCATTATTTGACAAAAATTGCTAGGAAAATTGGAATATAGTATGGCAGAAACTGGGCATATACAAATATCTAACACTGTATACCAACATCAAGTCTAAATGGGTGCACAATCTAAGCATAAATGCTCATACTCTAAGCAATCTGGGAGAGCAAGGAATAGTTTGCCTGTCAGATTTATGGAGAAGGGAAGATTTTATGACCAAACAAGAGTTAGAGAGCATTATAAAATGCAAAATGGATAATTTTGATTACATTAAGTTGAAAAGTTTCTGTACAAATAAAGCCAATGTAACCAAGATTAAGAGGGAAGTAGAAAATTGGAAAAGAATTTTTACAAGCAGTATCTCTGATAAAGGCCTCATTTCTAAAATATACAGAGAATTGAGTCAAATCTTTGAGAATACAAGTCATTCCCCAATTGATAAATGGTCAAAGGATATGAACAGGCAGTTTTCAGAGGAAGAAACTAAAGATATCTATAAACATATGAAAAAATGCTCTAAATCACTATTGATTAGAGAAATGCAAATCAAAACAACTCTGAGGTACCACATCTCTGTAATAGTAATGGAATTTAAAGATCCCCTTATATTGGCTTGGTGTTGGAATTAAGTGTTAAAACCAGAGCTTGTGAATCCCACTTGTAGGATGGACTTGTTGACTTGAAGAGAGAGGGCTGAACTGGGAGGAGCTGATGTGTTGGATTTAGAGAGAAGGCCCAAGCAGAGAAGCCCAGAAGAACTTTTGGGGAGCAGTATTGTGGAGGCATGTTATGGGAATCTGAAGATCTTCCCTGCCCCTAGGCCCTTTACTAAAGTGGCTACGTGACTCTGAGGACCCTTGGATATTTGAAAGTATACTCTGTTCCTTAATAGGCTGAATGTGGTCACATGGAGCCTGTGGCGCCAGGCTTGTTTTCCAGGAAT
>CM053587.1:154405015-154435748 GCA_028646515.1 Pseudochirops corinnae | reverse complement strand
TTTTTTTTTTTTTTTTTGCTGATTAAGTTTTAGCTTCAGGAAATGGCTAGCTTCAGGTCCAGCTATTAGTTTCACCTGAATAAAAGGCAAAGAGGACTAATATATCACCAACCTCATCACGTATCAAAAGGTTTCAACATAAGATTTTACCATCCTAGGGAAGAAATTGGGCTTACCCCTGGAGAGATGAACTTGGCTTTGAAATCTCAAGTGAGTATTTAAAAAAAATGCTTTTCAACCACCACCCACCCAAAGGTAGTACCTTTTTATTAAAGTTCAAGGTCATAGGATTTAAGGATTTCATCCATAAAATCACTCATGTAGGAAATTACATGGAACACAATTTCATTATTTCAACTAAGTCAAAGGATCTTAATCTTTTTTGTGTCATGGACCCTTTTAACAATTGGTGAAGCCTATGGACCCCTGCTCAGAATAATGTTTTTAAATGAATAAAATAAAATACATAATATTACAAGGAAAACCAATTGTATGGAAATGCAGACATTAAAACATACTAAAATAATTTCATGAACTGCAGCTTAAGAAACCTTGGGCTAAGTAAAGGGTTAATGCTCAACTCTACCATATAATTATCTCTTCTACACAGAGTTTATAGGTTACTACACGAACATGTATTTGTTGGTAGGCTCTTCTGTAAAATCATTCTCTTATTTGTTCTTCTGCTGAAATGCCATTATTATGAAAAAATTTTAGTGGATTGAGAGGACCTCAGACAAAGACCTGTTGGCCTATGCTGGAAGAGCATATTAGAAGGGATCTCTTCCAGCTAGCTAGTGGATTATATGATCCCGGGCAAGCAGAGTTGTGAGTTACTGACAGAACATTTTAGAAGATCCTATTTCAATCACCTTTCTGCACCCGAGGAAGCGAGCCCAGACATTAATCCCCATGTAATGATGATGGAAGAAAAAACAATACAAATGAAGAAGAACAGGAAGCCTTTTTTTTGTGACCATGGATGACAAAAGACAAAGAGATGATACTATGAGTAAACCTGCAGGTCAGTCATCAAGGTCTGGAAAAGATATGGATGAAAAGGGACTCAGTTCCACCTGAGAGAAATTTGCGCTTGATGATCATAAAGAGATAGTATATAGAATCCCAAACCCACAAGGGGTTGGGACTCAGTTGGTAAACATCCTTTATCTCATCATATGGACTAAATTCATTGCTGCACTCCAGATTCCTCTATCATGTCCCCAGAAACCTCTTCTTCCTGGAAGCTCATATCAGCCCTGGAATTCATATATTGCAAGCACCTCCCAGCCTTGTGGTCTCTCCCCCTGATTGCATGGATCTTCCCAGAATATCTCCTTCCTCCCCCAGGTGCACTCCACACTTTCACTACCAAACTCCCTAGGCCTGAGAGCCTTGTCTCTCTCTCCATACTCTTTCAGCTTCTTCTCGTTTTGCCTTCTCCAATTAGGATGTAAACTTCTTGAGGGAAGGTTGTTTCATTTCTTTCTGTTTGTATTTGTATTCCCTGTGCTTAGCATGGCACCTAGTACAAAGAATTTGCTCAATAAATGCTTGTTGATCAACCAGCTGAGGAAGCAGCTATATGAGGAAGCTGTGATACACTGATTAAGAATGTTGAGCCTTGAGTAATGATTGGAGAGAAGGGATAGAGAAAAACATAGGATTCTTTGAGGCAAAAACCAGATGTTAAAGAAAGAAAATATATGAACATCAGTTTTGACCTAAAACCAAAAGGGATAAGCATAGGGTTCAAACATCAAAAGCCTTTGTTCAGGGATACTGTGAGCTAGGGACTATGAACTTGGACTATAGAAGAAGATGGAAAGAACTATAAACCCAAACATTTTTTGTAGGCTTGTGGCTCAGAAGAAAGGGCCTGCAGGCTAAAAGGGAAGAATAACAATGAGAAGCATCTGAAATAAACCATTTAATGGTTAAAGTTGTACCAAATTTTCTTAGCTTTGTCAAGTTGTATTTTTATTTTACCATGATTATACATCATGTGTACTCTGAAATGAAGGACATTACACTATTGGAAAATTTGATTGTGTTGTGAAACAAATCATGTGTGCTAGACTATGGCAGAGTAAAATGTCAGAGTGCTGCTAGTAAAGAAAATAAAATGGAAAAAACCAGTGCAGAAAAGTACTATGTTTGAAGGGGGAAAAAAAAAATCTCTCCTCATTTTTGCCCTTTGCTGTTGTCATGGAAACCGTTGTGTCTCATGACTTGAACTATTTGTAGATTTGTGTATGACTGCTCTAACCTCAAAATATTTTCACCACAAGGGAGCACTATGAATAGTATCTAAGCTTCCTGTGACTTTTAATGAAAACCATAAGGGCCACTGATTGTCACTCACTGGCTTTGCTCTCCAAATTTTTGAAATATTGGTGGTGACTAATTAAATAGCTGTTTATGCTATGCCCCCTCACCAATCATTTCTTTATTCCTTCCACATTGTCAATCACTAGCTTTTGCACAAAGGATCATTACTTTAGTAAACAGTGTAATGAGATTAGATAAAAGACAAATCAATGCAAAAACATTATTCATATTTAACCTAGTCCATATAATCTATTGAATCCCAGGTCTAACCCCTGAGACAAGAAAAAAAATCAGCTTAATATTATTCCCTTTCATTGGCCCTGGCCTACTAATAACAACAGCATCCTTACCAAGGGAAAAGGTCACAGGACTGGATCAGAGATTGGGTCAAGGAACTGAGTAGAGAGCTAGGGAGTGCAATAGATAAAGGAGAGGGCTTAGAGTCAAGAAAACCCATGTTCAAAGTCTGCTTCAGACATTTCCTAGCTGTATGGTCCTATGCCATTAATTGTCTCTTACCTTTCCTGGCCATTAGTTCAATGGGTTGTTATAGAGATCAAATAAGTTAATATATGTAATTATATTAACATTAATTACATATGTAATATGTAATATATGTAATCAAATAAGTTAATATATGTAAAGCACTTTGCAAACCTTTTATTACATTATGAGCTCCTTGAGGGCAGGGACTACTCTTTGTATCCCCAGCATTTAGCACAGTTCTGGAAAGTAGTAAGCCCTTAATAAATGCTTATTAACTAACAAAAAATATTTTGATACCTTTCAATCTAATTTGTTTCCTTTTTAATTGTTTCTTTACTTACACATTTAGAAATATGATTCTGAGGAAGGGTCCATAGATTCCACCAGACCAGCCAAAGAAGAGGGAGAGACAGAGAGACAGAGAGAAAGAGAGAGAGAGAGATAAGATCACTGGAACTAAAGAAATAAGTATCTGCTGCAAAATTTCGGCCTCCCAGCTGTACCCTGGGATTCATTTATTGTTGTCCTTTATTCTCAAGGAGGACCAAAATGATAACACAATGTCATGGTCAATGTACAGTATGCTTGACTGTAGCTGATTAGGCCAATATGGGCTCGGGAAACTCTACTGCAGGTTGGGCACAAATAGTCCACATGAAGAATGGTTCCAGAAGAACCCTTTCACTACTGGTGGAATCAGTTCAGGTTGCTTGACTTGGTCCTGCTTACTAAAATATCACAGAAGAGGAGATTTACTGATGATGTTGAGATAAGCCTAAATGAGATCACTTTGCTCTATTTCTCTCACTTCCATCTTGAAAATTCCAGGCTCAAGCACTTATGAAGTCCCATATTTATTAGAAACACTGAGTCCTTAAGACCTTCTATAGCCAATGTGGCTCAGAGTCAGGCAGCAGAAAATCTACCTGACTATTGCCACTATTCCTTCTTCTTCCAGCATCCTTTCTTCATTCCATATCCTTCAGCATTTGCACAGTCACTTTCCAACCTTTGGCATTATGATCCTCAGACTGGGTAGCCGTTATAATGTTCTTTGAGGGCACTGAATTTAAGACTTTGTTGACAGATAGATCAACACTTCTGATTTTTGACTGACTGTCCATTCAAACACCAATGACACCAGCCAAACAAATGAATAATTTATCCTTTGACTGCAGGAATGGTCAGCGTCTAGGAGGCAGTCTCATATAGACACAGCCTGACTTAAAACTACGAAAAAAAAACCATTTATTCCATTGCATAAAGCAAGAGTAGATACACATATATGAAATGTCGGGTTTTATCTCCTTCCAATTAGTACATCTGTGAAGATACAACAGAAAAATACACAAAATCCCCTGAATACAGATGAGTTTTGGCCAGATAACTATTATAAAATCTCTTTTCAGGAGTCCAATTTAAACTGAGGCAGATCATAATTATCTGGTCTAGTGAAATATGAATCTCAGACCTGTCATGACCTTTAATCTTATTTATTTCAATTTTCTTCTTTATCAGCCTATTTCAACAAAATTTCATTCTCATACTTACCTTGAAAATGTAAAAATTACATCTATACTAGGGATTCTGTGAGATGTTTCACAGACACTACTATTAACTGTATTTATTTTGCCAACTAAACTGCCAGGAATTTCAGGTATACATAGATACCTGCGATTTGTCACAAACATATCTGATGAATATAATTGCCAGCGTGACCCAAAGTCATATCATAAAAGGATTTTTTATAGCTGTGAAATTCATTCTCTTCCACTGAATTATAGATCCTTCATTTTTAATATACCCTTTGCTTTGAAAATTCTTGCAACAGAGTCTTGACCAACCTGTCAAGTAGTCTCATTGTTTTACAGTGAGGCAGAAGTATGTGACCTAGTGGAATGAAGTAGTAGTATAGCTGGCTAAGTTACAAAATTAAGGACTGAATTAGATTTCATTTTTAGGACGTCCAAAGATGCACAGACTTTCAGAGCTAAAGAGTACTTTAAGATGGTCTAATCCAACCAAAACATTTGGAGCTTGAAATAGTAGATATAGTATTGGACTTCAAGTCAGAAAAACCTGGATTCAAAGAGCATATCTTATAGATACTAGCTAGTTGATCATAAGCAAGTCACTTTTCTCTCTGCCTTAGTTTTCTTCTCTTGAAAATGAGGGTAATGACTACAGTGCCTATTTCACTATTGTGATATCCAAGTGAGGTTATATGAGTAAAGTGCTTTGGCAACTTTAAAGTGCTGTATAAATTCATTTGAATTCAAAAGGGATTTAGTAAGTGCTTAAATGTGCTAGACATTGTGGATATAAAGGGGAAGGGGGGAAGGAAGGAAGGAAGGAAGGAAGGAAGGAAGGAAGGAAGGAAGGAAGGAAAGAAGAAAGGAAGGAAAGGAAGGAAGGAAAGGAGGGAGGGAGGGAGGGATGAAAGAAGGATGGAAAGGATTATAAGAAAGAAGGATGAATGCAAGAAGAAGGAAAGAAGAAGAAAGGAAATAAGAAGGAAAGAAAGAAGAAAGGAAGGAAAGAGGGGAGGCAGGAGTGAGGAAGGGAGGGAAGGAGAATGGGAAGAAGCAAAGGAAGGAAAGAGGGAAGGAATGAGGTCAGGAAGGAAGGATGGAAGGAAGGAGGGAGGGAAAGGAAGAAAGAAGGGAGGAGGAGAGGAAAAAGAAGAGAGAGAGGAAGAAAAAAGGAGAAAGGAATGGGAGGAAAGAACAGAGGAAGGAAGGGAAGAAAAAGGGAAGGAAAGGATGGAGGAAGGAAGAAAAGAAAGAAGTCCTCAAAGAGCTTAACTTCTACTGGAAAATAATGTATATTCATATTACATGTAAATTCTGTTATATTAGCTCCTTTTAAGCCTAGAGACAATATATTGATCTGTTAAGGATCACATGATGCCCTCCTCTGGCTTTACGAAGTTTATTTTAGATAAAAAGTTGAGTTCAATCTAACATACTCTGATTCTCAAATTGTGAAAATTCCTGATATTTAGGCAGAAGTTGGATTCTGTAATTTTAAATTTATGTCTTTCTCAAAGTAACAATTTCCTTCTTTGTGATTGGGGCAAATACTAAGTTTACTGAAATCAGATTTTATTGCAGTGTCTTTGGATGAAGGCACCAGGGGGGGTAGTTGGGAAAAGACCAGAACATTTCCTGGGCTTCCCTCCATCCTTGCATATGTGTATATGCCGACAGTGTCAGGCCAGATCTCTAGCTCCAGAAACCTGTGGATAGCTTCCTGGCTTCTACAGCTGAGTCCAATCTTCTCTTTCTCCTTTTACTGGTTGCCCTGGGGCTGTTACCAATTTGTGACTCAGCTCTGAATAACCTTACTCTTTCTTCTCTTTCCTCTACTTCTAAGCCCTCAGAATTTCTATCTGATTCTGAAATAGATTCTTTTATACCAAGTCCTTGTGATCAAGTCTCTCACAAAATGTATTGGATTAATTCTCATACATTAATTCTCCTTCCTTCCTCCCTCCTTCCCTTCCTTCCTTCCATCCATTCTGATGGATTGATTTAATCAATAAGTGTTCTTATCTAACAAAGGTGTCTTTGTTATCCATCCAATTCAGTCTTTAATGTTGTAACTTAAGTAGCTATGCTATAATTTCATTCTATTATTTCCTGTATTTCTCTACCACCTATAAAACATATTGACAGGTTAGTCAAGTTTATGTTGTGAGAATTTTCAAAGGAAAGAGTGTATTAAATAAAGCACCATATCATATACATATATATATATGTATGTATGTATAAAACCATATTTAAATATCACAATAGTGAGGTAAGCACTACAGGAATGAGCCTCAACTTCAAGATGAGAAAACTGATGTTGAGAAAGGAGAAATAACTTGCCCATGATCACATAGCTAGTAACTGCTAGAAAATCTCAGTTTTCCTGACTCCAAGTCCATTGTGGTAATTACTATACCCAAAAGCAAATACATTGGTGGGATTAGATGATCATAAAGGTATCTTCAATGCTAAAGACTATGAATCTTCAGGCTTCCTAAAAAATGAAATCCAATTCAGTCCTCAATTAGCAAAGTCCTTAATGTAAGAAAGGTATCTTTGTTAAGAAGAACACTTCTTGACTCAAGACTCATCCTTACACAAAGATAAGTAAATACAAAATATATTCAAACTAAACACAAGGCATGGATCAAGAGTAGACTTTCTTAAAAAGTGGTGCTTAAGCTGAGTTTCATTTAAAATTATCATTATTAGTGGTGGCTAGGTAGTGTAGTGAGTACAGCACCAGCCCTGGAGTCAGAAGGACCTAAGTTCAAATCTAGCCTCAGACACTTAACACAAAAACTAGCCATGTGACCTTGGGCAAGTCACTTAACCCCAACTGCCCTGCAAAAAAAAAAAATATCATTATTATTTTCAAGGCAAAGAAAATGAGCCACACAACCCCTCCCCAAAGTGACTTACCCAGGAATATAAAATATGTCCACAGAAGAGCAGGAAATAGAATCCATGATCTATCACTGTTGGGGCAGCTAAGTGGCATAGTGTGCTCTGACCTGAAGTAAGGAAAGCTTTTATCTTCCTGAATTCAAATCTGGCCTCAGAAGCTCTGTGACACTGGGCAAGTCACTTAACTGTGTTTGCCTCAGTTTCCTCATTTCTAAAATGAGCCAAGAAAACCCCAAATGTGGTCATGAAAAGTCAAACACAACTGAACAACAGTTACTCTTCAATTATAACACACTGCCTCAGCTGAGAAGCCTCAGAACAAGCAAAAGTTGGTTATGGGAGTCTTAAAAATTCACAACATAAAATGCAAGGTGATATTTTACAAGACAGCTTGTCAGGTTTGTTTGTTTTTTTAATCTTTTTGGTTTGCTTGCTATGTCTGATGAATTTTTAAATGATTATTATGAATGCCATTAGCTCATTTGCTTATATGTCTAATCTTAATTTTCTGATTTTCTCCAGGATGAGTAGAGCTAGTTAGGAACACCTGTGAGCATAGGAGGAGAAGAAAATTCTCTCTAAATATCATGGGCCCACTTTCCTCGCTATATAATTCTAACACTGAGTCGGGGAGAGAGAGAGAGAGGATAAATTCTGCAGGTGTATTTCTTCCTCTCTGATCAGTTCACTTTGTTGGGTTTTTTTTTTTCCATTTTTATGCTCTCTTGAACAGTGTATAATTAGCCTCCTTAACAGCTCTAAAACTATTTTAAAATATTTCATGAGTCAGTGTTGACAGAAAGCTAATATGACTTATCTGATTCACTCCTAGGGAATACACCAAAACCACTTTGTCACTACTAAAAATGACAGTTTGCTTAGAGCCTATGGAGACAGACCCCATCTAGCATTACGATTGGCCTAGAAAGGAAAGCCATACTATGGAAAGAATTGGTTAAGAGGTACTCATGTATGAGGGGCATCACAACTCAGCAGAGCAGAAAGAATTTTGAATCAGATGAAAAAAATTCAAATATGAATTCACAAATATTGTGTGACAGGTCCTCATTTGACTTCTTTGGTCCTTATTTGTATAATCTATGAATGTTATGGATTGTAACAAGTTCCTTCCAATTCTTCATCCTATAATCATCCCTTTGTTCTGAAAGTTACTGATAGTGTTGGGTGTGGCATCCTGTGGGCTGGGGTATCAACTCCTGAGAGGAGTCAGGAAGGATAAGACATATAGAAGGAATGATTGAAGGAATTATGACTAAATAAGGTATGGAAGGAGAAATGCCACTGGAAGAATCAAATCATCAATCTTGATGTTTTTGTGATAAATACAAACATATACATATATTTATATATATATGTACATATATTTTAATATATATGTATATCTAGCCTCCGTTTATATTTGTCTGCATTATTTATATTTTTATATTAGATTTTAATCTTTGTATTGAACTAGAAAGTCCCCTAAAATAGGCTCTAAAATCTTCATTAAACATTAATAAGTTATAAGAACTTCCTACTTTCCTTCAAAGCTCAGTTCAAATGCTTTCTCTTCCTGAGGCTTTTCCTGATTTTTCCCTGTAGTGGCAATCACACTGGCATAACCAGGATGGTTGTTAGCACAGGTTCTTACACCTGCTTTACTAGAAAGATAGCTGTTTAAGGGGTCGACAATCTTTTAAAATTACATTCACTAGTTCAGAGGGAAAGTCAGCACCCTGAACTTCAGAGAAAATACAAGCTGAGAAATATAGACAGACAGGATTCTACCTGGATCAACCATATACTTCACGTACATCCATGGATCAAGAGAGCCTTTACATCTGAGCAGTTGGGGAAGCTCTGAACATATAACCACTCAGAATCTCAACCAGGGAATCACAAAATACTTTGCATAAGCTAGCCCCCAAAGCAAGTGTGTGTACATATATATATATATATATATATACATATGTATACTTCTCAGAGCCAGAAGGCATTACAACTTTCCTGACTCAGTGTCTAATTAGAAATTAGCAAAAGGTGTGAAAGCCTTCCTATAAGCAAGTCTCCCCTAAGCAAGCTACCCTTAATAGTCTTCAGTGAAACCTATTAATGGAAGGAGAAGATCTTATATCCCATTACTCTACTCTCCTCCCCTCCCCCCAGTAATTCCTTTCCCCTGAAACTACCTTAGATTTATTTTTGTACACATTTTGTACATGTAGAGATCATTCCCCCTGATAGAACCTTGGCTTCTTGAGAATAAGAACTACTTCATTTTTGTCTTTGCATTTCTAAGAGCCTGGCAAAGAATCAGGTAGTTGGGAGATGTTTAACAAATGTTTGTTGTCTGGCTCAAAGTTCTTGTCATATGAACGAATGAAAAAGACGGATTATACTGGTTTGTTTCAAGAAGCATCTCAGTAACATTCTCTCCTGGCTCATTCTCCCACCACTACCCCCAGTTACACTGGTGGGTTGCATCAAAGGACAGCTGATTACTTCTCCTTTCAGGATTCTATGGGTAACTTTGAGAGGTTGCTGTCACTGATACTATCATTCATTAGCCATCACGTATGTGCACACCATTTATTATCAGTCAGCCAGGATTATTTAGCTTTCACAAGGGGGTATTAATAAATATTATAATAAATTATAATATAAATAATATATAATATAATATAATAATATAATATATAATATATATAATAATATAATATAATAAAATATAATAAATTAATAAATGTAATAAGTGAGAACAGTTGGTACAAAAACACCCCCCTAAAAAAAAGTCTGGGGCACACTCTTCCACACATACCTAAAGAGTCCAGGGGGAAAAGGGCTCACACTTAGAGTACGTGAAGTGAAGGGGTATCTCATATCTCCTGGGTTTTGAAAGTACTTTGTGAAGTGTTTGGGAAGCTCTCCTCTGTCGTATGCCCTTTGCTGGCTTCGAAGGCTCGTTGGCCTTGGAGAATTGCCTTTCCTCAGTGTGTTCTCAGTCATCATTCTATCTCTCAGCTCCGAAGCCTACACTGCCATCAGCCTTATGCTATTTTGGGGAGGCTGCTATCTACACAGAGAGGAATTCCAGCACTCCTAACCTTTTCAAATTCAAAAGGTCAACCTCTGGTTACGGTGGGACAAGAATTTTTCCTCCTCACCCACCCACCCTCTCCTCCATCAAACAATTCTCTCTCAGGGGTTTTGTTGGAGCTCTTCCACTACTGGGCTGGGCTGGTACTGGAATTTTCTAATGGTGAACTGGGTTGCTGTTTTATCCAAGCCCCACTGAGCATGACTGATTCTCTTCAGCCAACCACAAGACATTTCCTGTGTGGTGCCATCTGCTTTCACTCAATTAATTTCTAGTTTATACTTGTGATAGATTGATTCGATTGAGACTTGAGGAATTATTCTCACCTATTCCAAACTTTTGACTGATGGATTCAATAACTCAAAGAGGCATTCGCTTGATAATGGTATAAAGGCATAAAGAATCTTGTTAGAAGTATTAAATGTAGTTCAGAGTATGGGACACCCCTCTTACAATAGAATCTTAATAGATATAGATCTAGAAGTGGTCTTGGAGGTTGATCTGACCCCTTTATTTTACATAGGAGAGCCTGGGAATTAGAGAGCTTAAGTGACTTGCCCAAAGTCACAGAGGTGGCAAAGCTGGGACTTGAATTCAAGACTTTTGCTCCTAAATCCAAAACTGTTCTCACTGCATTATGCTTCCTCAAGATAAGGCAAAATGGGGATGTATAGGTAAAAGTTACAGGAGAGAGGTTTCATTTCAACATAAGACATTGCTTTCTAACAAATTTGGGCTGTTCTAAAATACAACAAAATGTCTTTGCAGTATTGAGTTTCTCTCCATTCAGGATATTCAAGTAGAGGATAGAACACTCAGTTGATGCAGGCTATCTGGAATAAGTAAACCAAAGCTTTTATTTACATAAAAGAGTATTTACAGCTTTTTATTTACATAAAAAGGCAGAATAGAGCATATGGTTACCTGAATGATGGTGAATGAGGGGGCTAGCTAGTCTCAGGCCTAGTCACAATGAAAGTTAGTGAACTGTGAGAAACATAAAAACAGTAAACCCCACATATGTAAGAAATTGGAAAGTGCTAAAAAAAAAAAATCCCTATAGATTACATACAACCCTAAGCAAATTTATAGAGTAGGTTGTATATTTTACAAAGATCTTTTTTTTAAGCATTTCCTCTAACTTAAGCCTATATCATCCATATCACAATCCACAGGAACCAGACTTATTTATCTTTAAAATAAACAATTGAAAAAATTGTAGAACTGGCAAAGAAGGACCATATCATCTTTTACAAGAAAATCAATGGATGGTTTGAACATTGAACTAAGCCATGGGGCATTTCTCAAATCCCTGTTAAGATATTACTAAAGGCTATTTCTTCCTATGAGAGGCAGAGTGATAGAAAGAGTAGATAGTTAACTTCCATACCAAGGAGACCTGGGTGCAAGTCCTGGTCTGGGCACGTACTGGCTAAGTGACCCTGAGTAAGCCATCTAGGCAACTCTCAGAGACTTTAAGTTGCTGACTCAGTATAGATCTGCACTGGTAAAAAAAAAAAAAATCCTTATAATATCAAAATCATAGATTCAGACAAAAAATAAAAACCATATTCTAGCACATACTCTAGCAACCACCCTGATACTAATATAATTACCAACATTATTTTAATTAAATCTAAATCTGGTAAAGAAATAAGTATTCTGGAAATAAAGGATTCACCCATAAGACTGAAATTAATTCAATATTAACATAGAACAATAGAGAAAACACTTTTTTTAGAGTCAAATCACATAAGTTCATGATCTATCTCTATGACCTTGATAGGTCATTTCTTATTTCTGAGCATTTATAAAATGAGTACAATAAAATTTGCCCTACCTCACTCATAGGGTTGTTGTGAAGAAAGAGTTTTGCAAACTATAAAGTGCTACAGAAATGTGAGTAGTTATTACCTCATCTATATTTCTTCAACTATAAAGTCAGAAAGCCCCACTAATGAAGAACCTATTCTCCTTAGAAGACCAAAAAACATTCCAAAGATTTCCCATCAAGCACCAGATCCACCATCTACATTACCAAAATCACATCCCATTTTCTTGGAGAAAGGAGCAGAAAATCACCCTGAAGGTCATGGGACCTTTAATTAATCAACAGACAACAAACTTCACCCCAGTAAGCACCTTATGTGCCATGCTTTTGCCCTTAAGGAGAAATCAGGAGAAACTATATATAAATATGTGTGTGCATGCATATACATACACATATACATATGTAAACACTCATAAGACATACAAACATATACATATGATATACATATACCTACACGTACATATACATACACATATATGTATGGTAAGTAGACCATGGCTTCTGTAAAGCTCAATTGAGATAATGGGTACAAAGCACTTTGCAAATTTTAACACACTAAATAAATGCCTGTTGTTGTCGTTGTCCTTGCTGCTGCTGCAGTTGTTATTGTGGTTAGGCTTCAGTTTCCAGTCTCTAGTCTGCCCATGCCTTCATTACCTATTCCTTTGGCTAGCTGCTGAATAAGCTTGAGTAATGTTTGCAGAGTCACACAGGGGTGTGCTGGTAAACGTTTGAACAACAAAGCTCTTCAGGAAAAAAAAAAAGTTTATACCTATACTTTTACATTTAATCTACATTCTTAACACTTTCTTAAGTCTAAATAATAAACAAAGCAATAAATCAAGTCTTGGCTTTTAGGATTGTCCTGAGGTGTAATTGCTCATGCTGAAAATTTAATATCACAAGCATTAGAGCTGGCTCCAGCATACTCCTGAAGTAGGTGCAAAATATATCAAAAGTGAAAACAAGATATTGAGGGGTGGGGAGGAGGTTGGAAACATCAACAGTTTGGAAGACAGGAAAAGGCTTCCTGTAAGAGGGAGGCATCTAAATTAAATTTTTGAGAAAACTAGGGATTCCAAGAAGTAGAAGTGTAGAGGAAGGCATTCCAGACATGGGGGACAACCAGTACTAAGTCCCACAACTCTGAGTTGGAAAGTCATGTACTGAGGCTACAGGTTACCCACTCCTGTAGATATTTAAGGTTACTTCCCATTGTTATTATATTTTATGAATCACTTGTTTCAAAATAGATTTTAAAAAATGTATATTGTAGAATCCACACCATAATCTTGGTTGACCCTGCCCCTCCTCAGTCTCCCAGAAACTATACCTAGGTATAGCAGCTATTCAAAACCACAAGCCATATGCTCAGAGCCAATGGCACCCAGCCATCACAACAAAATGACTCTTAGATGAAACTTTTCTTTGGTAGGCAGAAAGATGAAAGAAGTGTGTTCTAGAGTATATGAAGAGAGACAGAGGGGAAGGGGAAAAAGCACAAAGGCAAAAAGAGGTGGTAAAGAGGGTCAATAATTCAATATTGTAAAAGTTAGTTAACCATGAAAAACATTTTTTTAAATTAACAAGTAGATTTAAATTTTACTATATATCACTTTATTTTAAAATACATTATTATGTAAGTTGAACTCTTTGATCATCAGTGTTCAGTAGCACACAAGGGTAGAATTTATATTGTTTGATTCCCAAATTAGAATCAACCTAGTTCCATATCCTATGGTAGTCTAAAAATTCTTCCTCCTTGCTCTATATTATTTCAGGTCAGTCTTTGAGGTGTGGTACTGAATCAGTTAACCATTGAACTTTTAATATTCTGGTCTGCCTTCCACCCCCAAAAATTGTTTTTTCTAAGATTGATTTTTACATTGTTTGACCAAAGAAAATTAGAAAGAGTCTAGTGAATTCTTCATTTATTTTTGAGATGAAATAAACTATGTAGTAACCTAAATTCTATATCTCTCCTCCCTACCTGGACTTCACAATAAGTAAATAAAGGAACTTCAGATTAGTTTTTCTTTCGGGGTGGGGGAAGGAACTGGGGAGGGGGAGGATCTCACTCTAAGCATAACTTTTTAAAAAGTCTATGTTCAGCTTCAGATAAAGCTAGTGTTGATTCTATTCATTAGAATGACTCACTTCATCTTTCTACATAGAAGAATAACCTGGGCCCAACAATAGTTGCAGATTTATATGAGAGAATATAAAGCAACAACAGAAAATGTACTGTTTCTGAGCTACAAATGTCGGCTCTTCAGAAAACAGCACTTTTCCAGATAAGAGTTAGAGAACAATGGTGGCAAAATTGCCTCCTTTTCAAAACAAGTTCACAAATACACATGGAGTACCTACTATGTGTAAATGTACTGCTTTAAGCCAAGTGAGGAGGAATACTTTGTGATTTGTCTAGGGACTAAGAGTTTGCATGAATTAAACAAGGAATTTGCACCCAGATATTACTGACTCTAAGTCCAATATTCTACCTACTACTCCCATACAAACATTATAGTAAAATGATAAATGTCATAAGGAAAGTATAAAGAGCTTCGGAGGAAGGAAAGATCTCAGCCTTTGTGGAGAAACAAAAAGTGATGACTCTTAGATTGCCCACTCCTTACTTGGCCTAGAACAGGCTTATCCTTGTAGAACTGAAGAAGTAATATGAAGAAAAGCACCTAAAAAGAAAGCCCTTAGCTTGGAGACAGACTTGGGTTAAGGCCCAAGTCAATGATGAATTAGCTGTCATTCTACCTTACTCAGAATTAGCTTTTTCTTCTACATAACAAGGATAATATTTGCTCTGTCTACTTCACAGAGTTACTGTGAAAATCGTGGCAGATACTGTCAATAGTGGTGAATGCCTGTAATCCCTGCTCCTGGGCAGGTTGAGGGTGGTGGATTGCTTGAGTTTAGGAGTTCTGAGATGCAGTAGGCTAAGCTAATGCTCTACACTAAGTCCAGTAGCAATGCCATAAACCCCTACGAACCAGATCTAATGAAGGGCAAACCAGCCCAGGTCAGAAATGGACCAGAGCAAAGTTCTGGTGCCAATTGATAGTAGGATCAGGTAAAAGACTGTTTGATGTAATTTCCAGGCTAAGATAGGGTAATAAGTGTCCAAAAGAAAAATAGAGATAATTTTTGTGAAATCATTTTGTAATCTATAAAATTTAAGATGCAAAATGATTTTTATTCCTGGTAATACACATTGCACTTTGCTCTATATCTCCCTAATACACTTACTATCTATTATTTTGAATTATAGCTATCTGTATGACATTCTCCCCATTCTTAATTGTAAACTCCATGGGATCAAGGATCAGATCCTATGCAAATTTAATTTCTCTCTTATTTCCTTCTTTGCTTAGAACTATGTTCCTAACATAAAGTGCTATGTTATAATCCCAATGAAGCAGAAATGAGATACCTAGAAAGAAGATATCTAGTTACAGCAAAGAAAGAAGGGAAATGAAGAAAAGGAAATGAAAGGTAACATTCCTATAAAGGATGATCCAGTTGATGTCTTATGACTCTAATCACCCACCCTCTCATGTCACTGTCCAAAACACCACATACCCCTATATTTATTATCTCGCTCAAGTGTGATGTAAGTTTCTTGAAGACAGGTAGGGGCTGTCTTGCATCCTTAGTATTTAGCACTATTTCTGGAACCTAGCAAGAGGTTTAAAATGTTTTTCAACCATTCATTCCAAAAAGAAAGAAGAAAATGGAAAAGAAAAGAAAGAAAACATGGACATAGAGGAGAAAGAGAAGAAAGAATCACAAAGGACACAGAGAGAAGCTAGAAAATACAAATGAATATTTAAGTCAGAAGTAAAACCACGATGGTTTGAATCATTCTTTGTTGTCAAATTCATCATTGAATACTAGTTTAGCACAGCAACAACAACAAAAAAGCAAAGGTTCATTTGTTGAATTAATTGAATTAGATTAAAAAGGAACTAAAGTTTTTGAAGGAAATAAACGAAAATGACACTGAAGTAAAAAATAAGACATAATATAGAAGAGATTCTTAAAGTAAGAGAGATGCGAGATAAGAGAAATTGGGGAAGAAGAAAAGAGGAATTAAAAAGAAATGGTAGAAAATGTACAAGCATCAAACTAAAACATGATCAAACCAGAGCTTATATGTTCAAAGAAACTGAAATTAACTTGTCTGGTCACAATCTCCCATCCTTCAATTTCTCTCTGTAATTTACCCCTCATAAACTTATTTTTATTTTCCAGTCCCTATATCCTCAGTACTTTCTTAAGCCATCCACCCAGCTCTTACTTAATTTTCCTCCTTTTACCAATCTTAGACCTACAGTCAATCAGTTCAACTCTACATGTTTCTCTACTCTCAAATCCATTGCCCTTTTGCCTCATGTCTTGCCAAACCCCAACTCTCGATTACTTCACCATTGGCCTCATCAGTTCCTACTCGTGTATCACTGGATGAAGATGGAAAAAGTAATGCAATGTAGCTGACATTGCAAATTTATTATTTAATCTCAACTGGCCTCGATTGCATCAAGGATTTTTTTTTTACTTTTCTGTAATTGATTTCCTGTCCCAGAGACTGTTTACAATATTATTTTTTCTCTACCAGCTTCCTACCCTATACCTTCTGCTCACCCCCTGAGTTGATGACCCTGCCTCACACTTCACTGTGAAAATAGAGATCACTCATGGTGAATTTCTTCTTTTCCCCTCTACACAACCAAAATTTTTTTACATCATCTCTCATTTTTTCTTCCTTTACACCAGTTTCTAATAAAGGGATAGCTTTTCTCATTGCCAAGGCCAAGCACATTACATGTACCCTTAGTCTCATCCTTTCTCATCTTCTCCAGTAGATTATCCCTTTTCCTGTCATATCTCTCCCTCTTTCTATCTGCCCTCTCTTCCCCTCATATCTCTCTACCCATTCATTGCCAGACTCCTAGAAAAAAAGCTCTCTACTACTGTTACAACCACTTTCTCACACTCATTTCTCAGTCCTTTATAATCTGGATTCCAGAATTATCACTCAATTGAAACTACTATCTGCAAAATTAATCAATGATTTCTTAATTACCAAATCCAAAAACCTTTCCTCAGCTCTCATCCTTCTTGACCTCTCTGCTTCATCTTCACTGTTGACCACCACGTGTGTGTGTGTGTGTGTGTGTGTGTGTGTGTGTGTGTGTGTGTGTGAGAGAGAGGGGGGGGGAGGGGAAGGGGGGAATGATTTCTCTTGGTTTTTATCTATCTGCCTGACTCTTCTTTATTCATCTCTTTCTGGTTTATCGTATATATTATGGTCCCTGGAATCTTCTTTTGCTCTCCATATCCTCTCATGTGGTAATCTTAGCACTTGTTTAAAATGTACTTACCATCTCTCTGTAGGTAGCTCCCAAATCTAGCCCTAACCTTTTTCTTGAGCTCCAGTCTCCCATCTCCAACTTCTAATTGAACATTTCAAATTGGTTTTCTTGAAGACATCTTAAACTCAACACATCTGGAAGAGAAATCATTATAATTCATTTCAAGATTGCTTCCCTCTTTCTGTTAAGAGTACCGCCATCCTTTGAATCTCCCAGTTTCACAACTGTTCTGCTACCCTTGACTCTACAGTTTCCCTCACCCTATTTAATCAAATCAGTTGCCAAATCTTGCTATTTCTACATGCCAAACATCTCTTATATCTGACCCATTCTCTGCTACGACCCTAATTCCGACCTTCATCACCTCTCCCTTGGGCTATTTCAATAGTCTCCTAACTGATCTCCCTGGCTTAAGTTTCTCCTCTTCAAAGCTATCCTCCACACAGCTGCCAAAAATGAACTTATCTGACCATATCATTCCTCTAGTCCATGAACTCCAGGTGTTTTCTAACTTCTAGGATTAAATATAAATTCTATTTGGCATTTCAACACCCCAGACTGCCTTCCTAGCCTTATTATACTATTGCCTTCTTGAATTCTATGGTCTAGTCAAAATGATATCCTTAATATTCCACACAGCACTCCTTCTCTGGTCTGCATCCCTTTGTATTGGTTATCCTCTGTGTCTGTAATGCATTACCTTCTTACCTTTCCTTCTTAGCATCCCTTATTTCCTTCAAGATTCAGCTCAAACACCAACCTCCATATGATGCCTTTAAGGATCTCCCCACCAATCACCTTATATTCATTTTTTAATGGAAAGAGCAAAACTTATTTATGCATTTTAGTTTTACATTACAAACATTTAAAGATATTCTTAGCTCTCTTTTAACAAAGTAAAGCAATTAAGTTTGCTAATAATACAGTTACCTGATCTGAAAGTGCCTGCAACCAGAAGAATGTTTTTTACTATACCATCAACATTATAAAAATGAACAATTTGGAAGACTTTTATAAACTGATGAAGAATGCAATGAGCAGACTGATTTATAACAATAACAACAATACTATAAAAAATATAGCATTGTATTTATTTTATAAATATTTTATTGTGTATGTATATGTGTGTGTATTTCAAATTACATATTATAGAATGTGAGCCCTTTTAGGTCAATGAATATTTCATTTTGTCTATGCAGCTGGATCCCAACTTTAATAGAGACTTATGATTCCAGGTTCTCTTCAAGAAGAAGTCCTTGAAGGAAGAGAAAGATTTTGAGAGAAGCCATCATGTAGAAGATCCAGTATTTTAGTTCCAGCTTGCCAAACTAGAGATTTAGAGGAATTTCTCCTTGGGTAAGATCAAATGCTCTCTAGGTTGAATTGCAATATCTTACTACCATGGGAAATATCCTGTATTCCATGCATTTCCTGGCATATTCTAGTTTGTGTAACTTCTATGATTTCTGTTTGTTACTTGATTGTATAAATAGGTCTATTTGCTATACAATAATGGTGATGGTTCTTGTGTAACTAGAATTTATTAAGAAAAGAGTTAAGCCTTTGAATATAGCCTGAGAGATTCATCCTTTAATGGATAGTGGCCAGGAAAAGAACTTGAACATAAAAATCATTTCCCATAGACTATAATATTAAATGGACAGCTTCTATTCTGGTATCTCCTCTACAAAGAAGGCAAAGTTGTCAGTCTCATAGTTCTAATCTCTTGCTCCCCTCCTGGCAGTTTCCTTTGCAGAGGGGTGGTCAAGATTATAGAGATATCTATTCATACTTCCTGGTAATCAGAATTTTGATATATCTGCCTGGACATAGATGTAAGCCATATGGCCAATACACACATACCTTACTATTTTATGTTATTTCTTCCATTAGAATGTGACAGCCTGGAGGAAAGAGACCATTTTGGTTTTTTCTCTCTATCCCTAACACTTATCACAGTGCCATAGAAAACACTTAATAAATTAGTATTGATTGATTGATCCCTCCTCAGAGTACCCAGATCACTCTCTTCAGAAAGAAATTCATTTTTTCTAGCATTAAATATTCAGAGATTCTTTTCCCCTCCCTACTCTTTTGAACATTATTGTATTCTTCTTTCTTCCAGATGTATACCAGTGTTCTCCTCTGCCACTTCACCTCCTCCACACTTTTTTTGTTGTTGTTTTTTCCCCCAAATTAAAGGAAGACCCCACTTCCCATTTCTTTAAGAACTCTACACAATTCCTATGTTCCTTAAGACTGTGATTCTATTATCTTATTTCTATGTATGGCACCACTGTTCTTCTAATCACCGAAACTCAAAACCATGGAGGTATCTTTGATTTCTTTCTAACCCTCACCCCTTGCATTCAATTTGTCAATAACTCCCACTGAGTGTCTCTCCATGATCCCTCTTGAATCCATCCTCTCTTTCCAGCTCAGTGTCACCTCCCAAATTGAAGTCCGCATGACCTCTCTTCCAAACTCCAACAGCAATCTCAACTATTGTCTCTGTCTCTAGTCTATTCTACTACTCAATTTAGATAATGATATTACTAACATAACTCTAGTAACATTACTACCACTTTCAAAAATCTTGAATTACTTCTTGTATATGGGAGGCAGTGAGATATAGTACAAAGACCATTGTATTTAAAATCAGGAGAGACTTGTGTTTGGTTTCTAACTATAATGCTTACCAGCTACAAAATTATAGAACATTCACTTTACTTCTTTGAGACTCACTTTCCTCATTTGTAATATGGGGCTACCTACCTCCCAGGGTTGTTGTGAGGCTAGCACTTTGTAAAACTTCAAATGTCATATAAAATTGAGCTATTAATATTATTGCCTACTGATCAAAGCATGCTCTCCCTAAGATCTTATTCTTTATATAGTGCTTTATATAGGATTTATGTAGTATTTTAAGATTTGCACAGCATTTTACAAAGATTATCTCATTTAATCCTCACAACAATCCTGGTAAGTATTGTAATTGTCTCAGTTTTATAGATGAGGAAACTGAGGCAGGCAGAGGTTAAGTGATCTGCCCAAGATCACACAGTTAGTGAGAAACTGGGTTTGAACTCAGATTTTCCTGACTCCATATCCAGAGTTCTATCCACTGGGTCACCTACCTTCAACATACATTTCTAGTCTTAGTTCATAGTACTCCCCTTCACATACTATATGCTGTTTCCAAACTGCACTGCCTACTCACCACTTCCTGTAATTATATTACACTTCCTATCCTAATTTAATGCTCATATCCATAACTTCAGTACTCTCCACTCCACCCCACCCACCTCCAGTCTGTAGTTAGAGAAATCCTTCCCATCCTTTAGGGTCCAGCTCTATTTCTTGCCCCCACCTTTCAGGAAGCCTTTCCTGACTCCCTCAGCTGGAAGCAAGTTCTCTCTCCTCAGAAGATTTCTAGTACATGTTTATCCTGTATCAGATGATATAGCAGATAGAGCACCAACCTGGAGTTAGGAAGACCCAAGTTCAAATCTGGTCTAAGACAATTAGCTGTATGACCCTGGGAAAATCAATTAACCTTTGTTTACCTCAGTTTCTTCCTCTATAAAATGGGAATCATGGCATCTACCTCACATGATGATTGTGAGATTTTAGATAGATAGGTAGACAGACAGACAGACAGATAGATAGATACATACATACATACATACATATATATACACACACATATACATATGTATATATGTGTGTGTGTAAAGCACTATGTAAGTGCTTTACATATATATAGATATTTATAGAGAGAGCTCTCTCTCTTTGTGTGTGTGTATATATATATATATATATATATATATACACATACACATATATACATACACACACACACACATATGTAAAACACTTAGCATCATGCCTGACACACAATAGCTGCTATTACCTTCTTCCATACCTCTTTTTGCCCTTATTATTATTCTAATTTGCAGAATAAGTGCTTGCATCACTGTCTTATCTTACCTACTTTATTGTAAGCTTCTTGACATCATCATCTATCTATGTATTCCCAAGGCCTGCATCAAAGGCCTTTTCCAAAGACTTGTTGAATGATAAACCATTTCAAGTTAGCTCTCTTGCAGATATTGAGAGACAAATTAATATTGTGGTTGGGGGTATAATCTTAGCATCAGGAGGGCTTAAATTCTAACACTGCCTCTGACAAATTCTAGCTGTGTTACCATAGGCAAGTCACTTAACTGCTCAGTGCCTCAGGCAACTTTCTTAGTTATATCTGCAGCAGTCAAGGACATTTCCACTCCAAGAGTTACCTACACCTCAGAAATCAAAGGTTTGTTTCTTCACTCCCCAAAATGGAAGATACAAGCAGAAAACTGGATGATAGATAAATTGTAGATAAATCATTTGAACTCTACTTAGCAGGAATAAAATCCCTAATCAAATCCTGAGTTTAGTTATAATCATAAGAAATATTCATTTTTTCATTTAACTTCACTAGTATACTGATGCCTTTATCTATTTGGGAATCAGTAGTGTTCCAGATCCCATAGAGTTAGCACCAAGATTGACTCCTATAAAAAGAAAATTGAGCCAGAAGGGGAGCTGCTTGTAAAGAAACCTTTTATAAGAGCAGACTTCCTTAGTGCTGTCTGTCAAATGTGGAAAATGCAGGGCAGCTCATACCAGCTATAAATGCCATGCTCACCAATTGGAAATGAAACTTAGAAACATGAGACTCCTAGAAATATATAATGACCAACTTTGTAAAAATTGTGACAGGAGAGGAATAAAATGTCATTACCTTCTCAAGTGACAAAAATACTCTATGAAAATATGTGTGTATATGTGTATGTGGAGTAGTTCAGCCTTAGAAAGAGTATAACTTGTTTCAAAAAAGGTATAAGCCCAAAGTATTATAGAATTTTGGGGTGGAGGGGGATTAAGCAAGGAATTAAAGAGATTCACAGTATGTAGTGGTCTCTTGCCAAAGCTTAATAGGAAAGCAATGGAAAATAGAGACTGTAAGCATAAAACCCTATTACCGGGGAGAAACCTGAAGTGCTAGACACACAGATCTACTGTATTGACTTTGGCAAAACTTTTGTACGTTGTCATGCCAATAAAGTTATTGAAATTGAAACTAAAAATGAAATTGAAATAGTACAGACACTGAGAGCCAGAAGCTCATAACAAGGATCCAAGTTGTTCCCCAGAGGAAGTAGAATTATAAGTAGTTGAAGTAATGAAACATGAAGACTATATTTAAGAACATGTCAGAGGGGGTTCTTGATTTTTAAAAAAGAGGAAGAAGAAGAGAAAGAGAAAAGGAAAGGGGAAACAGATGATAAAAGAAAGAAAGAAGGAAGAAAGGAAAAAAAGGAAGGAAGGAAGGAAGGAAGGAAGGAAGGAAGGAAGGAAGGAAGGAAGGAAGGAAGGAAGGAAAGAGAGGAAAGGAAGGAAAACAAAAATTATTTAATCAAGTAAAAAATATAAAAGTGTTACTTCCTGAGCAAGAGGTTCTTTGGTATCACTAAGTTTTTCTCATGGTAAACCATAGGTTAAGAGAAGAAGTGTTATATAGTCACATAGTGGACAAATGTCAATCTTGAAGTCATAAAAATGAGTTCAAAACTGGTTTCTGTCAGGACTCCTGGCTTTGCATTCCAGACTTTACCACCATGTCTTATCTGCAGTTTTGCCCTGGAATATCCATCATCTCCTGCAGCACTCTTACTCTGGAACATACCTCTGCTGTATAGGTTCCCTTCTCCCAATTAAATGTTAATTTCTTCCTTGGCCCTTCATTTTATAGAGGGGTCTTGGTGGCTGTATGTTGGTAATTATTTAACAACCAAATCTCCCCCTTCCAAAAAAAGAAAAAAAAGTCCTCATAACATATTATTAAGTTTCAATTTCATCATTAACATTTTCTCCATCATTTTCTTAAGTCAGGACAATCAACAAACCAGTCTTTTATCAATTTGAAGGTATAAATATTCACATAAAAATTTAACAATAGGCTCTCAAAAGTCAGTTTGAGGTGGCTCCAGCATACCTTTGGGTCCTGACCAACTAATCTTCTTATCCCTCCAGCTCCATTTTTGACTTTCTGGACTTCAGCAACATACCTCATCTGCAGTCTCACCCAGGAGCATCAGTCATCTCTTGTAGTCTTCTCACCCTCTGCTCTGCTGGCTCCCTTCTCCATTGGTGAGTTCCTCTTAAAACCTCATTTTATAGAGGGACCTACGCCAACTAACTCTGACTTACTTCCCAGCCACGTTTCTGACTTTAAGAATTTCTTCTCCAACTTCCCTCTCCAATTACCTAAATCCATTTTGTGAGTTTTCCTCCACATTAGAGTGTAAGCTCCTTGACTGAGCACAATGCCTACCACATAGCAAGTACTTGAGCCCCTAATAATGCTCATTGCTTCACCTTACTTTGCTTTACCACTTACTACCTATGTAAATAAAACATTCACTTAAACTCTGAAATGTAGGCAACTCTTTTAGACTATGATTTCTGTGTCTGCATGAAAAGGTATATTGAACTAATTAATAAGTGATTGTAGTTGAGTAGAAGGATTATGGATTGGGAGGTAAACACATAATATACCATCCTGATTAAAATGCACTAAAGACCTTTAATTAAATTAAGTTAGATTTCACAAGATGTAGAGAAAGGTGATTCAATTCTCAGATTTGATCCCTGCCTTAAATATATGAATGAATCTTCTCACCATAGCATTAGTCCATTTTAGGGTTAATCTCATACATTTGCAAGAATATTTAACATTCTTTGACACCTGATTTGGGGTCTACCCCAAGGCCTAGCATATCAAAGGAATCGCTTTATTGGGCTATCAAAGGAATCGCTTTATTGGGCTACCATGCACCCTGATTTCGCCTGAAATTCCCATAAGAAGCATTAATGCATAGATTAATAGAAATACAGCAGTGGAAAATACTCGTTTTTTATTGTTTTAAAATTTTGTTTTGCTATGTTTTTGTTTTTATACCACAATCTTCTCTTCAAAATGTATCTCCCAACTTCCAAAGCCAAGATGGAAGAGTAAGCAGTAAATCACCATAATTCTCCTATATTTGCCTCCAAATAACCATAAATAGTGCCCCAAAGCAAATCCTGGAACAGCAGAACCAGCAAAAAGATGTGGAGAGTACAATCTTTGAGTCCAAGAAACTTGGAAGATTGGCAAGAAAGGTCTGTTTCATTCAGGTAAAAGGGTAGTGTAGTCCAGGACAGGAAGCATTCCAGCAAACCAGCAGCAAGCCCCATCTCAGCAAACCCATGGGAGAGGAACAGGCTAACATCAACTTTCCTGGCAGTGCCTTAGCCTGGTGGTGCCTCAGCATAGCCAGGGGAATGGGCAGAATCTGCCTCTGAAAACTTGCAAATGTTGCATTGTTGCCTGGACAAAAAGGCAATCTCCATCGACCAGAGTCCTTTTGCTTCAGCATAGCCTCAGGCAAAGAGGAAACTTCCAGCAGCAAGATCTCTGAGTGTTTCAGTATATTCCAGGGCAAACAAATAAATGTCAACCCTATGGGTGGCTAAGAAAACAAGCAGCTGCTAGCACTGGGTCCCTGATACAATGCTTTAGCATAACCCTAGACAGTCAGCCTCCAATAGACAGAGCATCAATGCCTCAGTGTAGCCCTTGGGAAACTGCAGAAACTCTCCACCAGCCTCAGCACACACCAGACATCACAATGAGGAACCCAGCTCAGCACTAACTAAGCTGCCAGACACCTACAGTTTCCAGCAGTGCCAGCTACCCTCCACCTCACCCCAGGACCAGACAGCAGGGTCCCCCACAGCCCACAGAGCAACATCACTACAGCACCAGATAAACAGTCAGGGCCTGCAGCCACTATTACAAGAAGCCTGAGACAGTGCCCCTTTGAGCGGATATCAAATTTAAAAGAAAGGGGGAAGGCCAAAAAAGATAAGCAAAACAATAACAACAACAAAAGAATCTGACCATAGAAAGTTATTATGGTGACAGAGAAAATTGACACAAACTAGAAAAGGGTAACAATGTCAGAATACCTATAGGAAAAACTTCAAAGAAAAATGAAAGTTGTCTCAATCCCAGAAAGAACTCATGGAAGAGCTCAAAAAGGAGCTTAAAAATCCTATGAGATATGGGAGAAAAATTAGGAAAAGAAATGAGAGTCATGTAAGAGAATTATGAAAAAAAGAGTCAACCGTTTGGAAAAAGAAAAGAACTGCTTAAAAAGTAGATTGAGCAAATGGAAAGGGAGATACAAAAATTGACTGAAGAAAACAACTCATTAAAGAGTACAATTAGCCAAATGGAAAAGAAAGTACAAAAAGCCAATTGAGGAAAACAACACCTTAAAAGTTAGAATTGAATAAGCAGAAGCTGATGACTCCATGAGACATCAAGAATCAATCAAACATATTCAAAAGGATTTTAAAAAATGAAAGAAAATGTAAAATATCTCATGGGAAAAACAAATGACCTAGAAAATAGAGTTAGGAGAGACAAAATCAGAATTATTGGATTATAAGAAGGCCATAAAAAAGAAGGATGTGGACAGCATCTTTCATGAAATTATCAAGAAAAAACTACTATGATATCCTGGAAACAGAAGGCAAAATAGGCAATGAAAGAATCTGCTGATCACCTCAGGAAAGAGATCCCAAAAGAAAAAACTTTAAGAAACATTATAGCCAAAATTTAGAACTATCAGATCAAGTTAAAAATGCTGCAAGTGGTCAGGGAAAAAAAAAACAATTCAAATATTGTGGAGCCACAATCAGGATCATACAGGACTTGGCAGCTACAGTATTAAATAACTGGAGATTATAGAACATGATATTCCAGAAGGCAAAGGAGCTAGGACTAAAACCAAGAATCATTTATGTGGAAAAATTAACATACTATATCAGAATGGAAAATAGTCATTCAATGAAAGAATAATTTCAAGTTTCATAAGGAGAAAACCAGAAATACATAAAAACTTTAATCTCTAATATGAAGACCCAAGGGAAGCATAAACAAGTATAAAGGGAAGAGAAACAATAAGGGTTTCAATAGAAGCAAACTCTTTACATCCCTACATGGGAAGATAATACTTGTAATTCTTTTTTAAAAATGTATCACTAATACTACAACTTAACAGAACATATACAGACAGAAGGTACAGGTGTAAGGTGAATTTGATGGAATGAAATTTAAAAAATGGATAGGAAAGAGGAGTACACTGGATGCAGAAGGAAGTGAGTTATAATGGGGTAAATTATTCCACATGAAGAAGCATGGAAAAACATATTCAGTGGAGAGGAAAATGGGATAGTGGGTGATTAGCATTGCTTGAACCTTAATCTCATCAGTATTGGCTCAAAGAGGAAATAATATATTCAATTAGTTGAATATAAAAATCTATCTTACCTAATATGGAAGTAGGAGGGGAGGAAATTAAGAGGTGGGGGAAACTGACAGAAGGGAAGTTCAATCTGGGGAGGTGATAGAAGAAAAACACTGGTGAGGAGGAAAAGGGTGAAAGGATAGAGAGGACACACAGGAGGAAGAATAGGGTGGAGGGAAATACACAGGTAGTAATCATAATTGTAAATGTGAATGGATGAAATCTCCCATAAAAAGGAAGTGGATAACTGAATAGATCAAAAAACAGAATCCTACAATATATTGTTTAAAAAAGACACACTTGAAGCAGAGAGAGAACCACAGAGTAAAGGTAGGGGTCTGAAACAGAATCTATTATGCTTCAGCTGAAGTAAGAACAAAAAAAAAGCAGAAGTAGCAATTCTGATCTCAGACAATGAAAAAGCAAAACTAGACCTAATTAAAAGGGATAAGGAAAGAAACTACATCTTCCTAAAAGGTACCATAGACAATGAAGCAATATCAATATATTTATGAACCAAGAGCTATAGCATCTAATTCTTAAAGGAGAAGGTAAGTGAGTTACAGGAAGAAATGGACAGCAAAACTAACCAGTGGGGGCCCTCAATTGTCCCCTCCCAGAACTTGATAAATCCAATTTAAAAAAAAAAACAAGAGAGAAACCAAGGAGGTGAATAGAATATTAGAAGGTTAGCTATGACAAACCTTTAGAGAAAACTGAATGGAAACAGAACTAATATACCTTTTTCTCAGCAGTACATGGCACCTACACAAAAATTGACCATGTAATAGGGCATAAAAACCTCAAAATCAAATGGAGAAAGGCAGAAATAGTAAATGTATTATTATCAGATCTTAATGCAATAAAAATTACATTCAGCAAGGGACAATGGAAAGATAGATTAAAAATTAATTGCAAACTAAATCTTATCCCAAAGAATAAGTAGGTGAAAGAACAAATCATAGAAACAATCAATTATGTCATTAAAGAGAATGACAACAATGAGACAACACCCCAAAATTTATGGGATGTAGCCAAAGCAGTACTTAGGGGGAAATTCATTTCTCTAAATTCTTATATCAGCAAAATACAAAAAGAACAGATCAATGAATTGGACATGCAACTAAAAGAAACTAGAAAAAGAGCAAATTAAAAATTCCCAGTTGAGCACCAAATTAGAAATCCAGAAAATCAAAGGTAAGATTAATAAGACTGAAAGGTAAAAAAAAAAAAAAAAAATTGAGCTAATAAATAAATCTAGGAGTTGGTTTTATGAAAAAAAATCAGTAAGGTGGGTTAGTCATCAGTTAATTTGATTTTTAAAAAGTAAGAAGAAAACCAAATATCTAGTATCAAAAATAAAAGGTGAAATGAAGAAGAAATTAAAGTGTTTATTAGGAAATATTTTGCCCAACTATATGTCAATAAATCTGACAATCTGAATAAAATCAATGAATATTCTAGAAATATATAAATTACCTAGATTAACAGATGAGAAAATAGAATGTCTAAATAACCCCATCTTAGAATAAGAAATTGAACAAGTTATTAATGAACTGCCTAGCAAAAAATCCCCAGGGCAAAATGGATTCAGGAGCAAATTCTACCAAACATTTAAAGAACAATTAATTCCAATGCTATATAAAATATTTGGAAAAAATAGACAAAAAAGGAGTCCTACCAAACTCCATTTAAGATACATATATAATGTGATACCTAAACCAGGAAGAGTTAAAACAGAGAAAGAAAATTACAGACCAATTTTCTTAAAGTATATTGATGTAAAAATTTTGAACTAAATACTAGCAAGGTGATTACAATAATATATCATAAGGATTATACCCTAAAACCACAAGTGATTTATGTCAAGAATGCAGGCCTGGTTCAATATTAGTAAAACTGTCAACATAATTGACCATATTGATAATAAAACTGAGAAATTATATGGTTATCTCAATAGATGCTAAAAAAAAACCTTTTGACAAAAGACACCACCCATGCCTATTAAAGACACTAGAGAGCGTAGGAATAAAGTGAGCATTCCTTAATATGATAATCATTTTTTATCTAAAACTATTAGCAAGTATTTTCTGTAATGGAGATAAGCTAGAAACTTTCCCAATAAGATCAGGGCTAAAACAAGGATGTCCATTATCACCACTATTATTCAATATAGTACCAGAAGTGTTAGCTATAGCAATAAGAGAAGAAAAAGAAATTGAAGGAGTTAGAATAGGCAACAAGAAAACAAAACTACCACTCTTTGCAGATGAGATGAGATGGTGGTATACTTAGAGAAACCTAGAGAATCAACTAAAAAACTACTTGAAATAATTAAGAATTTTAGCAAAGTTGCAGGATATCATATAAACTCATCTAAATCATCAGCATTTCTTTATATGACCAATGAAGCCCCAGCAACAAGAGATAGAAAGATTAATTCCAATAAAAATAACTGCAGACAATATAAAAAGCTAAGCGGTCTACCTGTGAAGACAAACCCACGATCTATATGAACACAGTTATAAAACACTTTTTTACATGAATAAAGCCAAAACTAAACAAATGGAAAAATATCAGTTGCCCATGGGTAGGCTGAGTTAATATAATAAGAATGGCAATTCTGACTGAATTAATTTACTTCATCAGTACCATACCAAACTACCAAAAAATATTTGATAGAGCTAGAAAAAGCAACATTAAAATTCATCTGAAACAGCAAAAAGTCAAGAATACCAAGGGAATTAATGAAAAAAGAATACAAAGGAAGGTGACCTAGCAATATCAGATCTCATATTATATAATAAAGTAATAGTCTTCAAAACTGTCTGGTACTGGTTAAGAAATAGAGTGGTGGATCAGTGCAATAGATTAGGTACACAAGACAGTAGTCAATGACCATCGTAAACTAGTGCTCAATCAACACAAAGACTCCAGCTTTTGGGATAAAAACCCATATTTGACAAAAAAAAACTGCTTGGAAAACTGGAAAACAATAGTACATAAGCTAGGTATAGAGCAATATCTCACACCATATACCAAGATAAGGTGAAAATGGGTGCATGATTTACACATAAAGGGTGACATCATAAGCAAATTAGGATATATATTTACTATTAGAATAGTCTACCTGCCAGAACAATGGTGAGAAGAATTCATGACCAAACAAGAGATAGAGAGCATTGCCAAACATAAAACAGATAATTTTGATTATAGTAAATTAAAAAGTTTTTATAGAAACAAAAGCAATGCAAGCAAGATTAGAAGGAAATCAGAAAGCAGGAAAACAATCTTTACAGAGAATGTCTCTGATAAAGGCCTCATTTCTCAAATATATAAAGAGAGGAATCAAATTTATAAGGATACAAACCATTCTCCAGTTGATAAATGGTCAAAGATATGAATAGGCAGTCTTCAGACTCAAAATGTTGCAAACATTAATGCTAAAAAAAATTGTTTTGACGTGTAATTGGAGAAAAATAAAATAGTATTTTTAAAAAGTAAAAAGTAAGAATAGAAATTAGAGCCCTCAAAATGTTACAAAACAAAAATATAGTTTACAACAACAAAAAGAAAGTATCTCTCCCTATTTACTTACTCAGAGAGGCATGAATTTGTTAGTTTTTGCTTGTTTGTTTGTTTTTTAAGAGACAAAATTTAAAACGTATCTCAAACTGAACAACATACTAGACTTATTTTGTCAATTTAGACAAATTCAATTCCCATAATCCCTCACTTGTACAGAGAAGGGAGAG
>CM053587.1:154381113-154404515 GCA_028646515.1 Pseudochirops corinnae | reverse complement strand
TAACATTTGATTATGGAACTCCAGATTCCAGGTTCTTTCTCCTCCTCCCTCACCACCCACGCCCACTGGAAAGACAAGCAATCAAATACAGGCTGAACATGTGAAATTATGCAGAGCCTCTCCATAGTGAGCACACTGTGAGAGTCTGATTAAATGTTCCTTCTTCCTATCCTGCCCCTCCACTCTCCACCCTGTCCCTATCCCTCTACAGAAATGTGAGCATTCATCAGCCCTCCCCCCCACCCTGCCCTCCCCTCCATCACCCCACTACTCATCCCCCTTCCCCCAACTCTTCTATGTGGCAAAATGCCCAACAAACAGTCATTTCAATTGCATATCATTCAGTTTGGAGATTTCATTCCCATTTTTGCTTCCATTTACATTGTCATGGTATATGTACATATATATGTATGTACACACACATATATGCATACATATCTATACACTCATATTTGCTTATTTATTTATATTTTTTTTCAGTTTTGTTTGCTTCATATTGCATGAAAATGGGCTGTTTCAGGATACAAACATGTATAAGAGTCTTCCCATGGTTCTGAGAAGTCAAATACACACTGATTTTTGTATTTTGAATTTGTATCAGCAACACCTAGAATAGTGCCAGGCACAGAGTAGGTGTTTAATTTAAATGATTAATTGGTTGATTCTTATTTTTTCTTATGATGCAATAATATTTCAACACATTAATGTGCCACAATTAATTTAGATGTTCCCCACCCAAGAAGCATCATTTGTTTCCAGTTTTTTGATGCTATAAAATACACTACTAGAAATAATTAGGCGCACATAGGAACTTTCAGTACTTGACCTCCTTGGAGTATGTGAATGCCTAGCAGTGAGTTGTCTGGATCAAAGAGTATAAGTATTTTATTTGTTTCTTTAGCATTATTCAAAATTCCATTCTAGATTGATTGGATCAATTCACTATTCTTGTACTGAAGTGCTGTGTCTCTCTTTTCATAACCTCTATAACATTGACTTTTCCCATTGTTTGTCAATTTGCTGAATGTAAAATAAAATGTTACAGTTTTGATTTGCATTTATCTTACTTTCACATAGTTGTCAATGATAGATACCTTAAAAATCACTATGAATCTCAGAATTAGAAGAGACTTTTGAGGCCATCTTTGCCAATTGGCAAATCATTTAAGAGCCTCCTATATTTCAGGCCCTATGCTGTCCACCAGGGATACAAAGCAAAAAATAATAATCACTACAGTGATGTAACTTATATTTCATTGAGGGAGACAACATGTATATACATAAATATATACAAAATAAAAACAAGGTAATCTGGAGGGGGAAGCACTAGCAATTTGAAGAATCAGAAAAGATTTCAAGTAGGTCAGGTTTGAGTTAAAACTTGAAGAAAACTAAAGTGAAATTCATTCCAGGCCTACCTGTACAAGAAATTCCTTCTAGAACATGTCTAGTTAGTCTCCATATAAAGACCCTGTGATTATGTTGCAAAATAATAATTCTTATAAAGGGTTTTTTATTATGTTTTAACAGTGGACTGAATGTTGGAATTGGAGTCAGGAAGACATTTGTTCAAATCTTGCATCAGATACTAAATACTTGTATGACTTGGGCAAGTCATAACCTCTCAGTTTAAGTTTTCTTTCTCATCCATAAAATGGGGATAATATTAGTGCTGACCTAACAGGGTTATTGTGGAGGTGAAATGAGATGACAAATGAAAAGCACATATGAACCATAAAGTATCATATAAATACTATTGTTATTATTATTATTATTACTATGTTAGCATCAAGATTAAATAACCTTCTCTGCAACTTCTACCCGTTTCTCCTAGTTCTTTCCACTACAGGTTAAAAGTTTTACTTCTTCATGAAGGCCTTCAAATACCTAAAGACAGGTACCATGTGCCCCTTAATTCTTCTTTTTTCAATCAATCAGTAAGCCAAGAAGTAATTATTAATTGTTTAATATGTGCTAGGCACTGTGCTAAGAGCTAGGATACAAAAAAAAAAAAAAAAGACAAAAGGAAGTCCCTGCCATCAAGGAGTTTACAATCTAATGTGGAAAACAACAAGCACAAAAAAAAAACAAAACATGTACAAACAAGGTACATACAAAATAAATCCTTCTTCATTCCCTTCTACAGAGGAAGGAGAGATTTAAAGTAAACCAGGGAAGTCAATAAGCAGAGATGAAGAGAGAAAGCATTCCAGGAATGAGAGATGGTCAGCAAAAATGCTTGTAATTGGGAAATAATAGATCATGTTACAGCAAGGAGACCAGTGTCACTGATTTGAAGTGTATATGGAAGGGAGTGAGGTGCAAGAAGGCTGGAAAGTCAAGGATTGTGGGCTAGGTTATGAGATCAAATTAGATAATGCTGGGAAAATGCTTAGTATCCTGCCTGGTACACAGCAAGTATTTAATAAATGTCTGTTTACTCCCTCTCTCCCTTCTCCAGGCTAAATATTCCTAGATCTCTTAGCTAAGTCTTATGTACCATGGCCTCTATTCTCCTCACCAGCTTGCTAATAGTGTGATAGTGATGAATACCTGGAAGTGAAGATAATACTTCAGATCTGATGAGGGCTAAGTACAATGGCACTATCACATTCCTCATTCCAGACACTACCTCTCAATGACCTCTTAAGGTGTCATTAAATTTTTTGGATAATAATCATACTACCGACTTAAAGAGATTATGCAGTCCATTGTAAACTAAGAAATCTCCACATAATCTATTGTCTATTCATTCTCCTCTCATTCTTTATTTGATATTGATTTTTTTCAACCCATGTAGATTTATAATCATTAAATTGTATGTGAGAGATATCATAACAGTTTATTCCTGGGTAAATTACTTAATCTCTCACTTCTCTAGGCAACTAAAACTAAAAGTTCAAATGAAGGTGCCAATTAAAATTGGTAGTGGAATTTTCTCACCCAGAAGGTCCCTATGGCAATGGATCATAGTTATCTCTCCCTAGATTGGGACCATCATGTCAATATCATTCTAGGTCCTATTTCTGAATCCAGTAGAGTAGCTATCCCTCCCAACATGTCAACCACATTCAACTCTAATCATTAAGAAAAATGTTAAACACTAATAACACATAAAAGTATAGATGACATGATTATTAAAGTTCCTGGTGAAATAAAGATGAGAGGAAGAGATAACACATAGGATACTCAAATTAATGTCCAGAAAGATGTAGACGGGACAGGATAGAACATTGGACCAAATAGGAAAAGATAAAAATGAATAAGGATAAATGTAAAATTTTACCCTTGATTTAAAAAAAACCTCAGATATTCAAGATAAGAATCTCATAATTTGACAAAAGTCAATCATCTGGGGGAAAAAAGATATGAGTTTTAGTAGAATACTAACTCAAGATGAGTTAACTGTATTATAAGACACTCAAAGAAACAAATACAATTTTATACTGCATTAAGACAAGTTGCATCCAGGACTGGGCCATTTTACTCTGTCTTGATCAAATCCCATCCAAAGTATTATTCTGACTTCTGGAAAGTACATTTTAAGAAGTATATTCCTAAAATGTTTCAGATGAGTACAACCAGTATAATGAAAGGCTTTGAGTTTATGCCGAAGGAGAATCAGAGGAAGGAACCCGGTATTTTCAGCCTGGGAAAAAATCAAGAATGGAAGTAAGTTATGAAAACTGTCTTCAGATATTCATCATATAGATGAGGGAAAACCAAACTAGGAACAATGAATGGAAATTATAAAAAAAAGAGACAGGTTTAGACTTTATATAAGGAAAAACATGTCAACAATTAGAGTCATCCAAACATGGAATGGGCAGAGGCTTCTCATGTGTTTGGAGTCATCAAAGCAATGGCTAGATAGAAGATTATTTGTCAGGCATATCATAGAAGGGATGCTTTTTTAGGTATGTACTAGAACAAATGTCCTCTGAGGTTTATTGTAACTCTCAAATTCTGTGATTCTGATATACAATTATTAAGGCTACATTTCTCTACCATGTTAACAAGAACAGCATGAAACACTGTCAAATGATTTTTTTAAATCTAAGGTAAGCTATATCAATAGCATTCCCTTTACCCACCAGTCTAGTAATCCTGTTAAAACAAGAACAAAAACAAATTAGTCTGGCATGACTTGTTCTTGATAAAGCTGGGATTGTTTAATGATTGCGGTTTTTCAATCTTCATGATCATAGACCATCATTTTAATGAAACATTCTAAAATTTGGCTTGAAATTATAAACAGGTTTACCTGCTTATAGATTATAGATTCTCCAGTCCTTTGTATTTTAAAATTCAGAACAGTTGTCCTTCTCCTGTACTGATTGTACCTCTCTCATTTTTAGGATACTTCAGGAGCCTCTGACTGTGACTCAACAATCATATCAACTACTTCTTTCAGAGGACACGCCCAGGTGGCACAGTGGATAGAGCACCAGGCCTAGAGTCAGGAAATGTGAGTTCAATCTGGCCTCAGAGAGTTTTCTCATTTATAAAAAATGAATCAGAAAAGGAAATGGTAAAGCACTCTAAAAAAGTAGAAAACTCCAAATGGAGTCACAAAGACTTAGACACAACTGAAATGACTGAGCAACTATCTTGTTTCAGAACACTGAGATGTCATTGGTACGTGCCTGGTACTTGAATTCACTGAGAACAGCTAGGTAATCTCTTACCATATCTTCACTTCTCTAGAATAAAACTGTGCTAAACACTTTCTTTTTACTCTAGACTTCCTAATCCAGAGATTATTCATCTCAGCAGAAAAAAATAAAACAAAACTAGGTTTAGTGTTCTTGCCTTCTCTCTGTCTACTCTAATCAATCAACAATTATTTGTTAAGCACTTACTGTGTGCTTATACCAGCACACACACTATATACTATACTATACTATACTGTACTGTACTATACTATACTATATTATACTCTACTATACTATACTATACTATACTATACCATACCATACCACACCATACCAGACCATACCATACCATACCATACCATACTAGCACATAGAATATACTATGTAAGATACTGGGGATTTGAGCGCAGAGCAAAAAAAAACTACTTGCCAGGAGCTTATTTTCTAATCGGGAATACAACATATGCATGCATAAGCAGATACAGCATAAATAAAAAGTAAATATATAACGCTAACATATGCATACATATATGTATGTATACATATGTATTGTGTGTATATGTGTGTGTGTGTATATATATATATGTATGTATACACACACATAAAATAGTTTAATACAAGGCATTTTGGGGTAGTTGATGTCATCAGGAAAGGCTTCAGCCAGAAGATGATGCCAAAGCAACATCTTAAAAGAAGAGAGGGTCTTTATGGTGCATAGGTAAGGAGGAAGTTCATTCCAAGGATGAGATGGGAATTACATTCCAAAGCCATAGAGATGAGAGATATAATTTTACATGGGAGGAGTAGAAATAAGGTGAATTTTTAGATCATAGAATTCAGGAGGAGAAATAATGTCCAATAAGGCTAGAAAGCTAGGTTGGGGCCAGGTTGTACAGGACTTTAAATGCAAAACAGAAGAGTTCATATTTTGTCTTAGAAACAAAAAGAAGCCACAGGAGTTTTGAATATGTAGGGGAGTCATATGGTCATACCTGTGCTGAAGCAAAATTACTTTAGCAACAATATGGAGAATGGATTTGGGTGGGGCAAGATTTGAAGTGGGACAGCAATTAGACAGTAGTCAGAATATTTTGTTAGAGGTGATGAGGGCCTGAACTAAAGGTGATAGCTATGTGTGTAGATTGAAATGGTGGGTTGAAAGAGATGTTCAACATTGTACAGTGATCATCTTTGAGAGACCTAGCTCTTCTCAGTAAAACAATGATCTAAAACAATTCCAAAAGACTTATAATGGAAAATGCTATCCACATGCAGAGAAAGAACTATGGAGTCTGAGAGTAAATTAAAGCATACTATTTTCACTATTTTCTCTTTTTTGTTGTTCTTTCTTTCTTATGGTTTTTCCCCTTTTGTTCTGATTCTTCTTTCACAAAATGGCTAATGTGGACATGTTTAATATGATCATATATGTATAGCCTATATCAGATTGCTGGCTATCTTGGGGAGGAGGAGGATGGAGTGAGCCAGGAAAAAAAAAAAAAGGAACTCAAAGTCATATAAAAGTGAATGCTGAAAACTATCTTTACATATAATTGGGAAAAATTAAATACTATTAAATGGAAGGAAAAAAAAAAGAAAGAGATGTTTGAAAAGTTAGAAAAGGCAAGATTTGGCAGTTAAATACTATATGAGGTGAGGGATAGTGCCAAGATAATGAACTCAGATGCTGTAAAGGTAAAAGTGAAAGAGAGAAGTTTGGAAGAGATGAGGGTTGGGGGAAAGATAATGTGTTCCAATTTACACACTGAATTTAAGATGTCCCTGGGACATGCAGTTTGAAATGACTAATAGATAAGTAGCAATGTATGACAAAATATCAGGAGAAAAAATTATGCTAGATTAATAGATATGGGAGTCATCTGCATTGAGATCACAATAAAATCCACAAGAACTGATGAAGTTACCAAGAAATACACTATAAATGGAGAACAGGCATCGGTCCAGTACCAAATATTGGAAAGCACCCACAGATCAGGAGTACAAAATGGATAATAAGACTTAATGAGATCGAATTAATGACTGGAATTTAGAAGTAATCTGGCCTAATACCCTCATTTTAAAGCTGAGAAAACTGAGACCCAAGAAAGTTAAGATGATTTGTCCAAGGTCAGACATGTCATAAATGGCAACATCGGAAATCTAAACTAGTTCCTTAGACTCTAAATCCAGCACTCTTTTCTTGCCACTACCTAAACCATTCTCAGAATAGCAGTTGATTTTATTATTTCTTTTACTTTTGAAGGAATGAAAAAAAATCTTTAAGTAAAATCCAGAAGTTTATCAGCTACTCTGATTTTGACAGAGAAAGAACTTTAATATCTAAGTTACAATCCCCCATAATTATTATATCATGATTACATACCGTGTTTGGGGTGATTCCAATATCTTCCATTAATTTCCTTCTTCCTCCAATCCTGTTTGTAGTAGACTTCCACAAATATGATTTATTTTCTCCTTCCTTTGTTCTTCACCCAAATATTCTCCACCAGGCTTCTCCCCAAGCCCTGATTACTCAATTTCTTTATTCAAATATATTTTCTTAATATTTAAGGCTATTCAATCATTCCTTTTATTCTTTTTCTGTGTCTTTGGAAAAAATATGTTCTTCTATAGTCATATTATCATCATGAACTCTATTCCATCAAGTATTAGAGATGTTAAGGAGGATAAATTTGTCTCCTTGAATTAAGATCTAGAGTTTGCTCTGTTTATTGCCATGTATGATTCATACTGGTGTACCTTTTTGTGTAGACATCTGAGGTCGTAAGCTTACTGCTGGCTCTTCTTTTTTACTGTCTCCCTAATTACTGATGTTCTGAATCCTATTCTGTACCATTACGCTATGGTTTCTGGTTTTGCATCCACATGTGAACAATTTCCTCTGCAGCCCGCCATTTTCAGTTTAGATGCTTTCTTATCAGATTTATTTTTAAAAACTATTTCCCTGTAAAAGATCTCATAGAATCACATAAATTGAAATTGGAAACAATTTTGGAGATCTGTTACTACAACCTTTGTGTTATATAAATCAGGATATTGAGTGAGAGTAGTTAAGTGACTTATCTAAGAGACTGGGGATTCAGACTCAAGTTCCATGATTCCCAAACAGTGTTTTATTATTTCTGCTATGTTTCATTGTCCCTATAAAAATCATGTATCAGAATCATCTGAAATATAAAAACAAAGCTAAAAGAAGAGTTTGCACTTACATAGCCCTTTTATTATCTAAGTACTTTCACATTTACTTGAAGTATAGCAAGAAGTTCTATTATTCCCATTTCACATGTGAGGAAAGTAAGGTCTGAAGACGGTAAGTATTTTGTCCAATATCAGAATAAAAACAGAAACAGAATCAAAATAAGAATGTACTCAGGCCTATTGATTTCTGGTCCCATGTTTGGTTCAGTAGATCACAATCTTTCTAGACAGTTATGTTAGACTAGCAGTCATCATCAAATAGCAATGAAGCACCCTCTACATTTGTTTGTAAAAGGAGGAATATTACCCTTATTTATTAAAACAATCACTGAGAGAGGATGCACTGCAGGATTTCAAGACATGCCTCCCGTGATCATCCTTGAGCTCTAAATTAGCTAGCAATAATATGACTAGACCTCTACACCGCCAGGACACAATATGGCCAGGATGTAATACATGGAAAAGTGGTGCCAGGTCTATTCATCCAAGTAAATTTGTTGAAGGCAATTTGGCTGTTGTGGTCACATTAGTCTGATAATGGCAGTCTTTTATAGTCATTCAAGAGAAGGCAATTTTTAGAAAGTCACTCATTGATATTTAGAAGGTGCTATATATCTGATAGTGGTTTTACAAATGTTCTACTTCACTATGCCTATGAAGAAGTGATCCAAATATTAAATTCCTCATTACCTATTGACTAGGAAGACAATGGTGGCAAATTAAAACCTTCACCAATTCTCCAAGCATTCTAGAAAGCCCTGAGCACCCTTTAAGAAAACATTAAATACATTTGCTTCAACTGAAATGTCCTCTGGAGAATCAATTTTATCAAATAAAATCTTTAGAAATAAAATGTGATTTTCTGGTAGTATATGAATCGTAAGATCCCTAATTGGGTGAAGGTAAGGGCTATCTGAAAGTGCCTGTGCTTTGGCAAACTTTTGCTTATTAAAAACAGGTGCAAACCTTTGCTTATTAAAAACAGGTGCAAGAATATATGTGTGAATTCACAGATGTGCCAAGACTATTATCTTGGCAATTGAAGATAAAGGATTCATTCCGAAAATTATATCTGTATAAAGTGAAATAGTAACCAATATGGATAGCAGAAGTGAAATCTTCTGGAAATGCTTTCTAAATTAAACACATGAGAAAATAAAGAGGACAAGCATAAGATTATTTCCTAGTAACCTAAATGTACATCAAGAATAATCGAGGAAGAGAATAGAAATGTGAGAAGTAAATACCTGCAATAAGAAAATCCATAGAGGAGGAAAACTAGCTTTAGAAAAAAAATTACAAGGTTATAAAATTGAATCCAATAATTAAGAAAAGAGTCTCTCCATTTTTCTTGTATATTTTATAGCATTAAATTAAAAAAGGAAAAACAAAGGCTAAAGTGGAAAGAGCTTTACACAACACTTTCTATGTAATATAATGAGGATTAAATAACTATTGAGAAGGTATATTTCATATTTCCTATTGCCAAGACTCTTAACTATGATGTGTAGTTGGATGAGTAAGTCCATCAACACAAATGTGTTGGACAAGTCCTGCTGATGACGCACAATGAGTTGTGTCCCTAATTGACTAGAAGAGAGGATGCATACTAGATTGTATTTGGGTCATTGTGCAATTCTTTAAATGACCTAAAGCTGCTCCCTGACTCAAAAACACATCTTTTAAAAAACAATTTTCTAGGTGATATCGTATGACTATGAATCATAGAATGCCATTGTCTCTAAATGATCAAAATTATGGGTGATAGAAAGGGCAATGAAGACATGCATGGTGGGGTTAAGTAGGTTGTGGCATATTAGTAAAATGACTTACATGCAAGAAGTGGAGTAAAAGACATATTATCAAGCATATGTATGACCTGAAAGGGAAAGGGACTTATTAAATCTTGACTGCCCACATACTCTACTAGAACCCAAGAAATGTCAAAAGACTGAAAGTAAGGCCTCTAGCACTATGGGTAAAATTTCTATGTGGGATTTTGACTTAATGGGAGAATTGTATGATCCTTCCATATGATTATTAACAAGAATTACATATTCTGGGAAAATGTCAAATTATCCAACTTCTTTCCCCAGTATTTTATAGACAAGCTGAGTAGAGAACACCTCAAAGAAGACTATAGATTGAAATGGCTTGCCCAAGAACACATAGGGAAGGAATTATAGATGTGTCACTGGAACCCGAATCTTCCAGCTCTCAATCCAGTGTTTTCCTAGTTTTCATAGTGCCCCCTTATATAAGGTTACATCTCTTTTTTAAAAATGTTCATTTCTTCCCTTTTGATGTGATTTTTATAGACAAAGGTCTCACAGTTGGTTGTCAGTGAATCAGTTTCCATTGACATTTTAGTCTCTAACCATAGAAGGACAATATATAGGTCTGTAATACTAAGGGGGAGGAAGTAGAAGGAGCATTAAGAGAATTTGAAAATTGTGGAATTATCCTTGATTTCTTAGATAGACAATCACTTGGGCACACAGGCATTATAAAGCCTATTTTTCCTTAAGATAAAGACAATAAAAATGTATTTAAATAAGGGGGGGAGGGTTGTTGCTGTTGTTGTTCTTTGTTATTTTTTAGTTAAGGTGAGTATGGAGAAACGAGGAGAAACACCAAAGAAGCAAAATGTCAAGCATAAGCAATCAGAAAAGCAAATGCTGCAGTCATTAAGAACTATACCTCAGTCATATAATCCATTGGAGTCAAGTATTTATAGATCTAAACAACTCAATCTGGACAACTATAGCTATGTAGGAGTCCAATCAGAAAATACCAAGTGAAAAAGCATTTCAATTACTTATTCTCATTTGCAGCTAGTAGGGTTAAGGTTCATTAGCTAAATGGACCATTGTTGCTGTTTTCTGCTTCTGGAATAGCCTGCCAAGAGCTGAATGAGAGAGCAAAAACCCAAGGAGCAGCTGATGGGTTGTACAGTTCAGAGGAAACACAACTGTGGTCTGGTCTGTGGTCTGAGCTCTCAGGCTCTGTGGATGAACATCCACACAGCAGGAGGGCAAAAGCCTTAAGAGCATGGAATGATGTGTCATGTCCTCTTGCTAAAGGGATCCTGGAGCAATAATCATTTCAAATGAAAAGTTAATTCAGAGAACAGTCAATTCAGCCAACTGAGACAAAAACAGATTAGGAACGAATCCATACTATGCTCAGTTATGACTTAGAGTGGCAAGTAAACTTGATAACTTTGGGAAAAAAAGCAATTGAGGGTTACTTTGAATTAATGAAGATTCTGAGAACCATAGTTAGCAAGAACAAAGTAAATTGTATTGAGACAAAATGGTTACTGAAATACTGAAATTTGAATGAAAATTGTTGTGAGCTTAAAAGGAATTTTTTTTGTTTATTCCCCATCTATTCACAAATGGACATCATATGCAAAATTCCAAAATAAATAAACATTCGGCAAAAATAATTGATTTTCAATCCAATTTCTATACACAAATAACAAGTTATAATGTGGCGTGATAGGAACAGCTCTAGAAAACAGACAAGCTTCATACAGATGCTTGTCTTAAAGAGATCATGCACGGTTCAATAGGAACAACTTGAAATCTATTGATCCTGTGATAATCATGATACTATTATGAAGATAATCATTCATTCATTTAACAACATTTATTGAGCACCCATACCTTACATGGCAATGAAATAGAAACTGAGAAGGATAGCAATATTGAATGCTTACTGAGATAATGTATGTGAAAGCACTTTGAAAAGTATCAAGGACTATAATGATAATGATGCAATCATAACCTATTGGGGAAAAAGCAACATGGTTTCTAAAAAAGTAAATCATGCCTGATTTTTACCTGTGGGCAAAGGATAATTTGTGATCATAATTTATTTAGATTTTCAAGCAGTCTTTGAAAAAATGTTATACCAAATTCTGTTTTTTAAAACCAGTTAGCACAGGACATGGGGAAATATTTTGTCCTGGGAAATGGATTTCTATAGTTGGAGAAATTCTTACAGAAAACCTGAATTTATTTAATATTTTTGTATATGACTTGAGAGATTATATACAGTCAATTTTCAAGTTTTGAAACTAACACTAAATTCCTCTACATAATGAAATACCAAGTTGACAAGAATGAATTACAAAAACCTCACAAGTTCATTTGAGTGGGAAATAAGAGATCAATTTAGATGTAGGTATAAGTAACAGAAAATTTGAGGAGGAATGGGGAAGCATATACTTTATATGTATAAGATGTACTCATGTTACAAAAGAATATTGTAATCTGTTTTTGGAAGGCATACTAGCTTTGATATTCACTAACTCTGTGATCAAAGGAAAGTCAATAAATCCCTGGGAAACTCAATTTCCTCATCTTTTGAGTAATTAATAATATATACTTTCTACCTCATTGGATTATTGTGAGAAAGTGTTTATCAACACTTAAGTTAATTAAAAGCTGCTCAAATGTGGTTCCCATGAGTATTATTGGCCCAATGTTCTGGAGAGGCCAAATAGCCTAAAAGCAGCTACTCTTATTTGGAAAGAAATGAAAAGCAAATCATTATGCCAAGATATTTGCTCTTACCTGGAATACTAGGAAATCTCATCCTTTTATCATACTAGAACTATAATGGATTCATAGGAGGTAATATAATGATGTTGAAGGAGAGATATCTCCATTAGGACAGAGTAAATAAATTAGGGGTCGATTTGGAAAGAAAAGTGTTGGAAGAATATGAGAACTCAGAATTACAAAGTCAGAGTTGAAAGAGATCTCAGAGGCCATCTATTCTGAGCTGCATTGGCATAAAATTTAAGTGTCCATTCCAGTCTTTGCTTAAAGACCTTTAGTCAAGGGGAACCCTTTATTTACTAAGACAGTTTATTCTACTTGAGTCTAATTTAAATTAAAAGGATGATTTTCTTTTTTATTCAAGCCTAAGCTCCCTCTTTGCAACTTAAACCCATTGCTCCTAATTCTTTTGTTTGGCTCTGATAGGAACAAGGAGACATCCACATAACAGTACTTGATGTTGTCCCATTAAGTCTTCTTTTCTCTAGGCTAAACATCTACATCTACATCTACATCTACCTCAAGTGATATTCATATGACATGATCTTGAGGCCATTTACCATCCTTGGTACACGTCTCTGCATATTTTCTAATTAATCAATGTCTTTTTAAAACATAGTATCTAGGACTGAACATACATGTACCAGATATTATCAGGCCAGGATGGCGTACATTGGGACTAACACTATGCTAACACTTATATTTCTTCTTTAAAGAAACTTAAGATGTGATAGCTTTTTTGGCTGCTGTAGTATACTGTTCTTTATATCAAAATTGTAGGAAGAGTTGTAAAAATAGAAAGTATAGATAGAACAATCAAAGAATTGTTCACTGTATTGATCAATGTAAGAAAATCATCATAAGGAAAAAAAAAAACTAGAAAGCACCTGAGTCAAAAAACATTATTTTCTTGCCAAAAGGATCAATGTAGAAGCCAAACACATCACAGATTTAGAAATAAACCCAATTATAAAACTATATAGAGGATGATGGTGGAAGATCACAAATACTATCATCTCATAAAGCATTGAGAAGCAGTGGATGAGAAACCAAGTTGACAGAAAACTTAGAATGTAAGCCAACAAAGAAAAGTCATTTCAAATTATTTATGAATAAAACTCTAGGGCCATAAAATAAACAAAAAATAGAAAAGATCTATAAACCTTTTTACAATGAAATCACTTCAGCTTCAATGGCAGAGGAGAAAACACATTTGGAGGCTGACATCATAAACCCTAATGTGTTGCATAAGTAAGTAGAAGTGACTATATAGAAAAGAAGGGGGGAAAGGATGGCAAGAATGGCAAAACTAAATAAAGCAAGTACAAAGGAAGTCTGTGTGGAAGGTGGTGTGATTTCTGAGGCCCTTGAGAGATCAGTTCCCAAGATGTCTGAAAAAGGAGGATATATTAGAGACTCAGAAAAAAAAAAATGGATCTTTCTATTACCAAAATCAGGAAGCAGAGAATATTTGTAACTACTGAATTATACATCTATTTTCCCATCTATACAAGATGATTTATGAGAATGATCTGCCCACAAATTGAGATTACTACTAATGAGAGTTGGAGAAAGTAACAGAAAGACATTCAAAATTATATTAAATATCAGACTACATCTTTAGTTACATAGATAGATGGATAAATAGATGATTAGATAGATATACAAAAAAAATCCCAGTAATCTTATTGGTTTTTTTTTTTTTTAAAGTGGAGCAAAATGTCATATTAAATACTCTTTTCCAATTAGGTGGATCCTATACATATGCCAAGATTATACAAGACTCCTTGAGAGATGCAAGAACAGAGAAAACGTTGATTACCCTCTGATTATCAGTACCAAGGAAGGTAATGTTTATCATTGTCAAAGAAGATATCCTGGACAGACTTCAAATGAAAAAATAATTTCCTAAGGAATGGTGAGGTCTTCCAGGTATTTCTTTTTACTGCTGATGTTTCAATGATTGCCTCAAGATACAGAAAATTACTCTGTCTCCTAAGCAAGACCTATCTTTAGAAAGAGGTTTTTTGTTAACCCCCTAATGCATGAACAATGCCTTTTGCCCAGATGACTACATGCAGTTATATGGACACCCACAGAGCTAATTTATCAGTAAATATATATTAAATTGACATAATAAATGGACAATGACTTGGGTCTAAAAGTAAATGAGAACAAAATTAACCTTTATTTATGTATATACATACATACATATATATGTCTATATAGGAGGATATATACGCATATGAATACATATGTGAGTGTGTGTATATATATGTACAGGTATACATAGAGGGCACAGGATCAATTGAATAGAAAGAGATGATGTTTTAAAAATAAAATTAAGAGGTGAGAGAGGAACATAAAGAGAGGAGATAGGGAAAGACAAAATAAGGTAAATTATCTCATATATAAGAGGCAAGGGAAAACTGATACAACGGAGGGGAAGAACAGGAAGGCAAAAGGGAATGGGTCAACCTTGCTCTCATTGAATTCGGCTTAAGGAAGGAATACACTAAATTGGATATCTTACCCTACAGGAAAGTAGGGTGAAAAGAGATAAGAGGAGGGATGATAGAAGGGAGGGCAGATGGTGGGGGGGGGGAGGTAGTTAGAAAAAGGGACAAGGTCAAAGTAAAAAATAGAACAAGTGGGGGATGGGATAGGATGGAGGGAAATATAATCAGTCTTTCATAACACATCCACTATGGAAATGTTTTGTATAACTACACATGCACAACCTATATTGAATTGCTTATCTTACCTGTAAAGTGTGGGTGATGAGGGAAGAAGAGAAGGAATCTGGAATTCAAAGTTTTAAAATTAAATATTTTTAAAAATTATTATTATTATTATTTTATATGCAAATGGAAAAAAAGATATACAGACACTGGGATATTATAACACCATGCATGAGCAGCTTCCCAAAAGAAAGCTACTGTGAACAACTTTTAAAATTCTGATTACACAGTATAGTGAACACTCCATTTATTCCATAAGAAATCAAGGCAAACATTCTCAACTAATTACAATATGATATTCACAACATTACATCTTATCACAGAAAATCACAATATAGCGTTCACAACAGCTTAACATTAAAATGGCCACATAGTTTTCACCAAAGTGGTCACCATATTTAGAACAAAGAACAAAACAATAATCATCTGGTATCCCTAAGGAGATTTTCCTCCTTACTCAGCCATTCGGTCATCTCAAAATACAATAGTTAGTCTTCCACTCAGGGGGCAATCATAGGTTAACTTAAATCAGCCACTTATCTAGCAATCAGTCACTCAGTATCATTAATCACTAAATACAATCATTAGAAAATTACACAAACCCTCCACCTTTCAGTTTCTAGTAAACTTCAATTTCATCACAGCTTTAAACATCCAAGGAGAGGTCTTTTCTTCATCTTGACTTGTGGTGGTCTCTCAGATTCCCTGGATCCCCTTCCATGGTCCCAGCTCCTACCAGAATCTACCAGTCACTTGGATTCAGAGGCAGATAGCTCCCAGGTCCTTGTTCAGTCCTCCAGGCAGTTCCTACTACACATTGAAGTTCACAGGGTCCAGCACATCTCAAAACCTTCACAACTTCTGTTGCAGGGAACTCAAGGATCAACGAAGCCACAAATAAGCAAGGTCTTATCCTGGTCATGCTTCTTCAGTCCTCTGGCAGTTTGGTTGGCCATAGGACCCAGAAGAAACCTCAGGCTTCCAGGTGGCCTTCTCTGTAGCAACTTCAGCCTTCACCAGATTCTGGTCTCAAGAAAACTCCAACTCAGTTCTCAGTCAGCTTCCAGATGCTGGGAGAAAAACTCTCTCTCTCTCTCTCTCTCTATCTCAGCTGGCTTCAGTCTCCACTATTCTTCCTCTACTAGGAGCCCACCAGGAGAAAAATTCTAATTCTGACTGTCTCTCTCTGGGACTTTTCTTATATACCCACAAAGCATTGGCTTCCTGTTTCAGCCAAACCCTTCCTGTTATGTCAGCAACAAAAGACAGAGTTCACACCCTCTTCCTCTTAGCCACAAAGGTTTGATTAGTTACTAAGGGCTAAATATAAATATAAATATAAACATAAATATAAATAAGGGCTACTTACTTGACATAACAAAAAGGGGTCTTAAAATTCAAATTAATTACCATTACTAATATGGTGATCCACCTTGCCCTACTAGAAAGTTGGAGGGGGAATGGGAGAGGATATAGGAAAGAGGAGATTGGGGGAGGGGGAATTCAGTGGGATTGCTGTTTTGGGGTGGTGGGTAGGGGACAAATGGGGAGAAAATTTGTAACTCACAATCTTGTGGAAAAAAAAAAGAAAAAAAAAGATTGTTGACCCCTTAAATAGCTATCTCTCCTAGTAAAGCAGATCTAAGAATCTGTGCTAGCAGCTATCCTGGGCAGTCCAATGTGGTGAATGCTACAGGCAATTGGAGAACAACTTACATACTCCACTGCTACCCACACAATATCATACCCACCAACAGGGTGAAGAATGGGGGAAGGAGATAATTTGTTTTGTGTGGATCTGCTGTAGAGGACTTATGAGAAGGTAGGGAGTAGGGACAAGAATCTGCCAAGAAACTTGGAAGGATTTCATTCTGCGCTTCTGAAGACAGGCCTCACACTTATGAGATCACAAATATATCAGTCTTACACAGTTCTAGAGCTCAAGAAATTCAAACTAGAAGGAGGTGATTTCAAGAAAATGTTTATAGGGATCAGTATCTTTCACCATGCTAAGTTAAGGTTACCACTCCTCAGAAGTAGTAACAGAAAAGACAAATCTTTTCAAGCATAGTTTGAAGAAGCTCATGGTTTATAATGACTAGAAGGAACTGCAGATGGATGGGAAGACAATTCTAGCTTTCTGAAAGGACATCATGAGTCTTGAGGCAGCCAGAGAGCATAATAGATAGAACACTGGACCTGGAGTCAGGAAGACTTAAGGCTAAATATAGCCTCAGACACTAACTAGCTCTCTGATCTTGAGCAAGTCACTCTCTGTCTCAGCTTCCTTCTCTGTAAAATATGGATGATAATAGAATCTACCTCTCAGGGAAAGGTAGTTATGAGGATCAGATGACACATTTGTAAAGCACTTTGCCAGTCTACAAGTACAATGTAAATGCTAGCTGTTGCGGTTGTTTATTTTCTATCTTTTTTTTTTTTTTTTTTTTGCTTTTTGGAGGGGGGAAGGCAGGGCAATTGGGGTTAAGTGACTTGCCCAAGGTCACACGACTAAGCAGTGTTAAGTGTCTGAATCTTGATTTGAACTCAGATCCTCCTGACTACAGCACCAGTACTCTACTCACTGCGCCACCTCGCTGCACTGCCCTGCTGTTGATGATTGCTATTTTACACTTCCAACACTGCTTTCACTTCTGATGTCAAAAAAATTCCACTGATCCGAATAAATATGATTTGGCACTTCTTACATTTACGGCAGCTAGGTGGTACAGTGGATAGAGCACTGGTCCTGGAGTCAGGGAGACCTAAGTTCAAATCTGGTCTTAGATTCTGCATGACCCTGAGCAACTCACTTCACCCCGTTTGCCTCAATTTCCTCAGTTGTAAAATGAACTGGAGAAGGAAATAGCAAACTACTCCAGTATCTTTGCCAAGAAAACTCCAAATGAGGTCATGGAAAGGTATACACAACTAAGTAACAACTGAACATCCATATGTGCTCAGTACGTGTTACTAGGTCCTGTGATGGATTAATAAAGAGGGAGACAGAGAAACTGTCATTGAGGAACTCAGGATCTAGCCAAGAATATACTTGCTGAGTGCTATCAGAGAATGAAGCAGGTGGAAGAGAATGTCACACAAATTGCACTAAAAAATCCTAAAAAAAAAAAAAAAAAAAAAAAAGAAAAGAAAAAGAAAAAGAAATTCCAAGTGAAAAGTAATCATCTTGGAGATGTCTTAAGAAAGGATTGCTGATGAGGTGAGTCATAGGACAACAAACGGAAGAGACTTAGAAGTCATCTAGTCAAGGGAATTGAGGCCCAAAGACTTAGAGAATCACCTAAGGTCACAGAGCTAGTGACAGGATTCTCTCTCTAGTCTTTAATTCCAAATATAGCACCCTCTCTATCCATTGCATATGACTATTTCTTAAACCTTGAACTGAGTGCTAAATGAAATCATCTAAAGAAAATACAGGAAAATGGAAAGAGATCTGGAATTAAATAAAGGACCCTAGTTAAATGCTGACTTTGATACTTATCACCAGTCTGACCTTGGGCAACTCACTCAAACTCTGGGCTTGAGCTTTGTCATCTATAAGATAAGAGGATTGCACTAAATGACCCCTAAGGTCCTTTCCAGTTCTAAACCTGTGACCAATATGGGTTTCTAGAGAGAGGCAGCAATGTAGCATGGCCAGGAAATCAGCATAATCAGGACATAAAATAAAAAACTTGGGGAAGGAGGCAGTAAGGACTCTAATATTTTACACAGAAGCACGGGAGGGTTTTGTATACAAACGCCCCCTGCCCCATCCAAAGACTACTTTGTTAGAAATCTAAAAGTTATTCCTTAATATAGACAACTCTCAGTTAGCTGAAAAAATTAATGGTCAGTGGTAGCATGAATAATTGAAATCTATAGACATCCCCCATACATCATTTTAGCCGATATTCAGTCAACCAGCTTATTGAACACCCACAGGGTGGATAGGACTATATAATAATTACAATGCTCTTCCCTACCAAACCTGCTGACAAGAAACAAAATTACCACATCTGATTTTCGGCTTCTTTTATTTGCCCTGTCCATCATCTGACAGAGTTGCTAATGAGCAATGACATGTTGAAAATGGAGGCAGACAGAGGGAGGAGGAGGAGGAGAAGAAATATAAGCCTTGAGTAACCTGCAAATTAAGAGGCCATTCCTGAATAATTGAGACTTGATGATGACTATTTGCTTAGACAAAAATCATCCAATTAATATATTTTAATTATTCCAATAATTAGAGACAACCAATGCATATCCTGAGAAATCTATTGTTTTCTAAGATTCTAAATTCTGAATGAGTTGCTCATCTGCTCCAGTGGGATCTGCTTCAGCAGAGAGAGTTTACATTCCACAATTTCTTACGGGACATGCCCAACATTTTTGGAATTACAGGGACAATTTTTTAAAATGTACACGCACATACATACAAACACAAGCAAACGTGTATACACTTTTCTTTTCTCTCTCTCTCTCTGGTATATATGTATGTGTATGTGTATATGTGTGTGTTTGGGTATCTATGTATTTATGTATGTATGTGTAGGTGTGTATGTATGTACATGTATACATGTATGCACATTACATGTTCCACCCATTACCTCATTATTTACAAATATGAATGTACTGAATATTGTGCAACATACATGTGTACAATACATACACTCTGTACATGTTGTACACATACACATATGTACAAAACACATATATGTAAATTACAAGGCTAGGGGGTAGAGTGTGTGTGTGTGTGTGTGTGTGAGAATCACAGGACTTAGAAGTAGAACTGTTATAAAGAATGAAGGGATAAAGGTATCAGAAAAGCTGGAATGAGGAGGAAGAATAAGGGCTAAGGCTGGGACCCTGAGATCAGGGAAAAGCTTTTTGAGTTCTTTGACTCTGGAGAGTTAGAAGGAAAAAGATGTGATGGAAGAAACAGAGACTTGCCCTGGGCTTCAAGAAAAGTGAAAAAGATGATATTCTAGGTTGGCCCTGGTTATCAAATTAGTAGATAATGATCAAGACAAATAGCCCATTCAGAAATTAGGATTACATACATAGCTGGAGGGCCCTTTGCACTGTATTTTTCAGGCACTGAGTATTGTGAATATGTTCCATGAGAGCAAGTAATTCCAACCACTGTATGAATACACATTTTTATGTTTGAAAAAATTATGCATATACAGTTCCACATCTACGAATTTGAATCATATTTCCATTGTCTATTTTATGTCATATGTGGAAACTCACCAATAATACCTGAAATACATAATCCTTACATCAAATTTGTTGCACATTTGCAGTACTTCTGGCTAGTCCAAAAGAGTTACTGTTGTTGACAAGGAGCCAACTGGGGATTACAATATTATAACATATATATCCTTAACAGAAAAGGTAAGAAGACAGAAACTAGACCTAAATAAGAATGTGAGGGTGAATTGTATACCATCAGGTAGGCAAAATGTGGTCTTGTCTGTGGGGAAGCAACTCCAATTAACATTTTTGGACTGAAATATCTGTTCATAAATAAAGCTGGAAATGAAGCTTTCATAATCTATTCAGCCCATTTGCCTTGAAGAAAACTTGGGTTTGAAAACATTAAAAATATCTTCAAGATTTTCTTTTTTAAAGATTTTGAGAGGAAGCGATACTTTAAATGTTTGTATATGGCCTCCTGATGTCATAGGTCCTCTTTGAGAATGAACGACAAACCACAAAAAGTTGAACTTAACATGTCTCAAACCAAAGTAACCCCTCGAATGGATGGTATTCGTCATCACTCATAGAAATAGCATACATTTTTATTCTGAACTATCATGCTTTGTTGTTCATAGCTGGGTAGTTCAGAGAAGGAGAATACTATGCTCCTGAGGTCCAAGTGATACAATGAATCACTCCTATTAAAATCTCTCATTTTTATAGAACTTTAGGGTTTGCAAAAACAGTTTCTGCACAATAATCCTATGAAGTAGGATGAGTGTTATTCCTCTGAGGAAACTAAGGTTTGGGGACATCATATTGATTTGACCATAATCATGTGGCTACTAGGTACTTGAAGCAGGATTTGAATTCATATCTCCTGAATTCAAGTGTAAAGCCTCAGACCACTTAGCTGCCTCATGGATGAGACATGGTTCCCGCCCTCAAGGAGTTCAAACAATAAGTAGGAAGCAATACTAACATATTTGGGAAATTTAGACTATAATTAGTCTGTGATAGTTATGATAGAAGCTATGATAATGAGATCAGAGTGGGCTACAGTGGTCAAAGAAGGCTTCATTAAGAAGATGGTTCAAATGATATCGAAATTCATCTGGAAGAACAAAAGGTCCGGAATATCAAGGGGGATTAAGGAAAAGAAATGCTAGGGAAGGTGACCAGATCTTAAATTGTATTCTAAAGTAGTAATCATAAAAAACCACTTGATACTAGCTAAGAAACATAGGGGTAGAACAGTAGAATAGATTACGTACACAAGACACAGTAGACAATGGTTATAGCAATCTACTGTTTGATACACCCAAAGACCCCAGTTTCTGGGATAATAACTCACTGTTTAACAAAAACTGCTGGAAAACAGTATGGCAGAAACTGGCCATAGACCAGCATCTGACACTGTATACCAGAATAAAGTCCAAATGGGCACACGATCTAAGTATAAAGGCTGATGCTGTAAATAAATTAGCGGAGCAAGGAATAGTTTCTCTATCAGATTTGTGGAGAATGGAGGGATTTATGACCAAACAAGACATAGAGAACATTATGAAATGCAAAATGGATAATTTTGATTACATTAAATTGAAAAGTTTTTGCACAAAGTCAATGCAACCAAAATTAGGAGAGAAGCAGAAAACTAGCAAAGAATTTTTATAAGCAGTGTCTTTGATAAAGGCCTCATTTCTAAAATATATAGAGAACTGAGTCAAATTTACAAGAAGACAAGTCATTCCCCAATTGACAAATGGTCAAAGGCTATGAAGAGGCAGTTTTCAGATGAAGATATTAAAGCTATCTAAAGTCATTGAAAAATGCTCTAAATCACTATTGATTAGAGAGATACAAATCAAAACAACTCTGAGGTACCACATCACACCTATCAGATTAGCTAACATGGCAAAACAGGAAAATTATAAATGTTGGAGAGGATATGGGAATGCTGGAACACTAATTCATTATTGGTGGAGTTATGAACTGGTCCAACCATTCTGGAGAGTAATTTGGAACTATGCCCAAAGGGCTATAAAAATGTTCATACCCTTTGACTGTAGTCTAAAGAGATCATAAAAATGGAAAAAAGATACACATGTACAAAAATATTTGTAGCAGCTCTTTTTGTGGTGGCCAAGACCTGGAAGTCTAGGGAATGCCCATCAATTGGGGAATGGTTAAACAAGTTGTGGTATATGAATGTAATAGAATACTATTGTGCTATAAGGAATGATGAACAGATGGACTTCAGAGAAACCTGGAAAGAGTTATATGAACTAATGCTGAGTGAGGGGAGCAGAACCAGGAGAACATGGCACACAGTAACAGCCAGTGTGTGAAGACTGATTTTGATAGGCTTAGCCCTTCTCAGCAATTCAAAGACCTAAAACAATTCCAAAGGACACATGATGGAAAATGCCAGCCACATCCAGAGAAAGAAGAATGGAGTTAGAGTGCAGAACAAAGCAGACTGTTTTGTTTCATTTTTTCTTTCTCATGGTTTTTCCCATTCATTATAATTCTTCTATTCAAATGACTATTGTGAAAATGTTTTTAATAGGCATGTACATGTAGAGCCCATATCAGATGGCAAGCCATCTTGAGAATGGAGGGAGAGAAAACTTAAAACTTATGGAAGTGAATGTTGAAAACTAAAAATAAATAATTTAATAATAAAAAACAAGATGGGTCTTGAGCTGGATATGGAAGGTTTAATGATACGTAGATAGCCAAAGAGGGCAGATAGAGGGAACATCATAAATGAAAATATAGAGGCAGAAAGGTAAATAGCAAATTTGGGAGTGTAACGATACTAGGATTTGAAGATCTTCCACACCCCTTGAGCTTGCTGATGTAGCAGGAAGGGGTGGAGCAAGAGAACTCCAGAACCAAGCTAGTCTCTGTGCGGTGCGGACTGGAAGCGGCGTCAGAGACAGTGGCTGCGGTTGCGAACCCCTTTTGCTTTGAGCAGGGCAGAATCTCTGCTAAGGACTCCTGCTGAG
>CM053587.1:154348810-154380613 GCA_028646515.1 Pseudochirops corinnae | reverse complement strand
TTGGGGACTCAGTCTTCTGGTATTTAAATGAATGCACTATCTATATTTCTTATGTAGAGAGCCTGTTCCATTTTGTGATTAATAACTATATCAGCATATTTATAGCTACTGTAGGCATTGTGAATACTGCATTGCTGATACAGGGAGTCAGTGAGAAAATCAACTTTACTGAAATAGAGCATGTATGTCGGTGTGTGGTGGGGGGGAAAAGATGTATGTAAAGTAGAATATGATTAGGGAAGATCTTGAAAGGCAGGCAGAGACACATGGAATTAGTGTGACAAACTATGTGAAATCACTATAGATTATTGATAAGGGTGAAATGATATGAATAATCTTTTAGGAAAATCAATCTGACTGACATACTGGATGATCTAGAAGAATGAGGACCTGGAGGTAAAAAGATAAGCTAGGAAGCCATTTTAGCAATCCAAATTTGATATGACAAATCCTGGATTATAGTTATGGCACTGGCAATGGGAAGAAAAGGGAGGTAATATGGCATAATGACAATAGTATTGAATGAGAATCAGAAGATCTGGGCTTGAGTCCTAGGTATGCTGCTAACTAGCTCTGACTTTTGGCAAGTATTTGGGCATTAATTTCTCAACCATAAAATAAAAATGTTAGAGTAGATAATATCCCAAGTTTTGTTTTGTTTTTTTTTGCAGTTTTGAAATATTATGAGGATAGAAATCCAAGAGACATTATTGAATAATGAATGAATGAAGAACAAAACATTTAAGTGCTTATTGTGTTCCAGGCATTGTACTAGTGCTAGGTTTGCAGAACAGGTAAGACACAAGATAGTCTCTGCCTTCAACAAATTTACATTCTAATGGAGGAAGACAAGACATAAAGGGAAGCTAGAAAAGGATGGGAGAATATGCCAGAAATAGTTTGGAAAAGACTGGAAAGTGATATGGAGCTATAGTTGACAACAAGATAAAGTAAAAGCTCACCTATCACAGTGCATAATCCCTATCAATCAATCAATCAACATTCATTAAGCACCTACTATGTGCCAGGCATTGTGCTAAGCACTGGGGCAGAATACAAGGCTTTGGTGGAGGGAATTAAGGAGAATGAGAATGATATGATAGGCAGAGCATGGTCCAGAAAAGAGAAAAAAATAGTACATGATGATAGATTAGATATAAAGGAAGAAATAAGAAAGATAAAATGACTCTAAATGTTCTCTCCTGGGACATGGAAACAATGACGATGCCAATAATAAAAATGAAATAGTTGGAAAAGAAACAAATTTGATGGGAAAGGTGACCAGTTCAGTTTTGTACTGATTTAGTTTAAGACAATAATGTACATCCAAATGCAAACATTTTTACTTGTTGATTTCTGTCTCAGTAATACCAAATTCAAAAATAGCCTAACCCTAAAAAAACAGGATAGAAAATGTTATGAAGATGAGCAGAACATTCTTTGGGGATAGTGTGGTACACTGGAAAGAGGTGTGAGCTTGTAGTCAGGAGAAACTGAGGTTTTAATCCAGCCTCTGACTCAAGATATGTGATCAGGGCAAGTCCTTTAATCTCTCTGAACCTCAGTTCCCTCATTTATAAAACTGGGCTTGAAATGCCTATTTCATAAGGCTATTTTGAGGAGATAATGATGTATTTCAAGTGCCTTATAAAACATAAAGCATTATAGAAAGATTAGCTGTTGTTTAGGAGTGTAATTTACAGCCTGGCAACCCCCTAAAATTCAGTCAAGATGACAGTTTACTAAATGCTAGCAACAGCCAGTCTGTCCTATGATTTTAAGTCACTATTAAAAATGGATTGAGATTCTTGAGCAATTTCACAAATGTCATCTACATTCCCTATCCAACATCAAGTGGCAAGATAAAAATCACCTGCAATAGCGTTATTCCTGGTTATCATCTGCAGCTCATCTCAGTTGAGATTGATGTGTGCAGAAGGTAGATGACACTGAGGAGGCCAACCGGAAATGTCTGTCCTAAAGAAAAAACCACATACGTAAACCAACCAGTGGGGATAGTTTCATGGCACTCATTGGACATTGCAATAATAATTTTTCATGTGGATGCTGATATTCTTGAAGATAAAGTATACTTGCTCACTTGAGAAGTTCAAAACATGGTGGTTTCTATGTGTAAACTAATAAAAAAAATTACCGAATTAACAAATACTTATTAATTATCTACTAAATTCCAGACACTGAACTAGTTGATAATATTAGGTACCAGCAATAAAAATGCAAAAACAAAAAAAAAACCCTTGCCCTCAAGGAGCTTATTTTCTCTCAGAAGAGGAAATATTTACTCATTCAAGCATATAAAAAAATACAAGCAATTGGGGGGAGGGGATGTGTGCACCAGAATCTGATGAGATCCCCCCAAAAAAGCTTCATGTAGAAGGTGGCATTTTAGCTAAACTTTGATTCAAAGAGGCAAGGGTGAGGAGGAAGCTGTTGAAGCCAAATATAAAAGGACAGAGATGAGATATAGGGTGCTATCTGTGAGAAGCAAGAAGGCCGATATGGCTGGATTGCCAAGTGTGTTTGTGAAAGTAATGTATAAGAAGTCTAGAAAGCTTGGTTGAATTTTGATTGTGCAAGGCTGTAAATTAATGAGTCCAATATGAGGAGAACTACTCCCATGTCACTTTTGTTTTCAGATTTTAGTTACAATAAAACTTGAAAACAAAGGAAAATTCAACTAACAACATGACCTTTGTGGGGAAGAGGGAGGGGAAACAATATTGGAAATAACATAATTCCCAGAATCTAGTCAGAATCCTTTTTTCAGGGGTAAGAATGTACTGGAGTACATTCTCTAAACTAATTCTGTTTAATAACTAATTCTAACTAATAAGCAGTGGTGTCCATTCATTCCACCTGATACTCCAAGTCTAAGTTTATTGGTTTTTTTGTTCATTTGTTTCAGTCATGTTTGACTTTTTGTGGCTCTGTTTGGGGTTTTCTTGGAAAAGATACTAAAAATGTTTGCCATTTTCTTCTCCAGCTCATTTTACAGAGGAGGAAACTGAGGCAAACAGGTTTCAGTGACTTGCCTAGGGTCAAACAGATAGTCAGTGTCTGAGGCTATATTTCAACTCATCAACAGGAGCCTTCCTGACTTTGTGCTAGGCAATCTATGCATTGTATCACCTCACTGCCCAAATTTACAAAAAGACACAAATTTGTATATCAGGCTATGAGACATAGAAGGTCTTACTCTCTCAGGGTATAAATTGAACGGGGAGAATGGGAAAAATGAAATTTTGGGGTCCTTTTAAAAACTATAATTTCACTTTTGGAATATCTCACAATAACAAAAAAGGCATAAATATAGCACTACATCCATATGATTAAGCCATTTGAAATCAAGTTGAACTTTAAGAAAAGAAACACATAATAATTTCCAGGATGATTCTCTTGTTTAAAATTATTATAGCAATTTTCTGAACAGTTTGTAATTAAAAGTATGTCCTTGTGCCTAGTGGCTTAAAAATTATATTAATCTTACTATAAGGTTTCTTAGTCATGGTCTGTGTTCGAGGTTAACTTTTAATTTTCTGTCTTAGGTGGGAAAAGACTAGGTAGACAGACACAGACAGACAGGGAGATAGATAGATAGATGGATAGATAGATAGATAGATAAATGATAGATAATAGATGTGTCTATATGTATGTATATAAATGCATGTGTACATTTACATGTAAATGATATATTTAATACATATGATGAAAGCATCATTTTCTTCTTCTGCTTCCAATAAACCCATCATTGAATTCAAATGCTGCTGCCATCTGCATTTGCCACAGAGGCTGCTTATCATCCTCACCCCCAATGCATCCATTGGCCAGCTGGCTGATAGTGCTACTTGAGCCAGCCCACATTTTTTCAATGGAATGGAGTCATCATTACTTGCAATAATAGCTCCACTGGCACATCTGGGCCCATACAGGCAAAACAACCCGCCAGTTGGCTTGCATATGGAAACAGGGTAAAGAAGAGAGGAGTATGCTGGTCCCAACAGCAAAAACAGGTGGCAGGGTATATTGGAGGCTCAGGTAGGATTTTAAGGATTAAGTGTTAGGTTGTATTATTCCAAGTTTGTGAAAGCGTGAGCTGCCCCAAATGGTCTAACTCCAGCCTCCCAGGTAACCTCTGCTTTTCCTCCTATCGCCCGGTTTTCTTTTTCCTTCTTTTTCAAGCCAGCCTGTTCATTTTAGAAGATAAAATTGGCCATTTTATGCTCTATGTTATCGCACTAGAGTTGACACATTAAAAATGTCCAAGTCAACTTTGAGATTGTTAAAAAGTGGAAGAATATTGTGAAGAATGAAAAAGAGAAATAACACTTCTGGAAATTTTCATAGAAATATTTATCACAGAATAGGAATAAAATTCAGGGGTCATCTAGTCCAACACATAGCTAAATGATAACATTAATAGCAATTATAATAATTAGCATTTTATAATGCTTATGTATTATCTTATTTGATCTTCATAACAACTGTGTGAGGTAGGTATTATTGTTATTCCCATTTTACAGCTGAGGAAACAGAGGCTTAGAAAAGTTAAATGACTGATCCATAACTATATGTATCTTAAAGAAGATTCAAAATCAAGTCTTGCTAACCCTCTTAGTTTAATGCTTTGTACACTGTGAGCTGCCATCAATAGCAGCTCTAACAACGGCAAACCAGCACTGGCTCAAAGACCTCAATGTGAGTGGGCATCTGCACTTTCTCCTATCATGATTCAGTTAGCTGTGATATTAGTTTACAAAACAGCAAAACGTAGTGGAGGAAAAAAACAAACAAACAAAAAAAACAAGTTTATAGAGAGCTTAACAGGGGACCAATTGAAGTTAGACTGTCCTAACGGCATTTAAGGAAGAAACCGGTAAAGGGACAACAAGCATGAAAAATCAAAAAGTTTTGTCAAGGTTTTCATAACAAGCACTTTTCTTCTATCTGCTAGAGTGTAACTACTACATTTGAACACTAACACCACAGTCCCCAATGCACTGCATGAGGAGCTAGAATTAACACAAAAGATAGTAAAGTTGAGAAGAGAGAGGCATTGGACTAGGAAAAAATATCCACAGAGAGTAATGCTAGAAACAACACAGTTGTGGAAGTGTTGCAAGATTAAGTCTCAAGATCTTTGAAAGAAGATGGGATATCAAACATTTGGGGAAAACCTTAAACTTGATTATTATAATCAAAAAGTGACTGAGAAAATATCACTATCAACTCATCTACTTGCCCATTTTTAGGAAAGTTTTAAGAGAAAAGACAAAGTAAGCAGATGAGTCAATGGTTACTGATGTGTTCTCTTTTTTTTTTTTTTTGACACCATCCTTGAAAAACATGTATGAAGGAAACAGGATGGCTTTCACATCCTGTAGCAGATGCTATTTACAGAAATGATGGAAAGCAGTAGAGAATACAAAAGTCTACTGTGCATATAGTTTTTTGACCATTCAAAAGTAGTTGGTTCAGTCATCCAAAATGTCACCTCCCCATGCACACGTCAGTAGGATACAAGATCCCTTGACATATGTAACAGAGGAAACAGATTCAATCTCGGTCAACTATCCTGATGATAATTGTCATGTAAAGCATAGATCAGGCATATACTCAACAGTAGTGTTTGACACTGACATAGATAAGATCCAGCAAAGAGTCAAAATGGAAAAGGGATTCTCCAAAATGGGCAGCTAGGTGGCATAATCTGGGGGAGCACTGGACCTGAAGTCAGGAAGACTCATCTATCTTCCTGAGTTCAAATTAGACCTCAGACACTTACTAGCTGTATGACCTGGGGAAAGTCACTTGTCCCTGTTTGTCTCAGTTTCCTCATCTATAAAATGAGCTGGAGGAAAAAATTAGCAAACTACTCCAGTACTTCTGCCAAGAAAACCCCAAATGGGATCACAAAGAGTCCTACATGACTGAAATGACTGAAGAACAGCAACAACAACAAAATGGTTCAGTCTTCCAAGGCAAGTCAAGGCCCAGTACACTGCAGAACCTAATAAATGAGACTCATATTCACTCAGAAGCTCTATCTACCTATCCATTAAGAGCAAAATTGAATGGACTAAAAAAAAAATGCCAGTGTTGGCCCACTAATCTCTTAAATTGACAATGCAAATGTAAAAATAAACTGTACTGAGAATTGAATAGCAGAAAAGAGGCCTGGAATACACTTGTGCCAAGCTTTATTTCTCCACAAGTGTCTTCCTGAAACAAAGATCCATCTTTTTTAACATCAGCATACTTCCAGTGAAAGGTAATGTGAAGTAGGGAATAGTAGAAAGTTGGTTTTGAAGCCAGAAAAATCTGAGTTCAAGTCCTGCCTCGGTCACTTGTAACTTATTTTCCTATTTTTAAAATGGCAAAATTAATTATTCTTTGAATATTTGATTGAATTTATTTATAAATCCATCTGGTGCATGGTTCTAATCCTCTCATTTAGAAGTTCCCTTTTGAACTGGTCTAAGTATTTTTTTTTGAAATTGAGCTATTTAAACTCTCATTTTTTTTTGTTCTGATAATTGAGGCATGTTATATTTTCATAAACTTCTCCATTTTAATTAAATTGACAGTTTTATTAATATATAATTGGACAAAATAGTTTCTAATAATATCCTTTTGTTTGTTGTGAATTTGTCTTTCCTCTTTTTAAAAATTAAGGTAGCAAATGATTTATCTGTTTTATTATTTCTTTCCCTAAAAATCAGCTCTTATTTTTGTTTATTAATATAAGGGGAACTATTATGCCTTACATTTAGAAAATCTATTCTCTTATTCTTTAACATTTATATTACAATTTTTAGTTGGAATGTTTTTCTAGGGTTTTTTAGTTGCATGCTCAATTTGTTGATCTGTTCTTTCTTTTGTTGATGAAATGTTTAGAGACATAAGTTTCCCAGTAAAACATGCTTTGGCAGCATCCCAAATATTATACTATCTGTCTCACTTTTGTGATTACCTTTCAAGAAATTATCTGTTGTTTCTATTTGTTCTTCGATCAAACAATTCTTTTAGGTTTAGGTTATTTAGTCTCTAGTTAATTTTAATCCTTTCTTCAGAGACCCTTTGCTGAATATAATTTTTATTACATTGTGGTCAGTAAAGGATATGTTTAATATTTCTGTTTGTTTGTTTGTGAGGTTTTTATGCTTTAATATAGAGTCACGTTTTTGTAAGTGCCATGCATATTTGAGAAATCCATACACTTATTTCTGTCCTGATTCAATAATCACCAGATATCTATCAATACTAACTTTTCTAAAATTTAATTCAGGTGAGGACTTTAACTTCTTACTCTTTTTGTGCTATTTCTCTATATTTTTAATAATATTTCCTCTAATTACATGGAAAGACAATTTTTAACATTCAATTTTTAAAATTTTGAGTTCCAAATTCTCTCCATTGATCTCCCTTCAACCCTGCCCTGTGAAACAGTAAGCAGTTTAATAAAGAGTATACACATGCAATCATACAAAATATATTTCCATTTTGGTCTTGTTGTGAAAGAAGACACAGACCAAAAAAAAAAAATGAAAAAAATAAAGAAAGTTATAAATAGTATGATTTGATCTGCATTCAGACTCCATCAGTTCTTTCTCTGGAATTTCTCACATTTTTCATTGTGAGTCTTTTGGAATTGTCTTGGATCATTGTATTGTTGAGAATAAGTTATTCACAGTTGATCATCATACAATATTGTTACTACTGTGTACAGTGTTCTCCTGGTTCTGCTCACATCACTTTGCATCAGTTCATATAGATCTTTCCAGGTTTTTCTGAAATCTTTCTGCTTGTCAATTCTTATAGCACAATAGTACTCCATTACAATTTTATACCACAACTTGTTCAGACAGTTCCCCAATCAATGGCTCTACCCTCAATTTCCAGTTCTTGGCCACCACAAAAGGAGCTGCTATAAGTATTTTTTGTACACGTATATCCTTTTCTCTTTTTCATGATGTACTTACAGTTTGGTTGTCCTTTATGCATTGTTCTTCAGAATGGTTGGATCGGTTCACAACTCTGCCAACAGTGCATTAGTGTCCCAATTTTCCCATAACCTCTCCAACACTTATCTTTTTCCTTTTATTTCATATTAGCCAATCTGATAGGGGTGGGTGGTACTTTAAAGTTGTTTTAATTTGCACTTATCTAATCAATAATGATTTAGAGGATTTTATATTAATATTTAAAGCTTTGATTTTTTTCATCTGTTTATATATTTGACCATTTGTCACTTGGGAAATGACATGTATTTTTATAAAATTGCCTCAGTTCTCAATGTATTTGAGAAAAGAGGCTTTTATCAGAGACCCTTGCTGTAAAAAATTGTTTCATAGCTTTCTGATTTCCTTTTAATCTTGGCTGCATGGCTTTTAAGAAAAACTTTTTAAATTTAATATAATCAAAATGATCAGTTTCATACCCTGTAATGCTCTTTGTCTCTTGTTTGGTCATAAATTCTTCCCTTTTCCATAGATATGACAGGTAAACCATTTCTTGCTCTCCTAATTTATTCATGACATCACCCTTTATGTCTAAGTCATGTTCCCATTTTGATGGTATACTGTATAAAATGTTGGTCTATACTTAGTTTCTATCATATTGTTTTCTTGTTTCCCAGCAGTTTTTGTCAAATAGTGTGTTCTTGCCCCAAAATCTAGGGCTTTTTTATATCAAACACTATGTTGCTATGGTAATTTACTAGATGTCTTGTATACCTGATCTATTCCCCTGATCCACCACCAAATTGCTTTGATGATTACTTTATAAGATTTGAGGTCTGGTACAGATAGACCACCTTCCTTAAAATATTTTTCTTTTGTTCTTCCAGATGAACTTTGTTATGTTTTTCTAGCTCTATAAAATAATTTTTCATAGTTTTAATAAAATGACACTGAATAAATAAATTAATTTAGGTAGAATTGTCATTTTTGTTATATTGGCTCATCCTACTATAATGGTAATAGAAATTTGAAGATCTTCCCCACCCCTTAATAAGCCTAAACTGAACTTGATAACCTTTCCTGATTTGAAAATATACTGTGCTCACCTGGAGCCTGTGGTGGGAGGCTTGTTTTTCAGGAAGGCACTACTTTTGTTACTTTGTAGTCAAGTGAGTCAGGAGGATTATGATGTTCTTTGACCCTGGAGAGAGCTATAGGTAAGGTTTTGCTTTGGGGCTCACTTTGGGAAGAGTTGTGTGATTTGGCCAGATGAGACTGGGCAGCCATTGAGCCTCCCAGCTTTAAAAACTCAGATGTTGGTGCTTCTCTCTCTGGTGACTTAACTAGGTATGAATGTAATGGTCAGACAGCTAGAAACCCTGTCTGTTAAATTGTGTTATTTTCTCCTGTAAATTCTCTGAAGTTTAGGGTGCTGACTTTTTTCCCCTGAACTAGGTAAATGATATATGTTTGATTGATTAAAATAAGATTGTTAACCCTTTTTGAGTTCCTTTCCTTTAGAAAAGCAGATCAAAGAACTTGTACTAGCAGCCATCCTGGGTATGCTAGGGTGCTTGCTACTACACCTACCCATGAGCAACTGATATATTTCCAATTGTTAAGATCAGACTTTATTTGTGTGAAAAGCATTTTGTGTTTCTGTTCATACAGTTCCTGGGTTTGTCTTGACAAGTAGATTCTCCAGTATTTTATACTGTCTGTAGTTATTTGAAATGGAACTTCTCTATCTCTGCTGCTGGACTTTGTCAGCAATATATAAAAATGCTAATGATTTGTATGGGTTTATTGTATATCCTGCAATTTTGCTGGTTAATTATTTCATCTAAGTTTTTAGTTGATTCTCTTTATTCTCTAAGTATACCATCATCTGCAAAGAGTGATGTTTTTGTGTCCCCATTGCCTATTCTAATTCCTTCAATTTCTTTTTCTTCTCTCATTGCTATTGCTAACATTTCTAGTGCAATATTGATTAATAGTGGTGAAAATGGGCATCCTTGTTTCTCTCCTGATCTTACTGGGAAGGCTTCTGACATCCCCATTACAAATAATGCTTGCTGATGGTTTTATATAGATACTATTCATCATTTGAAGGAAAGCTCCATGTATTCCTATTCTTTCTAGTATTTTTTAATAAGAATGGATATTGTATTTTGTCAAAAGCTTTTTCTGCATCTACTGAAATAATCATAGGTGATTTCTTTTGGTTTTGTTATTGAAATGGTCAATTATGCTGATAATTTTCCTAACATTGAACCATTCCTGCATTCCTCATGTAAATCCTACCTATTCATAATGTATGATCTTTATGGTATATTGCTGTAATCTCCTTGCTAGTATTTTACCTAAATTTTTTGCACTGATATTCATTAGGGAAATCAGTCTATCATTTTCTCTCACTTTTTTTACTCTTTCTGGTTTAGGTATCAGGACCATAATTGGTCATAAAGGGAATTTGGCAGGATTCCTTCTTTGCCTATTTTTCAAATAGTTTATATAGTAATAGAATTAATTACTCTTTAAATGTTTGGTAGAATTCATTTATGAATCCTTCTGGTCCTGGGAATTTTTTCTTATGGAGTTCATTGATAGTTTTTCAATTTTTTTTTCTAAGATGAGGTTATTTAATTATTTTATTTCCTCTTTTATTAACCTAGGCAATTTATATATTTTTAAATATCCATCCCATTTCACTTAGATTGTCAGGTTTATTGGCACATAATTGATCAAAAATAGCTCCTAGGGGTGGCTAGGTGGTGCAGTGAATAAAGCACAGGCCCTGCAGTCAGAAGGACCTGAGTTCAAATCCAGCCTCAGACAGTTGACAGTTGACTAGCCATGTGACCTTAGGGAAGTCACTTAACTCCAATTGCCCTGCCTTTCCCCATCCAAAAAAAGCAAAAAAAAAAAAAAAATAGCTCCTAATAATTGTTCTAATTTCCTTTTCATTGTGAAAAATTCATCCTTTTCATTTTTAACACTGGTGACTTGGTTTTCTTCCTTTTTTAAATCAAATCAACCAATGGGTTGTCTATTTTATTGTTGTTTTTTTCATAAAACCAACTTTTAGTTTTATTTATTAGTAGAATGTAGTTGTTGGGTTTTTTTAACTTTTAATTTTATTAATCTCTCCTTAAGGATTTCAAATTGTGTGCTTAATTGGGGATTTTTAAATTTATTCTTTTTCCATCTATTTTTAGTTGTATGACCAGTTCATTGGTCTGTTCTTTCTCTATTTTATTAATGTAAGCATTTAGAGATATAAAATTTTCCCTAAGCACTACTTTGACTGCATCAGATAAATGTTGGTATGTAGTCTCATTGTTGTTATTCTCTTTAACTAAATTTTTTTATTATTTCTATGACGTTCTTTAACCCACTAATTCTTCAGAATTAGATTATTTAATTTCCAATTAATTTTAATGTCTTTCCATTGCCATTTATTGAATATAATTTTGATTGCATTATGATCCAAAAAGGATATATTTAATATTTCTGTCTTTACACATATGATTGGGAGGTTTCTATGCCCTAATATAGTCAATTTTTGTGTAGGCGCCTTGTAGCACTGAAGAAAAAGGGATTATTCCTTTCTATCCTCATTCAGTTTTCCCCAAAGATCAATCATAACTAACTTTTCTAAGATTCTATTCACCTCCTTAACTTCTTTCTTGTTTAATTTTGTTTAGATATTTCTAGTTCTGAGAGGGGAAAGTTGACATCTCCCTCAAGAATAATTTTACTATCTATTTCCTCCTGTAACTAATTTAACGCCTTTATGAATCTGAATGCTATAACACTTGGTGCATACATGTTTAGTATTGATATTGCATCATTGTCTATGGTACCTTTTAGGAAGATGTAGTTTCCTTCCTTGTCTCTTTTAATTATATCTATTTTTCCTTTTGCTCTGTCTGAGATCATAATTGCTATCCCTCCTTTTGTTTTTTTACTTCCCCTGAAGCATGGTAGATTCTGCTTTACTCTGTGTGTGTGTGTGTCTCTCTCTGTTTCAGATGTGCTTCTTGTAAACAACATATTGTGCTTCTTGTAAACAACAACAACATATGTTGTAAACAACATATAGGATTCTGGTTTTTAATCCACTCTGCTATCCATTCCCATTTCATGGGAAAGCTCATCCCATTCACATTCACAGTTATGATTACTATATTTCTTCAAAGATCTTGGGGGCAAACTATATGGGCGATCTGCAAGCATTCACTCTACCCAAAGTGATTTGATCTAAGACAAAACCTAATTACTGCCTTTACCAGGTTTGAGTTTTGAAATCTTCTGACCTCAGTTTATGTTTGAGTAACACAGCTCTAAGTTTGTCCCTGCTTGGAGAGCCATTCTATGATTACTTACCTGGAAGTCTGCAGATTCAAAGTGACAGAGTTCTATGCTCCTCCATTGTCTGAATTCACCACCTTGGTCACTCAGCTGCCGACAGCAGCCCAAGTCTGTGGACTGAATCTGTGACTCCATTCCAGGCACAATTCTACACAGCCACTACTTGGTTCTATTCCCACTCCTTACTCAGAGCATAACCTCAGAACAAGTTGAACTGAATCCACAACTTCTCTTTTCCCAAACACAGATGATCTACACTGCCAAACTCCTTACCTTAGTCCACTCTTAGCAACCTACCTCTGGTGTCAGAGTGACACACCTGCTTGCTGGCTCCAATTTCTGCTCTCTATGACTAATACCACAGAGAAAATCTCAAATCCTGTTTTATCTGTCACCACTCCTTGCCATGGTACACAACTTCCCTATATTTGATAGCTCTGCCTAGGACCTTCCTACTTTTGTCACCTCCATAGGCTTTTGGCAATAACTCTGTGCTGACATGGACTGGAAAAGTGATTCACCATGGTTTTCTCCTCCATTTTCCCATTAACTATCCGGGGCAGTGCTCTTCCTGGATCTTTGTTAGAGTGATCATGGGGCAAAACTTAACTAATAATGCTTCCTCCTCCACCATCCTCTTGGCTGCTCTTCTTGCAAAATAACCTTCTAATTGTTTTCTCTGCTTCAAGTGTCTCCCCAGTTCATACACTACTCTTCTGCCAAGGTGATTTTTGTCAAGTATAAATCTGATCATGTCACCTTTCTGCTCAATGAGTTCTAGCGGTTTCCAGTTACCTCTAGGGTCAAATAAAAAGTTCCCTGATATTTAAAATTCTTTGCAAATTCTTTTACGCTTTACTACCTACATGCCCTCTACAGTACAACTATACTTATCTGTTTGCAGTTCCTTAAAAAAATAACATTTCATGACTGACCCCTGTGCTTTTGCATTGTTACCCCCTATTCCTTGAGGACAATCCCATTTTCTGCAGGTGGACTTTTCCTTCTCATGTGTTCAGTCATTTTCAGTTGTGTCCCACTCTTCATAACTCTTTTGGGGAGTTTTCTTAACAAGGATGTTGGAGTAGTTTGCCATTTTCTTCTCCAGCTCATTTTACAGATGAGTAAACTGAAGTAAACAGAGTTAAGTGACTTGACCGGAGTCACACAGCTAATAAGTGTCTAAGGCTAGATTTGAACTCAGGTTTTCCTGACTCCACACCTGGTGCTCTATTCACTGGGCCAACTAGTCATCCTTTCCTTCCCATATACCCCTCCAGATGCTAGAGCAGCAGTTCTCAACCAGTGGGTCACAACCCCTTTGGGGGTCAAACGACCCATTCACAGGGGTCACAGGGTCACCTAAGACCATTGGAAATGTGGAGTGGAAAGGTGGAGTGGAAGTAGAAAACCACTCCTCTATCCATCTCCAGATGGGTCCTCCCACATGCAGATATGCCCACATACGAATATTAAAGGGTCATGGCATTAGGAAGATTGAGAACTACTGTGCTAGAGCCACATATCTTGCATATACCTAGTCATTTACATGTTGTCTTCTCCATTAGAATGTATGTTCCTTGAGATGAGATGGGGGCTTTTTTTTAAGCCTTTCTTTTTATTTCCAGTCTTTAGAACAATGTCTGGTACATAGCAAATACTTTTAAAAGGCTTCTTGACTGATAATTTCCTTGTCTTTGGATCTTTATCTTCCTTCAAAGCTGAACTTAAGAATTGCCTCCTACATGAGACTCTTCTGAACCACTAGTGCCTACCCTACCCCTAAAATGAATTTGTTAATTTCATACATATTTTGTAACTACATACATGTGCCCAAGTGGCTACTCCCAAAATAGAATATAAGTTCATTGAAGGCAGGGTCTGCTTTATTTTTGTTTGTTTGTTCATATAATACTTAGCATATGTTCTGACATGGTATAAATGCTTAATGAACTCTTGTTTATTGATAAATTGATTGATTGATTAATTGAAGTGGAGCATTATTGCATGTAAGAATAATCAGATAAGTTATGTGTAGTATACCTGAATGTCTAGCAGCACAAAGCTGGAGCCAAATATTAAAAGTATAGAGACTAGGTAAGCCTGTGAAGAAGGGGAATTTATGGTAAAGATATATTCTTTCCACTATACCTCCATGAATCTTGGTTCTCACGCGTGCATTACCCTGCAATTTGAAATTCCCAATTTTGACTGTCTTGTTTACTAGTTTTGCCTAGAAGGCCTTTGTCCATAATAAGTCTCATTCACTATTGCCAACCGCCATCATTCTCTTAGCCCAGCGGCTGGGATCTCTATGGCTAACAACAGTTAGAAACCTTTTCCTACTCAGTGAACTCTGCCTCTGTTATTAACCCTCTCACTTTACAAGTCCAGTAACTTATAAAACACCACAAAAAGCAGAACAGGCAGCCCCTAAGTTGGTTATTAGTTGAACAGATTATAATAAGGCTGTGTACCTAAAAAATACCTCTCACTATTCTTCACTCCATTAGTCTACAAGGACATAAGACATTCTTTCCAACTAGGTGGCATAGTAGATAGAATGTCAGGGCTGAAGTGAGGAAGACCTCAGTTCAAATCTCACCTTAGATATTTACTAGCTAAGTGACCCTGGGCAAGTCACTTAACCTCTACTTGCCTCTGTTAACACATTTGTAAAATGAAAATAATAATAACACTTACCTCTCAGGGCTATTGTGTAAGTTAAATGAGATAATAATTGTAAAGCAATTAGCATGGTGTTTGGCACATAGTAAGAGCTTTATGTCATTTATCATTATCAATACTGTTGCTATTTAAGTAACTTCTTTGGGATGAAAACATCTAAGAGGAGAATTACAAAAATAGGAATACATTACCTGAGAAAAGGAATACAACACCTAAAAACAAGGAAGACGCATGTGTTGGTGGAAATAAAGATGACTTCAGAGTCAGTGGGCCTGGATTTGAATATGGGCTCCTCTACTTTGTTACCTGTGTGACCTTGGTCAAGTTATTTAACTATTCTGTGACTTAATTTCATCATTTGTCAAATTAGAGAATTAGATTAAAAGCCTTTAATTCCTTTTCAGCTCCAAATCTTATCCGTGAACGCATTATCCCAGAGGTTTTTGTTGTTTTTGCTTTTGTTATTATTTAATCTAAAACTCTAATTTCATCAATGTAAGAAAGTTCAGAAATTGAATATGGAGATTCCCTCCATTCATGCAAATTTGGCACTTGTCTGTAGCATAGTTTTAGTAAGTTTCATACTGCACTGAGAAATTAAGAGACTTGCCTATGGTCACACTGCAAGATGTGTCTAAAACAGGATTTGAACGTCAAACTTTCTTACTCTGAGCCCAGGACTCTGTTCACTCTAGCTTGATGGATTTTCTACTAGATTAATTAACAAATTAGTTCTCCACTTGCAAGAATCAGCGTCCTGAGAGAATAGATTACAGCACAAATCGATTTTACTGAAAAGCAAGGAAAGGAGAATTCAAAAGTATGTCATAGTGTACAGTGACAACAGATTTAGGTAGGTCAGTAACAGGAGTGGGAGTATGACAAAAAAAAAAGTGTCCCCTTTTATACCCAATGAGTACCTCGTACTCGGGCTACATGAAAATGATAGGATAGCACTGAAAACAAACTTCTCACATCACAATTTTGCATCACGATGATAAAATCTGGAGCATGCAGATGACAACTTGGATATAGACTTTTGGTTGTTTTTGTCCTAAAGTCTCTAGAATTTGGGTTCTGTCCTTCTTTGTGGAGATAGTGTTCATATTAAACAGAGGTTACAAAATTGTTGAGCTCCTTAGGCCCATGACTAATGCCATCCCTGATGGACTGGTGGCAGGTGCAGCAAGGCCTTAATAGCTAAAAACATCACAATCTAATAGGTCTCTTTAGAAGGAATTATTGCTTGATTTCAGCTATGGCTTATTACAAAAATCCAATTCACTCACAATATAGAAAGTAATATTTTTGGTCTTGTAAACAGTTTGACTGGTAAATGTGGGAGAAGTGCTGGCAGCAAGCACCTACCTTCAATATTTTGATTAGTTCTGCTCGGCTTGTAGCATCAGTTTGACTGAACGTAAGATTGCACACATTAACTGGAGCAATGCCTTTACAGTGACTTGGCAATTATTTAGCCATTATGTTTGGGCCCCGAAACTTGCAGTCCTTACCAAATAAATGTTTTAAAGAGATCATTCTGAGATCACAACAGTTTCATCCCTGAAAAAAAGTTGCTGAGAAAAAAAAAATGTGGTATAGTTAAAAATATACCTCTTCCATGGAAGAACTCTATCGGAGCAGTGGTTAGCATCTTCATAATCATCAAAATCCTCAAAGAGGAAATGAAATTTAATGGTACAAAAATTAATCCAGTATGTCAAGTCAGGTCAACAACTCATTTATTAAGCACATATTATGTGTAAGGCACTATATTAAGCTCTAGGGACACAAATAAAAGCAGTAGGAAAGATTTGCTTCACCTCAAGGCGTTCACATTTTAATGGGGAAGAAGGGAAGAGAATAAGTGTTTATTCAGCACCTACAAAATGTCAGGGTACTCTGCTAACCCTTCACAAATATGTCATCTGATCTTCATAACAACCTTGTGAGTTAGGTGTTTTTATACAGCAGAGGAAACTGAGGCAAGCAGATATTAAGTGACTAGCCCAAGGTCATACACTTAGGAAAGGTCTGAGGAAGGATTTGAAATCAAGTCTTCTTGACTTGAGGAGACATGACTAGAGGAGAATACTTTATCCACTAAAACTACCTGGAAAATTACTAAAAACTACCAGAAGAAAGACAGTACATAAAAAGGAGTTGAAAAATAGGGGGAGGAGGAAAGACAAGGATGTGTGGAGAGTTAGAAGCAGGTTTCGGGGAGGGCTGATCTTGTTTCTTACCTCAAATTGGAGATTCTAGTAAGAATTCATCAATAAGAGAAGGAGGTCAATGGGGCAGAGGGATATTCTGGGGAGAGAAGGCCACAGGAGATGAAGGAACCTAAATATTTCATATTCAGAAATAACACATAAGTACTGATGTAAATTTTTCAGATGGGAAGTAAGCAGTAAATTGTTATAATTGTCCCATATTCATCTCCAAACAACCATAAAATAGTACCTCAAAACAAATCCTGAAACAGTATAACCAGCAAAAAAAAAAAGGAATGAATCTATCTTTTAGCCCAAGAAACTTGAAAGATCACCAAGAAAAGTCTGTCTCTCTCAGACAAAAGAAGAACATAGTCCAAGACGGGAAGTGTCCCTATAAGGCAGCAACAAGCCCCACTTCAGCAAACCAGTGGAAGATCCTGAGCCCCCATATGGTGGAGCAAGCAATGTCGTGAGAGTCATTTTGAAGGAGTGAATAGAGAATGGGCCCTGAAGTAAGAAAAACTGGGTTTCAAGTCCCACTCCCAATACATCCTAGCTATGTGATAATGGCTAAGTCACTTAGCTTCTCAGTGCTCTTGGCAGTTTCAGAGAAGGTGCCAATCTGCATTGGTAGAAAAAGTTTCCTCCTCTAGGAGTTTTCTATGCCAATAAAATCAAAATTCTCAACCCTATACCTATTCTAAAAAGCAATTAAAATCTGGTTTTTGCTATTATTATTTCAAGAACTAGGAAACAAAAGACCTGCGTTATAGTCCCAGTCTTGCTACTTAAGCTGTGAAACATAAAGCCAGCATGTCAGTTGTTTGAGGGCTCAGTTGCCAAATTTGCAAAAATCAGAAAACTGGACTAAATTAATTTTAACCTCACCCAATTTTAACCAGGTCAAAAGAATTAAAACTCCAAACCACGAAAAGAAGAAACTTCAGATGCCCTAAAAACAAAGATGAACTCAGTTCAATTATTTGTCAATTGATATGATGATTTAAGATGGCCCATCTTGCTTCAGTTCCTGTTCCTCTTTGTAGTGTGGAGCTGACAATGGATTTCTGATGATTCTACTGCCCAGTGCAGCCTCTGGAAGATCCTATCATTCTGAGAAGGCTTAACATAAAGCCCAGTTGACTGACAGCATGTGTTATCTGAGAGTCATCCTACTGAATTGACAGATTCATTGCCAGAAAATGGACCATTGAGTAGTTAATACTTTTTGGTAAAAGCAAATCATTAATCTTTTTCCTGAAGTATGAAAGGTTTGTGATTTCCCTTATTGGAAGGACCACTCACATGGGCATCTTTAAAATATTAAAATACGGTGGCTCTACAAGTTCAATCTATGAAGTCATTGGTATCAAAATATGTAATTTTCTATATATTAAAAAAGCCATATTAAATGTGCAATTTTCAGTGAGAATATTCAGGACTTGAAATCCAGGACTTGATCTTTGGGCCCGTCTTTTACTTCTAGGTGTAGAACAACCCATGAATGTGAAAAGAACTCTGCTCAGAGAAGATTATGTGTCAGATTCATCTGAAAGTTTTGATACAGAAACATCTGTCATTTTTCTTAAAATGGAAAAGTGTCTCTGTTAAGACAAACTGAAATGTGACCATGATTTGATAGATGTCTTAGGCAGGTGCCTAAATTACAGAAAGATAAATTGAGTTGCCTAAGATTACATAACTACTAAATGTCAAGGGCAGGATTTGAACCCTTGTCTTTCTTATTCCAAGGCCAGCACCTGTCCAATTTGCCACATTATTGAATATAAAATGTTTTATAAGGAGGGAAAAAAAATCTTCCCATATCACTAACATAGTTACTTCATGGAAAAGAAAAAGTCTGCTTTTCTTAATATCATTATACATTTAGGTGTTCTTACCCAGTCAACTCAGCTGGATTAACCCTATTCAAGACCCTCAAAGTGAGAGTTTTAGACTTCTCACGAGTCCTAGAGACTGAAATGTATTTACATTTAATGAAATAAAAAGGATTTTTAATATTTGGCTGAGATATAAGCCCACAAGAGCCATGAAATTCAGAGTAAATATTCCCACGTTAATTGAAATTTTTATTGTCAAATATATTTCACGGTTTATTCATGCAGAGAAGTGCTTCTTGTCTTTTAACCATTCAGATGGTTTTGCTGACATACCAGATGCTATTTTCCTTTAAATGCCAATTTTGGGGGTGACATTGTTTTATCTTGCATGTTAAAATGTTGATTTCTCCCTTTGGGTTGAATATCATAAACTCACAGAATTCAGAGTGAAAAGAAACCTCAGTGATTACCTAAATCCAAATCCCCTCTGAAAATCTTAACAATTTAGTCTTTGAAGATTTCCTGCCAAAGAGAACCTACTCTCTCCCAATGTATTCCATTGCATTTTTTAATATCTCAAATTGTAAGGAAATTTTCACTTCTATCAAGTCTAAATCTCCCTCTCTGAAATTTCTATTGTTTTTAGACCTGAGGCTGAGCAGAGCAGGCATAAACCTTCTTCCATTCAATGATCCTTCAGATGCTTGAAAATAGTTATACCTGATTTACTTCCTCTATTCTGTGATTCTACCTACATGACCCTACAGTAGGGAGACAGAATTAATATAAACAGATATCAGTGCAATGCAACAGAGGGAATTAGCTTGTTTAATTAACACACATTCAAAAGGATTTGATTAAGAGAATATTTGAAGACTTTTCAATAACTTGACAAAGTTATTAAAGTCCTTTGGGCTGCTTAAGGAGAATCTTGGATCTCAAGGAAGGATTGATCATCAAGTTGCCCTAAATTTCTTTCAAGGATATTTGTTCTCTGTTCTTCCAGTGATTTCTAAGTGTGTAGCTTCTCCCTTTCTTCCTTTTCACTAAACCAAAATGTATCTGACTGTGCTTAGAAAAGCAAATTAATGAAGTCTGACAATTAACAAAGTGAAGCTAGAATGATAAAATTTCTGATTGTTTTTCATCCGGATTGCTATTTTCTAGCCCTCTCTCATTCAAACCAAAGTCAATTGCAAATCATGTCATCATTTCCCTAATGTCATGGTCCTCTTCGAAAATGGACAAACACAACAACCTTTTTCATCCTTAGTTAACCCTCTCTATAGCATTCACTTCTCCTTGTCTTTCCAACCTTCTACCTCCACTCTTAACCCTTATCTTTGGTATGGCAAATAGGCTCAGTTGATTCAAACACAACACTAGTAAAGCCAAGTTTCTGGGTTATATTCCTATGTGGATCAATTTTTCTTGGCTCTTTTATGTGATTGTAGATTGTACTCCCTAACTCCATAGCCTTCTATAAAAGCTAATGCTGATTATTGGGAAAACATAGTCAAAATACAAAAATTAATCAGCACCACTCATAATATGTGCCCTACCAATTTTGGGTCATCCTTTATATACAAAGGATAACATAATGCATATTACATAAATTTTCCTTGCAATATCTCTTTCAAGCAAGTAAAAGATAGACCAGTTATCTATAGGTTAAAGTAAAACAAGATCAGAAATGTTAAGCAGTACTCTTAAGTAGTACTCCTAAGATGACACAAATATGCAGGAAAGACATATTTATTTTCAACAATGAAATGAAAAAAATCACACTGTTTGAAACTCTCAAGCCTCTCAAATTATTTTTAATAAGAAACAATGAAACTGGGCCTCAATCTTCTCATCTATAAAATGAGAAAGTTGTACCTCCTCTGGTTCTACGATCCTATGACTGCTAGAAAGGCTTTGGCTTCTCTTAAGAAAACAGCTGTCTGGGTTTCACTACAATACAATGTGCTGTTTTAAAAATAACATTGGATCCTACATTTAGTAAGAGAACCAAGAGTAAAATGCAGGTCTTCTGATTTTCCCAACCCAGGGCTTTATCTAAGTGAGCTAGCCTGTACAGAGACTATTGTGCATATACAAGAAAATAATCATGTAGCCTGGAATCAGGGCACTTCAGATGGGCTCATTCATGTCCTAGTTTGTGCTGACCAAATACAATTTCCTGATTTAAATGTTTTTACAAAGGCTTAGAAAAGACTCATAAGGTTCCTTGGAGATCAAAGAGCCTTTTTAAAGACAACATTTTGATGAGTCAAGTGTAAATAAATCAGAAACATACAGATTAAATTTCCCTTGAAATATACAGGAGAAAATAAATTAAGGGAAAAAAAGTGCTTTGGGCCAAATTCGTTTGGGACGCCATTGAACCCAAACCATTTTGGAGGAAAAATGTTTATTTTGTCAGACTCTTCTGTTGTCAAGTCCTAAATTGAAAACTTCTTCAGCTTAGCAGATGACAGATTTCATTCATCCCCTTCTCTGAGGTCTAGTTATCCCAAGACCTACCATGTGGATAAAGGCATTAAAGTTCTATCTAATATACACATAATCACAAGTCACCTGAGTAAGTAATAAGATTTATAAGGCACATATGAGTATTTTATTCTCATAGAGTGAGTCTTAGGTGGCTTCATCTAGCAAGTCCTTGGAGTTGACGGCTTGTCAACAAAATTATGAAATCATATTTTTTTGGACTATTTATAATTATCAATTGCAGATTCAAGTATTCTGCTTGGCTCTAACTACTGAAATGTTACCTGGCTCCAGATTAAGATCTTCCTTCTCCAGCAGCTTATTATTTAGACATTTATGGAACTTTGCTATAGCACTGATTTTATTGCTAAACAATGGTTGGATTGAATCAATTGAATGACTCTAGCACTCATGGACAGCAATAAAATATTATTACTCAGGATTTGTTGGCAAACAGTAATATAATCAAGATACAATACTTTTGAGTTGTTTGAATAGTAAAAGATGGAAGCAGTGGATTATACATGAATTTTCAGCAATCTTATACTTTCAAAAGTCTTCCCATATAATTCTCTTTCATTAACAGGGAGTGTCAAGATTCAGTATGGTGGCATTGAGTATTTCAGCTAATATTTGAATTTTTTTTTTTGTTTTGTGTAGGGGAAAGCATTGGACTTTATAATCAAAAGACCTAGACTTGAATACTGACTCCCTTACCTAACTATTGTTTTAGTTATGGTTCTTTATCAAATACAATGAACATGAACCATTCTGGATATGTGGATTAAGATAAGAAAAGCATTCAACAAGGTGGTAAAATCATATAAAATTAATCTATAAGGAAGTTCCTTGTGGTCTCAAGAACTCCTTACGAGCACTTTTATGTGCTCCTTTCCTGAAGGGCCCACAATTATGTCCCAGATCAATCTGCCTGGGGCAAAGTTAACTCCAAATGATTCAAGTCACTTTATAATTGCTTAGCTCATAACAGCCCCAGTTGCTGATATGGGAATGTGGAGATTAACTCAGTCTACCCCAACTCAATTAATGTCTTGGTCCCAAACAATTGCATATCCTTAAGTAAATCATAAACCTGTTTCCTCATATATAAAATGGAAGTAAAACTAAGCCTTCCTACCTTATGAGGTTATTGTAAGGACAAGATGAATAACATATATAAAACATTTTATCAATTGTAAAGCTCCACATTTTTGTAAGTTGTTGCTGTGTTGGTGGCTGTGGTTATATTCTTTTATTCAACAAATATTTATTGAGTACAGTGGGTGAAATAGGCAAAGAGCTGCAGCAGCTAGTGTCTTTCAGTGCATCATTCTCTCTTCTTATTGAAACCAAAAGACTTAGCTATTGAGTCAAGGATTTCAGAGCCCTGGAAAAATTCTTCTCTGTCTGTTCCAATGCATAGATTTCTTTGATTTAAGTAAGAACAGCTATACTTGGACAATAGATTCTTTATCTCCTGTAGTTAAGAATATACATTTTCTCTAACAAGTATAGTATTCTTTTTGTATTGCCATCTCTGTTTTATAAATAACTACCTCTCTTTTCTTTATTTCACACAATGTTATTCTCAATAATGTTTAGCTTATGAATGTTGCAAAAAAATGTATGTAAGGCAACTCATATAATACTCAGGATAGATTGCCATCCATTTTGCAATCTGCCTCCACCTGCTAGAATAAATGGCTATTGCTTCACTCTCAATTGACTATTCACTGCTATTATGCAAGCCTGACCTCAAGAACCAAGACTGGTGAGTGATGACCCTCTTGAGTCCCTAAAAAAATTCTATCATAGTACTTTACAATACTGTGTTCCGTGAGAGATACTAAGATGTACTAATGGATTCTGCCCTTAAGAAGCTTATCATTTAATGGAGTTGTACATAGTGATGATGGTAGCTTTGACTCAGGGATCAGCAAAGGATCATCAGATAATCACTAATGTCTCTTAGTAAGCTTGAGAATTTTCAATAAGTGATTGTATGATTGCAAGACCAACACTAGCCACAGATTTTCCTGAGGAAGTAATGATTTTCCCAAAGAAGATATATCCAACACCATCATTTGTGGATTGGCTTTCAGAGTTGTCCCCAGTCCTGCAATGTTATTTCCATATTTAGACCATTCTTGTGCAATAGTGCTAGTCCTCCTTATGATGAATGATTGCTGTCATCTTCCCAAAACACACTAAAATTGTCACTACATGGAGCCTCCAAGAGTGTAGGAAAATAAAAAGGAGTATCTAGAGAGCAGCAGCAAAGTTTAAACCTCTTTTTGGTCAGCAGTTCTAAAAGTATGGTCCACTCAGCCCTAAGGGTTCCCAAGACTCAAGGGGTCTATGAGGTCAAAATTGTATTCATAGTAATATTAAGACATTATTTACCTATTAAAATATTCCTTCCTTTTCCAATAACATATATGTGTGAGGCCAAGCTCCCCTTAGCTTTACTTAATTTTTAGATGATGCCATTCCTGTCTACATTGAAAGCTTCAGTAGGAAGAAGCTAACTTGAAAGGGCTAGAGTCTGACCTCCATTAAGGGAACACAGCTTTATCACCTTACTTAGGTGTCACAGTGTTGAATCAATAGAGTCCCACCCATTTCCATGTTAGGAAATCTCTTTTTCAATCCTGTAACCCATTAAGTATCATTTCTGTACTGTCCTATCCTATGTAATCTCAATTCAAACAACCAGAAGATGCCAGAGATCAAACATGGCAGCCCCATGAATGTGGGGAACTGAGCACATAGTTGGTAGGTATAAGTTACTAATTATAAAATTATCAAGGAAGGTAGACTAGGAACACCTGATAATACTTCCCTCCATTGGTGCTTTGATGATATCCATCATCATGTCCACCACATTACCAAGAATGACAGGTGATGAGGACAATGACAATAGTTTCAGGATAGAGAAATATGACACAGAATAGGAAAGGAAAGAAAACTCAACATCTAGAATTGAGTATGAGGTATTAGCCTTTTCTGGTAGAGGAGGACCTAGATCTTTTCCAGAGGAAATTATTTCCAATACTTCAAGGAATAACAATGTGATTGCACAGGTACAGCCATATGAGATGAAGACATAGTATGCATAAGATGAATAAAAGTAGTGGCCAGTGGTTGTCCCAGCTGAGGAATATCAAAGTAATTATTTGCAAATCTTATATAAATATAAAGTTCTGCAGTCTTCCTAGAGAACCCAAGACTTTTCATACCTGATAACCACTATCACTTCTAGTGATACATGTGGAAAGAAATTATCACCATAAGGGACCAAATAGGCATTAGTAAGGATTATGAATTTAGGAAATAAACACATGACTTGAATTATCAGTGGCATTTTTTTTACTATTATTAATTAAGGTAGGAGATATGGAAGTAAAAGACAGGTTTTTAAAGGTGAGTAACTGGCTGAGAAAATGGTGTCTAAGAATGGAATAGGAATTTCTGGATGGTGGCTTAATAATATAGGAACAGTGGGACCTTGACCAGGAATGGTAAACACTTACCAAGAACCAGTAATTACATATTTATCGGAAACTTTCTTTATCTAATCCTCAGGTTTTTTAAACTGAAAAGAAAGGATGAGTAAAAAAAGCTGCCTGATAATCCTTGTACCATGGAGAGTCATGGGGTACAACACAGGGGGAATAATAGCCAAAAAGATCAATAGTTCCTAGGAGACCATATACAAAAAAATGATCCTACAATAAAACTTGTGACTTCAAACATCTATACACAACTATATATGAAGTATGGGTAATAAAAATAGTAAAGTAGAGATATTAGTATAAGGAAATAAATTTGACCTTATAAGCACCACTGAGACTTATTGGAATGAGTCTTATGGCTAGAAATTTACAATCGAAGGATCTATCTGATTCAAGAAGAACAAAATAAAAGGTATGATAATAATAAGAATCTATACTTGAGTGAAAAAATTCAAAAACCTGTGGCAAGTAACAGGAGACGGTGTTTTAATGAGGATGAATGAAGGTAAAAATAGAAACTATAGTTCTAAGGGTATTATAGGGGGAAAAAAGAATCAGATGAGGAGTTTGAGGTCCAGGACACAAACTGGGCACATAAGCATACTATTTTAGTCAAGGAGTATTTCCAAGACATCTGATAACACTGTTACTATACCAATAGCAGAACAGGTGAGGAATATGTGACTTGCCTTAATGATAATTTCATCCTTCAAAAGCAGAACTACTGACTATCTGAACCTGATTCAAATACAGAGAAATTTTTTGCAAAGTAGAAATAGCAAGAATCTTCAAGGCAAATAGCCATTCCATTATAGAGTTCATATTAAAAATGGAGGGGAAATGCAGACATAGCCAGACATACACCTAAATTTTAGGAAATACAATTCTGAAGAGTTCAGAAAAAGGATAAGTATGATATGAATATCTTGCCTAATATTTTGAAAGAGACATTATCACAAAAGATATAGGAAAGTCTCAGGATTTAAATTGTGAGGTGCAAATAAAACTGATTCTTATCAGGCCAAAAAAAAGGAGACCATCCTAAAGAAAATTATATTGACATACTGGAAACCTATTAATAAACTCAGATTTTGAAGACACATGTAGGAATGGAACCAAGGGCAAGTAAGTGAAGATGATTACAAAGAGTTGATTGGCTCTGTGAGAATGCCAAGAATGTTAAAATCTATAATATACTAAAATTCATGATGATATAGACAATAACAACCAAAACTATATTGGGGATAGTAGGGAGAGACAGACAGACAGACAGAGACAGAGGCAGAGAGAGACAGGGAGAGAGAGAGAGACAGACAGACAGACAGACAGAGACAGAGAGAGACAGAGACAGAGAGAGAGGAAGAAAGGAAGGAAGGAAGGAAGGAAGGAAGGAAGGAAGGAAGGAAGGAAGAAAAAAAGGAAGAAAAAAGAAAGAAAAGAGAGAGAAAGAGAAAGAAATAGAGAGATACCTCAAAAGAGAGACAAAGAGAAAGGAAGGAAGGAAGGAAGGAAGGAAGGAAGGAAGGAAGGAAGGAAGCAAGAAATAGGGAAGAATGAAGGAGGAAAGAAAGAGAAAGGAAGGAAGGAGGAAGAAGGAAGGAAGGAAGGAAACATAAGAAAAAAGAAAGATAGACTGTAATTAGGTGGTACAGTGGATAAAGAATTGGTCCTTAGTTAAGAAGACCGAAGTTTAAATCTAGCCTCAGCCACAACAGCTGTGTGAGCCTGAGCAAGTTATTTGGCTTGTTTGCCTCAGTTTCCTCAACTGTAAAATGGGGATAATAATAGCATCTAACTCTCAGGGTTGTTACAAGGATCAAATGATATAATTATAAAGTGCTTGGCACATAGTAAGCACTATGTAAGTGTTAGCTATCATTATTATTAATACATACAGAGATTTATTAAATGTGTACTGTGTACCAGGTACCACGCTAAGTATTAGGAATGTAAATAATAGAAAGTAAGACATCCCCTCCTCCCTCAAGGAATTTACTTCCTAATGGAAGTAGACAACACATAAAGAGGAGATGGATCGAGTGGGTAGTACATGCATACAAGGTTTAAAAATAGTGACTGGCAAGTTTTGTGGAGGCCTGTTCCTGGAAAAGTTGAGGCATAAGCTCATTTATGAGTCCAAATAGTTCTAAAGACAGAGTTCCAAGTTGAGAGGTAAAATGAGGATTATGACTGGAGTTCAGGTGTTATATTCTGGAAGAATAGGACCACTGCAAAGGATGAATGGGATTATAATAGCTGATGATATTTTAAAAGTCTAGACTATAAACTATTAAAATCTAATTTCTCTTGTTTTCTTCTCAAAGGAAAATAATCTTTGAGAACAAGAGGACACAAGTTGTTACCAGGGAGTAGAAATTCAAGATAAGTGAGGAGATGGCCAAGGAGCACTCAGGTTCCTTCTATGAATCAAATCCCCAGGACCAGAAGAGTCACATAATAGTATATGGAAAGAGTTGACAAATGCCCGGTAATCTTCAAAAAATCTTGGAAAACAGGGGCTGTGTTGCCGGGAAAATATCACAGTTTTCAAAAAGGGAAAGGGATGAACCCTTCAAACTCTTAATTGGTGGATTTGATTGATTCCTGAAAGAATTCTATTTCACATTTTTAAGGGAATAGTTTGTGAACCCTTAGAAATGGGAGCAGTGACCAATGAAAGCAAGCATGGTTTATCAAGATCAGTCTACGCTAAATGTGTTTCCTTTAGGTCTGCAGTAACTATACATTTACATATATACATATATATATATATATATATATATATCAGGTGAGTTACACTGACATGATATATTTATATTTCAATAAAATGTTTAATGTCTTCCAGGCTATGTTTGTGGATTCAACATAGAAATGTGGTCTATGTGATAAGAGTTCAATTGATTTGAAAATGTTTGTTTAACAACAACAAAAAAGTAATCAATTAATTTAATTCAAAATCAAATTCAACAAGCATTTTTTATGCATCCACTATTTATAAGATGTTGTGTTGATAGTTTTAGAAATACAAAGAAAAAAAAAAAACACAGATTCTGTCCTAAAAGAACTTACATTCTATTACTTTTTTGGAGAGGAGTTTCCAGTGGAGTTCCCCAGGGATCTGTCCCTGGCCAGTTGTTGTTCAATATTTATGACTTAGATTAAATATTGCTTGCCAAATATGCAACCATATAAAGCTTGGAGGGGGGCAATTAATACTTTGGATGTAAGGGTCTGTATCCAAAAAGATCTTAGCAGTCTAGAACAAGGGACCGGGGAAATATAAAGTGAAACTTTACAAGGACAAATATCTATACTTGGGTTCTAAAATTCAAATTCATAAATAAAGAGGGCATTTTAAATGAGCATTAAAGGATAGATATTATTGATAAAAATAAAGATAAAGACTTGTAGACAAGGTCAAGTTTGATTGTTGAATGTACATTATTCAAATTCTTTGAAAATCAGTCAAATGTGGCATATATGGTAACCCTCCTCCATTAATAAGCATATCTTATTAACCAGAATGCCCTGTTCCCCAGTTGTTTTAAATTTCAGTCTGACCCAGTGATTTCATCAGTGTTGGGAATTTCAGATATGGGAACTCCTTGAACAACTTATTAGCAAAATATATTCTTTGGGAAGTTTTCAACACTGCATGAAGGAAAAGTGATTTGCTAATATCACATAGCTAGTATGTGGTCACATAGCTGGTATGTTGACAGAAACAGAACTTGAACTCAGATCTTCCTGACTTCAGGGCTGGTCCTCTACCAGCTATGTTATACTGCTTTATTCTTTACTATATGAGATACAAATTTATACATAAAATAATAATTATCGAAAAGCTAATCTATGACTCTTCTACCAAGATGTTCTTTACATGTAGTCATCTAACACTGTGTTAAAATCAATCCACCAATCAAGAGTTAATAAATGTCTATTACATGTCAGGCACTGTACTAAGTGCTAGGTATATAAAAAGAGGCAAAAGACAGGGCCTGTGTGCAAGGAACTTGTAATTTAATGGCGGAGATATATAAACAAGCTATATGTAGTATAAATGGGAAATAATTAACAGAAGGGAGACATTAGAATTAAGGGGGATTGGTAAAGGCATCTTGTAGAAGGTGGGATTTTAGTTGGAACTTGAAAGAATTCAGGGAAGCCAGGAGACAGACATGAAGAAGAGCATCCCAAGCATGAGGAACAGTCAGAGAAAATGACCAGAGCTAAAAGGTGGAGTGTATTGTTCATGGAACAGCCAGGAGATGAGTGTCACTGATCTGAGAAAGTTATGCAAACACCATTGTAAGACATCATCACACACATGTTTTTATGACTAATATTGTGAGGAAATTAGTCCCTAAATTTACCCTATCTTCAGTAACCCCTCTGCTCCCCACACAGGCACAAGCACATCCCTATCCACTTCCCATTGCGATAATTTCTGATCATCTTTAGTTCAGAATCAGTGGGGAGAGGGGAAGGAGGCTGGCAGTGAGGAGAGATAATGCAATAAAATTGAAGGTATGGAAAAGGCTGCATAATCTAGCACATCCCCAACGTGAAAGCTACAGAAACCAACATCTCTGATAACCCAGAGTGTAAATCCTTTATCTAGTAACTGACACCAGTGTGAAAATCCTGTAAAACAGAGTAAAAAGACAAAAAGCAATGAAACTAATCTACGATTTGGAAGGGTTGTTAGTTTGCTTTTTTTTAAAGTAAAATGTCTGACCTGAGGTTTTTTTAAACAGTGGTGATGGATACATATAAATTACTAGCCTTCCCTTTGATTATAGATCTGCTCCAGGAGCAAAAAGAAAGAGGCTAGATGGGGGACATATGAACTAATTCATTTTCACCAAAATTTATAAACCATTATTCCTCCTAATATATCAGATGACATTTATTTTACAAGAACTACTAAATCATGAAGTTGGAGTGGAAGAAAGAGGGCTGGACCAGTAGTCAAAAGATCTAGATTTGAATCCAAGCTCAGGAACTTATTAGTTGTGTGGCCATGAAAAAGTCATTTAACTCCTGTAAGTCTCTGTTCATCTACGGAATGGAGATAATAACACTTTCTATGTCACAAGGTTATTTCTAAGACAGGGTTTTGTACTATGTAAATGCACTGTGTAAATTGTAAGTTATTTTATTAACAATTATAAAAATACTATCTAGTAAGAAATATGATGATCCATATTGGAAATAATTTTCTGTACTCCATGTAGGAGGATGAACTCACTCTAACAAGTAACATTCCAATTGATTGGTGAATTTGCTAATTTAAAAATAAAGTTTTGGGGAGCCAAGATGGGGGCATAGAAGCAGCAAGTTTTTGCAGTTCGCACATAGCATCCTCAAATACCCATAAAATATGACTCTAAACAAATTTTAGGGCTCCAAAACTCACATAAAAATACAGAAAAACACATCTCCCACTGAAGGCAGCTTGGCACAAAGGGCTCAGCACAGCATGCTGGGAGCCAAAACCAACCCAGCCTGAAACCGCGACTTGGCCCCAGGCGGCCGGATAGAGCCACAGCTGGAGCTTCAGGAGAGTGGATCAGCAGCAGCTGTGGCAGTTTCCAGAATTATCAAGCCATAACAAACAAGGACTAAGTGAAAGGTCAGTGGATCTCAGCTAAATTTGGGGGAGAAAAGCATCTGGCCAAACTCCATCCAGGGCAAGGAAGCGGCAGAAGTGGCAGCCCTGCAGCCACCTCCACGTGGCTGCTTCAGAGCTCCCAGCCTGCAGACTGCAGAGGGGCCAAGTGATTGTTTGGAAGCTAAGTGCTCTTGCCTTGAGCACCCTGGATCCAGATTGTGGTCTTGGGTGGTGGTCCTGGGGTGCATTTTCAGCGAGCCAAAGTTGGTAGGGCCTGTAGGAGCCTCCCAATAACTCCAGCAGCTGTGAAAACCCCAGCAATTTGGGACAGAGCTTTCCCCTCTGGAAGCAGAGTTCCACAGAGCTAAAAAATCAATTACTTTCACTGGCAACATGAGAAGGCAAAGGAAACAAAGTAAGAACAGCAACCGAACTCTAGAATCTTCTTTTGGAGACAAAAAGGATCAAAGTATGGAATGGGAAGAAGACAACACAGTCAGAACTTCTGCACCAAAAGCTTCCAAGAAACATCAAGACTGCCTAAAAGCCACAGATCAGTTTAAGAAGGATTTTGAAAACCAAATAAGAGAAGTGGAGGAAAAATTGGGAAGAGAAATGAGAATGATGCAAGAAAATCATGAAAAGAGAGTCAACAACCTGACTGAAGAAAATAACACCTTAAAAAATAGATTAACTCAAATGGCAAAAGAGGCCCAAAAAGCCAATGAGGAGAAGAATACCTTAAAAAGTCAAATTTGTCAGATGGAAAAAGAATCTCAAAAGCTTTCTGAAGAGAATCATTCCTTCAGAATTAGAGTGGAGCAAATGGAAGCAAATGACTTTATGAGAAATCAATATTATTAAACAAATCCAAACAAATGAAAAAATAGAAGGCAGTGTGAAATATCTCCTTGAAAAAATCACTGACCTGGAAAACAGATCTAGGAGAGACAATTTAAAAATTATTGGACTACCTGAAAGCCATGATCAAAAAAAGAACTTAGAAAGCATCCTTCAAGAAATTCTCAAGGAAAATGGCCCAGATATTTTAGAACCAAAGGACAAAATAGAACTTGA
>CM053587.1:154331996-154348310 GCA_028646515.1 Pseudochirops corinnae | reverse complement strand
ATAATGTTTTGAATGTTTGTCTTGATTTGTAATGGAATAAACAGAGTGTTCACTATATTTTGTAATCTGAACTCTAAAAGCTGTTCACAGTAGCATTCCTTTGGGAATCTGCTGGTGCATGGCATTACACTGGGTCAAAGTGACAAGTTAATGATTTGTTTAACATAAGCTCCCCTTATTTTACAGGAAGATATTATGCTAGAGTAGTAAAAGATCAGGATTTGGAGCCAGTACAGACTTGGACATGATTTCTGCCTCTGGCCTTTATTTAATCCTTCTATAATCTTCAGTAATTTACCTTGATATCTGATATTGTTTCCTCATCTGTAAAATGGGAATAAGAATACTTAGTTCATGTGTTGGTTGGAGAGAGTTGCTTTACAAACCTTCAAGCAATCTTCAGGGTATTGCACTAAAACTTTTGGAACACTTTAAATGTATACTGCTCTTACAGGAGATAAAGTCCCAGAGAGTTGGAAGGACTTGTGTTACACCTGAATTTAGAAAAAAATCTCTTTTCAGAAGCCCTAGATCTTTCTTCACCATTCTGGAGTTCTTACATTTTTATTATTTTGTATTATAACTATTTGTAATCCATGTCCCATCTCATCTAGTAATTTTAAATTCTCTGGGGAGGGGGCCTTATTTCAACTTCTTTCAATTCAATTCAACAAACATTTATCAAAGCTCTTCAATTTGCCAGGCACTATGGTAGGCACTGGAGAAACATAAACAAAATCATAACAGACCCTGTCCTGAAAGACCTTATATTTTAATATGGGAAGACACACAAAAAGTGGAACTGAAGGCAACCATGGATAATGACAACAACAATAATGTCCAGCATTTATATAGCACTTAATATGTATCAGTCATTGTGCTAAGTGCTTTACAAATTATCTTATTTGATTCCATGGCAACCCCAGCAGGTAGATGCTATTACTTTTCCTATTTTATAAATTAGTAAACTGACTTGCCCAAGGTCAAATAACTAGTAACAGTGTGAGGCTGGATTTGAACTTTGGCCTTCAGTATTCCAGAACTAGTAGCCTATCCATTGCACCAGCTAGCTGCCAATAGGAAGGCAGAGCATAGGGCATGTGGCTTGGAGAAGGTCACTTTATTTACAAATTAACTCTTTCAGCTCTTTGTTTTGATATAGGTTTCTAGAGAAGACGAAGTAGGAAAGTCACTGGGAAGTAACAGTATTATAAAAAGGTAACATGTCCATAAAAATTAAGCCTTTTTAAAAAATTAAATGGAGCATGGTGAAAGGGATGCGAGTTGACCTTTGAGGCCACTTCTAAGTGGAAAAGTTTATGATTTTATGAATTACTTCAATTTGGATCGCAAGGAGTTGAAAGCGTCCAACTGATATCTGACTCTGCAATGGACTTGCATCCCTCCTTCAAGATACAAAAGTTATATATGAATCTTCTCACAAATCTTTGCTAAATTTATGAGAAAAAGCAAGAGTAAGGACAGTGCAATCTAATTAAATCACATATAGACAAACAGCCAGAAAGATATATTTGTATTGTATCTGTGATGAATTTTTTTAAAACTACAAAACATATAAAAATTAAGAAATAGTGAAATAGTATACTAATGCACACTATTATAATAAACATAATAAATAATAATGTACCATAATAAAGACTGATGAATACAAGAAATAAAGAGTGATGTAAATCATACAGAATAAAATGCAATGGTTACAATGTATACTTACATGAATTCCTGATTTCATCATTGCTAAACTAAGAGGTACTTAGCACCTAGTTCAAATTAAGCCTCTGTTAAAGAAACAGAAGGTATGAATTCCTATTGCTGATATAACAGAAAGGGGCTGAACAGGGAACATCAGTTGCTGACATAACAGAAAGGGACTGAAAAGGGAGGAGCAATACTGTATATAAGGAAAAGCCCCAGAGAGAGAGAGTCAGAACTTCTTGGGATAAGCTTCATGGAGGCAGAAGCAGCTGCTGCTGGGGAGGCTGAAGAGGAAAGGCCCATGCTGGAAAGAATGATTTTGATTTTGGGAACCTGGGTGAAGTGATTTTGATTCTGGGAACCAGCTGGAGCTTCCGCTAGGAGCTTCTCCTGGAAGCTGCCGAAGACTTCCAAGGATCAGCTGGAGCTCCCAGAGACTGAGGAAGCATGACTGTGATGCTGGTACATTTTATGAACCTGTTTGTGGCTTTGTTAAGCCTTGACTTCCAGGGAACAGAGACTGTGAAGGATTTAAGGTGGACTGGATACTGTGAGCTTCAGTGTGGCACAAGAACTTCACGAAGGGCTGGACAAATAACTGGAAGCTGTCTGCCATTGAACCCAGGTGACAGTTTGGTAAATCCAGGTAGGAGCTTTGACCATGGAAGGGAATCCAGGGAATCTGAGAGCCTACCTCAGGTCAAGATGAAAAGACCTCACCATGAATACTGACTCTGATGTGAGGTTTTGTTTTGGGACTCACTTTGGACAGTGTTGTGTGATTCAACCAGATGAGACTCTGGGCAGCCATTGAGCCCCTGGCTTTGAAAAGCCAGATGTTGGTGATTCCCTCTCTGGTAACTAACTAGGTATGGATGTAATGATCAGACACCTGGAAGCTCTGTCTGCTGAATTGTGTTATTTTCTGTTGTGTAGTGACTGATGGAATTGTAATTTATTTGTGATTGTACTTTGTGATTGAATTAAGGACTCTGTGATTGACTAAATGAATGTACTATGCAGGAGTGGATACTTTCACTTTTGTATTTTGTGACCCTTAAAGAGGCAAACCTCCTTAAGGATGAATAAATGATCGAGTTACTAAATGATTGATTGACTAAAATGATTGTATTTTGTTCAAAACTATGTGACCACTGTGGTGAAAACTATGTGCCCATTTTAGTGATAAGTTGTTGTGAATGCTGTATTTTGATTTTCTATAATAAGTTGCAATACTGTGAATGCTGTACCTTGATTTCTGTGAGTGTTTTGCCCTGATTTGTTATTGAATAAATAGAGTGTTCACTATACCATGTAAATAGAATCTTGAAAGCTGTTCACAATAGCATTCTTCTGGAGAGCTGCTCATGCTTGGCTTTACAGAGAGTAGGATTCCTTTTCTTACTCTATATGGTACATTAAACCCCTGTCACCCTGGAGAAAAATTATTTAAAATGCAAGTCTGGAACTCATGACAACTTTCCTCAAAGTAGAGTGTTAAGAGAGGTTAAAAGGTATCCAATGTGCAATATCACTCAAGTGTGACACAGCTTTCTATTTATTACACAGGAAAGAAATATGAAAACACAGGACATAAGTGCACTTTAAGAGAATGACTTAAAACAGGATGCAGCAACATAATTTATACTACTTACAATCTATTGAGAAGTAGATTATTAAACTTCAACTGCACAAAAGGCAGTTTACAGGACTGCTGATTAGGTAGTTTACATTACACTCAGGTTCTGCATTGTCTCACTCAAAGTTCTTCTTTTCTAGCAAGCCAGGGCAAAAGTTTGGTTTCCCTTTTTGCTTGTCATCTCCTCTAACAGAGAAAAACTCCTATTCATCAGACAGCTTCATTCAGAACCTCTAGAGCTCTTGAATACCTAAGTTTATTTCCAAGCCTCTACATATACAACTAGAAGTTGATGCTTCATCACCTATTCAAGTAAAAGAAATTTTGTTGTTGCTCAGTTGTTTTCAGTCATGTCCAGTTCTTCATGACATGATTTAGGGATTGCTTAGCAAAGGTACTGGAGTAATTTGCCAATTTCTTCTGTCCATTTTACAGGTACAGAAACTGAGGCAAACAGGGTTACATAACTTCCCTGCGGGCACACATCTGGTAAAATCTGAGATGAAATTTGAACTCAGGTTGTCCTGGCTCCTGGCCCATTATTCTACCTTTCACTTTCAGTCAGTTTGAAATAACTCTTTTCATCTACTCCTGTCGACTTGAATGGGAGAAAGTACAAGTCTTCTTTTAAATCCAAAAGAAAGCTAACCAAACACTGTGTAACATTGAAGAGAAATTAGCATTGTAGCATCGTGTAGCATTGAAGAGAAATAGTAAAGGCAACACTGTGTAGGAAAGATCTTTGATGTCCTTTCTGTTTCTGTAGATTTACACTGAAGTATACTTTGCATTGACTTGAATGGCCCTGTAGAAAAAGGTGAAATGTGAATTTCTCAGTAGGTATTTGGATTAGGTAAATTCAATTCATTGCTGTACATACAGTTCCTGTCATACTACACATTTCCAAGTGGTGGCTATAGCTTTCGCTTTCACTCACTTTGGAAAATGTGTTTTCATCTACTCCCTTTGACTTAAATGGGAGAAAGCACAAGTTGTCTTTTAAATCCAAAAGAAAGCTAACCAAACCATCTGTAACATATGCATTGAAGTGAAGTAGAAAAGACAACACTGTGTAGGAAAGATCTTTGATGTGCTCACTGTCTTTGCAGAGTTACGCTGAAGTATACTTTGTATTCACATAAAGGCCCAGGTAGAAAAAGGTGAAAACGCAAATTTCTCAGGAGCCATTTGGATTAGGTATATTAAATTCATTGCTCTACATACAATTTCTGTCCCACTACACATTTCCAGGTGGTGTCTATACCCTTCACTTTCAGTCAGTTTGGAAAATGAGTTTTCTTCTACTCCCTTTGACTTGAATGGGAGAAAGAAAAAGTCCTCTTTTAAGTTCTTAGGAAAGCTAACCAAAACCTGTGTAACATATGCGTGGAAGAGAAATAGTAATGACAACAATGTGTAGGAAATATCTTTGATGTGCTCTCTGTTTCTATTGAGTTACACTGAAGTATACTTTGTATTGACTGAAACGGACATGGTGAAAAAGCTAAAAACACAAATTTCTCAAGGGGTTATGTGGATTTCTTTCATTCTACTGATTGCTGTGAATACAGTTCCTGTAGCACTACACATTTCTCCTCGGAGCCTAGACCTTTGTCTTTAAGTTGGTTTGGAAAATGAATCATCTACTCCCATTGAATTCATTCTGAGAAAACCTAAGTCTACATTAAAATCCAAGGAAAGGAAAGTAAACTGGATGTAATATAAGAGTTGAGGAAAAAGAGTAAAGACAATGTTGTGTAAGAAAGATCTTTGATGTGCTCTCAATTTCTGTTGAGTTATACTGCAGTGACTTTAATGTCCCTGTAGAATATTGTGGAAACAGGAATTTCTAATTAGATCACTGGATTACTTGAATTCTATTCATTGCTGTGCATATAGTCCCTGTATCACTACACATGTTCCCTCAGAGCCAAGACCTTTCTCTTTCAGTCATTTTGGAAAATGAATCTTCATCTACTCCCAATGAATTCAATCTGAGAAAAACCAAGGATCCATTTAAATCCAAAGGAAAGGAAAGCAAACTGGATGTAATATATGAGATGAAGATAAATAGTAAAGACAGTATTCTGTAAGAAAGATCTTTGATGTGCTCCAAATTTCTGTTTATTTATACTACAGTGACTGAAATGTTCCTGCAGAATATTGTGAAAACGTGTATTTCTCATTAGATCTTTGGAATACTTGAATTCTACTCATTGTTGTGCATACAATTCCTCTATCACTACACACTTCCCCTTGGAGCCTAGAACTTACTCTTTCAGTCATTTTGGAAAATGATTTTTCATCTACTCCCACTGAATTCAATCTGAGAAAAACCAAGGATCCACTTAAATCCAAAGGAAAGCAAAGCAAACTGGATGTAATATATGAGATGAAGATAAATAGTAAAGACAATGTTCTGTAAGAAAGATCTTTGATATGATCCCAATTTCTGTTGATTTTACTGCATTGACTGAAATATCCCTGTAGAATATTGTGAAAACATGAATTTCTCATTAGATCTTTGGATTACTTGAATTCTACACATTGCTGTGCATACAAGTACTGTATCACCTCACATTTACTCTTGGAGCCTAGACCTTTCTCTGTCAGTTTGGAAAATGAATCTTCATCTACTCCCATTGAATTCAATCTGAGAAAACCTAAGTCTCAATTTAAATCCAAGGGAGGAAAGCAAACTGCATCTAACATATGAGTGGAGAAGAAATAATAAAGATATTGTTCTGTGAGAAAGATCTTTGGTGTGCTCCCAATTTCTTTTGATTTATACTGCAGTGACTGACATGTCTCTGAAGAATCCAAAAGAAAGCTAACCAAACTCTGTTTAACATATGTGTTGAAGAGAGATAGTAAAGACAATGCTACGTAGGCAAGATCTGTGACGTGCTCACTGTTTTTGCAGAGTTGCACAGAAGTATACTTTGTGTTCACTTAAAGGCCCAGGTAGAAAAAGGTGAAATCGTGGATTTCTCAGGAGGAATTTGGATTAGGTGTATCAGTTGTTTGCTGTACATACAGTCCCAGTCACACTACACATTTGCAAGTAGTGTCTATATCTTTCCCTTTCAGTCAGTTTGGGAAAAGTGTTTACATCTACTCCCTTTGACTTAAATGGGAGAAAACACGAGTTTTCTTTTAAATCCAAAAGAAAGCTAACCAAACCCTGTTTAATCTATGTGTTGAAGAGAGATAGTAAAGACAATGCTATGTAGGCAAGATCTGTGATATGCTCACTGTTTTTTCAGAGTTGCATGGAAATATATTTTGTTTTCACTTAAAGACCCAGGTAGAAAAAGGTGAAAACGCAAATTTCTCAGGATGTTTATTCAATTCATTCCTGTACATTCAGTTTTTGTAACTGTAATCATTTCCACTTGGAGTCCATACCTTTTGTTTTCAGTCAGTTTGGAAAAAGTCTTCTCATCTACTTAATTTGACTTCAATGGGAAAAAGCACAAGTCTTTTAAATCCAAAAGTAAGCCAACCAACCCTGTGTAACATATGCATTGAAGAGAAATAGTAAAGACAATGCTGTCTAGGAAAGATCTGTGATGAGCTCACTCTTTTTGCAGAGTTGCACTGAAGTATTCTTTGTATTCACTTAAAGGCCAAAGTAGAAAAAGATGAAAACGCGAATTTCTCAGGTGGTATTTGGATTAGGTGTATTCAATTCATTGCTGTACATACAGTTCCTGCTGCACTACACATTTCCAGGTGGTGTCTATACCTTTCGCTTTCAGTCAGTTTGGAAAATGAGTTTTCACCTACTCCATTTGACTTGGCTGGAGAAAGCACAAGTCTTCTTTTAAATATATAAGAAAGCCAACCAAACCCCATGTAACATATGCATTGAAGAGAAATAGTAAAGACAACGCTGTCTGGGAAAGATCTGTGATATGCTCACTCTTTTTGCAGAGTTGCACAGAAGTATTCTTTGTATTCACTTAAAGGCCCAGGTAGAAAAAAGTGAAAATGTGAATTTCTCAGGAGGTATTTGGATTAGGTATATTTAAATGTTTGCTGTACATACAGTTCCAGTCGCAATACATATTTGCAAATAGTGTCTACATGTTTCCCTTTCAGTCAGTTTGGGATAAGTGTTTTCATCAACTCCCTTTGACTTGAATGAGAGAAAGCACAAGTTTTCTTTTAAATCCAAAAGAAAGCTAACCAAATCCTGTCTACCATATGCATTGATTTGAAAAAGTAAAGACATCACTGTGTATTAAAGCTTTGTCACGTTCTCACTGTTTTTGCAGAGTTATATTGAAGTATACTTTGTATTGACTTAAAAGCCCTGGTAGAAAATGTTAAAAACGTGAATTTCTCAAGAGATTTTTGGATTACATGAAGTCAATTCATTGCTGTACATACAGTTCCTTTCCACTGCACATTTCCAGGTGGTGTCTATATCTTTCACTTTCAGTCAGTTTGGAAAATGAGTTTTCTTCTACTCCCTTTGACTTGTATGGGAGAAAGCAAAGTCTTCTTTTAAATCCAAAAGAAAGCAAACCAAACCCTGTTTAACATATTTGATGAAGAGAGATAGTAATGACAACGCTGTATATTAAAGATCTGTGATGTGCTCACTGTTTTTGCACAGTTGCACTGAAGTATACTTTGTATTCACTTTAAGGCCTTGGTAGAAAAAGGTGAAAACGCAAATTTCTAAGGCGGTTTTTGGATTACGTGAATTCAATTCATTGCTGTACATGAAGTTCCTGTAGCATTACAAATTTTCACTCAGAATCTATATTTCCCTTTCAGTCAGTTTCCGAAAAGTGTTTTCAACTCCTCCCTTTGACTTAAATGGGAGAAAGCACAAGTTTTCTTTTAAATCCAAAAGAAAGCTAACCAATCCCTGTCTAACATATGCATTGAAGAGAAAATGTAAAGACAATGCTGTGTAATAAAGATCTGTCATGCGCTCACTGTTTTTGCAGAGTTACACTAAAGTATACTTTGTATTGACTTATAGGCCCTGGTATAAAACGGTGAAAATGCGAATTTCTCAGGAGGTTTTTGGATTATGTGAAGTCAATTCATTTCTGGACATAAAATTCCTGTAGCATTACAAATCTCCACTCAGAGTCTATATATTTCACTTTCAGTCAGTTTGCAAAAACTGTTTACATCTACTCCCTTTGACTTGAATGGGAGAAAGCACAATTTTCTTTTATATCCAAAAGAAAGATAACCAAACCCTGTGTAACATATGCGTTGAAGAGAAATAGTAAAGACAGCACCGTGAAGGAAAGATCTTTGATGTCTTCTCTGTTTTTGCGGAGTTGCACTGAAGTATAGTTTGTATTGAATTAAATTCCCAGGTAGAAAAAGGTGAATATTTGAATTTCTCAGGAGGTTTTTGGATTACCTGAATTCAATTCATTTCTGTATAGACAGTTTTTGTAGCAGTACGTATTTCCACTTGGAGTCTGTATCTTTTGCTTTCAGTCAGTTTGGGAAAAGTGTTTTCATCTACTCCCTCTGACTTGAATGAGAGAAAGCACAAGTCTTCTTTTAAATCTAAAAGAAAGTTAACCAAACCCTGTATAACTTATGTGTTGAAGAGAAATAGTAAAGACAACACTGTGTAGGAAAGATCTTTGACGTGTTCTCTTTTTCTGTAGAGTTACTCTGAAGTATACTTTGCATTGACTTAAATGGCCCTGTAGACAAAGGTGAAAATGTCAATTTCTCAGTAGGTATTTGGATTAGGTAAATTCAATTCATTTCTGTACATACAGTTCCTGTTGCACTACATATTTCCTGGTGTTCTTTATACCTTTTGCTTTCAGTCCATTTGGAAAATGAGTTTTCATCTACTCCCTCTGACTTGAATGGGAGAAAGCAAAAGTCTTCTTTTAAATCCTAAAGAAAGCTAACCAAACCCTGTGTAACATATGCATTGAAGAGAAATAGTAAAGACAACGATGTGTAGGAAAGATCTGTGATGTGCTCACTGGTTTTGCAGAGTTACACTGAAGTATACTTTGTATTCACTTAAATTCTCAGGTAGAAAAAGATGAAAACATGAATTTCTCAGAAGGTATTTGGATGAGGTGTATTCAATTCATTGCTGTTCATACAGTTCCTGTCACACTACACATTTCCAGGTAGTGTCTATACCTTTTGCTTTCAGTCAGTTTGGAAAATGAGTTTTCATCTACTCCCTTCAAAGGGAGCAGCTCGTTTATATAAGTTAATGAAGATTTAAAATCCCCTAAGGACCTTCTAGTCCACTCCTGAAGTAACTCTGAACTAAATTTGTTCTTCAGAAAGAGGCACACCCTTTTCCTAATTATGCAAGCCAATAACTGTAGACTTTGACTATGAATAAAAGAGCCCTGTTTCAATTTGGTTTACAACCCACCACAAGCCTAATTTTAATGTACCATATCAAATTCTATGGCCTGCTACAGCTACCCACAAAACCCATTCGCAGAAGTGTAGATCTAATATGTTTCATCTGTTTTAGATTCCTCCCTCGGATGTTTCCATGAGAAGCAGTTTAGACAGCTCTGTTATCATTGTATATTTATTTAGCAGCCTAGGGGCATCAATAAGTTTACCTCTGTGGAAGATTAAGGATTTTTTGTCTTTACCACACACCGAGATGAAGGGAATGAATTCAAGCACTGAGTTCTGTTGCATTCACTGCTCTGTCATTATTAAACTGTCTGATTGGTAAATGTAAGATGGGTGATTTAGGAGCCTGTTTTCATCACTCATCTGGTCATAAGGGATGCCTCATTAGTGTGGGGGATGAACAGACCTCAGATATGGTCTAAATGCTGACTCTTAAATGGATGTAAAATAAGGAGCTGTAGTCCTGAGTGAAACTGGGAAGGACAGAGAAGAATCCTTCAAGTTTTAATAATTCAATTTATCTTTTGGTGTTGTTTCCAACTCCAAGTTAAGATCCAGGGATAGAGGAAGACTTAGCAAAATCTTCTTCTCTAATATTTTGAAGATGGAAAAAATGGAAAAGTTTCCAGTACGTGTACACAATATAGATTCATCAAAGTTACTTACCTGTGTGCTTCCCTGTTGCCCTTTTGCACATCAGTTCTTAATAGGCTCCTTTTGTTCCTCTCATGAATTTTTTATGGCTGCTTTCATCTCTGCCCTTCTACTAGAATCAGTCTTTCCATTTTATATTACTTTCTGTTTAGCTTGCTTGGCAGCCACTGGCTGGTGGGACAGCTCAGCTACCAGCTATCCTGCTGGGCCAGGTTTCATTCCTTTTATGTCAAAGTGTAAGGTCTTAAGAGCAAGAATTTCATTTCTTTTCCAAAAAGAGCTCATTTTCCTTCATTTATTAAGCAAAATATGTTTAAAGCATCTGCTATTATCTATCATCAATATTTCACTGTACTTTGGAGTCATTAGAGTACCATGGATAGGGTAGCTGGGTAGTAATAAGAGACATATGCAATATGCAGAATATGGTAGGTACATGATCTTATTTGATCCCCACAACAATCTGTGACGTAGTTTATAGATGAGGAAACTGAGTCTCAGAGAGATGAAGTGATCTGTCCAATGTCACACAGCAAGTATGGGTCTGAGGGAACACTGAGCATTTGAACTCATATCTTCTTGTCTCGAAGTACACCACTCACAGTGTTCTGATCCCTCCACAAATTTAATAGACAACTCTATAGCATCCGAAAAGAATCAACAAAAATTCCGAAACTTGGTCACCTACCAGTCGGGGGGAAGCCTGGGTCAACAAAAGTTTTTTGCAATGTCTACAGAAAGTAAAACTAGTCATTGTCTACTTTAAGTACTATGCCATAAACCTACTTAAGTGACGCATGTGAGCACCCAAGTAGATATTTGTGCCTGCTTCTTACCCAGAAGTTGGGTAGACTCCCTTGCCAGATGACTCGTTTAACATACTGTTAAATATTTTGGCTTCAAGGGAGGCAGAGAAGCCTCGATTTAATTTTAATTTACCTCACAGGGTGGTTGTAAAGACTGCAGATGCTGTTGTAGGTATATTTTAATAGTTTTGTGTAACTGGGGAGGAAAAATTCTATGGGAATTTAAAATTATGATGAGACTTCAAAAAAATTGGCTGTCTCAGGTCAAAAGAGAATGTGATGGTTTCTCCTTGCATGCCTTATGGTGAAAAAGGAAAAACCCAGCATCCATCTTTATCATGAGAGCTTATCTATTTCCCAAAGGGTTCTACCAAACAAAAGCTTCTTTTGGCTCAAACATAAGCCTATTCTTCAAAACCACCACATATTTAGTGGCTGAGATTTCTTTGATAAGAGGCAGCAGCATGAAAGAGTCTAAGGTAGAACACCAATTCTTAGAAGTGAAATCAAACTAAGGATGAGTGAGAAGCTGGTTGGTGGTAATATTGAAAAAGTTATCTAAATTAGGAAAGGACTCTACTGTTTTCTTACAGGTAACTTCAAATCATTAGCTATTAGAAAAATGCAAATTAAAGCAACTCCAATCATCTATATCACACTGATCAGACTGGCAAAGATGAAAAAATAGAAAATTTTAATTGTAGGAGGGGTTATGTAAAAACAGGAACATTAATGTACAACAGGAAGAGTTGCAAATTGGTGTGGCCATTTTGGAAAGATTTTGTAACTAAATTTATTAAACTGTGCATAGTCTTTGACCTTATGATAATATTACCAGATGTATACCCAAAAGAGGTTTAAAAATAGGAAAAAAAATCTATATGCATGAATATATTTGTGGCAAATTTTTGTTGTGGCAAAGAAATGAAAATTAAGGGAATGCCCTTGTTACAAGCATTTTCTCACATTGGAAAGGACAAATAAGGGAGAGAAAAATAGATTTTAATTGAAAAAATAAAACATAATTTTAATAAGAAATAACCTGAAGCATGGTAGGAAGGCTAAGACTAACAGCAAAAAAGCATCATCATGTAACTCAAAATCTTGTGGAAATGAATGATGCAAACTAAAATAAAATTAAAAAAAAAAAAGAGAGAGAGAATCAGAAATTTCTCCAGAGACCTAATCCTGTAAGCAGAAGGTCTATAGTGGTCAGACCCTCCCAGGAAAAAAAAAAAAAAGCATCATCATGAGAATCTCAGAGTCCAAATTATCAAGAAACTTGTTTTTCTTGTTAAGAAGCTAAAACAAATCCATAAAAATGCTTTGCAAATGTAATGTTTCATCTAAGGATGAATAATGGGAATGGTCCTAATCCTATGCATGCCATATACCCTGCTTTTTGGAAACAGTTACTTATCCTGCTCCTTCCTACCACCCCCTGACACCTATACCTCTACTCTTCCTATACATGAGCACCACTTAAAACATTTCCTCTCATTTACAATAGATGAACTGGAGATTCCCTTGCAACACTGGAAACATTAATTTAATTCTATTTAATTCTATAAGCTAGTTATTCTCTAAGAAAAGGGAACTGACTTTGCCCCCTTTCAGGGCTTAAAAAATAACTTTTCTGTTACTGAAAACAACAACAAAATAATAGATGTGGATTTAAGAGGTTTTGACCTATTACCTGCTGTACTTCAAATTATTTCCCACACTCAATTTGTATGTTAAAATTATATGTTAAAATGTGAAAAACATATGATGTGATGTATATAAATCACCTTGCAAACTTCCAATAAGTATATAAATATGAAATTAATATATTCTTGTAATGACTATTATATTGTTATGATTAATCTCACACTTCTAAATTTTTTTAATGTAGTTCAGAGAGAAAAAGTCCTGGGACAATCTGCTATCCTGCTATTATTCTTTCACATTTAATGTTCTCTGAATTGGGTACGAGCAAGTAGATAGAATAACTGCTATTAGCAATTTAATGAGAGTATTGGGATGAAAGATCATCCTCTATAGATTAATTGAAAACATCTTCAAAACAACTCCAGAGGCAGACAGGACAACAGTCCTCTCTACCCTATGACTGTCTCATCCTGGGATTTCACTCTTCCCCAGGTATGTTTTCACTTTGAAAAATCACTCCCCCTTGTGGACCCTTCCTATGATTGGTGAGTTCCACTGGAACCTCTATTTTAAGTAACTTGCCCAGGTCAGTGATGTTCAGTCCTTCATCCCTCTCCAAACTCTGTTCCTGATTCTCTGGACTTTTTTCTCCCCCATGCCTCCACATAAATACCTTCTCCTTTCCCCTGTCTTTTCAACTTTTTGTGTGTTGTGTTTCCCCATTAGACTATAAGCTCTTTGAAGTCATGAACTGTCTTTCTTTTTGCTTATGATTGCATTCCCAGTGCTTGGCACATAGTGAGCTCTAGATGCTTGGTGACTTGATATGTAGTTATCTTGAACTCACATACTTTTAACTTCTTTGACCAGGTCTCTATAGTCCAAAAGCTTTTCATTTCACATGGTTTGGTGTTTATTTCTATGTGATATGGTCATATCTATTAAAAATATTGTTTCTCAATTTTTACATATCAATGTTATGTCCAGGTGATTGTGAGCAAGTTTTGTCTGATAATGTTCTAGTGTGTCACATTGTTGTCAGAATTCTTAATGATATGGTAAGGTCTATATTTGTTGTAAAGGTATGTCATCTGTTGGTTTCTGAAAGATTATGAGTTTCTGATGCATCCCTCTAACTACTTGCATGAAATTGTGTTTTTCTAGATGTTTGATATTGCTAAATTTTTTGCAACTTGCACAGATGCGTCACACAGTTTCTACCATTTCTTTGAATAAATTGCATTGCTCATTAAGTACAGGCTTCCTAAGACTAACCTTTCTGCAACTGCTCATCACAATGACCTGGTCCTGAAATATTATTGTAATCACCTCCTCTTTCATAAACAAATTCATATGATTCAATCATTTGTCTAATTCTTTTTGTTACGAGTTTGACAAACTGCTTGAGTTTGTGTGGATGCCCATAGAGTTCTACATTGATTTTGGCTGGGATATCAAGTGAGGCTTCTTTCATATCTGGTGCAACTAGTATAAGAATTTCCATGAAATGCACAATGTTTTCTTAGGATCATAGATTTTAGAACTAGAAAGAAGTTTAGAGGTGACCTAGTCGAATATTCTTACTTTAAAAATGAAGACTGTGGAGTCCAGAGAGATTAAGTATTTTTTACAAGGTCATTCAGTCAAAACAGTAAATTTTTTTGGGGGGGGAGAGGAAGTGATGCCCAAATATAGCACATTCATTTAAGGTGCTACTCTCTTTTTTAAATGAATACACTTTCTACAGTAGATGAGGCAGAAGGAAAAGAACATTATGCAGGTTAATATAGTTGCCCAATGACTCATTTTAGAAACATATTCTCACTCACAAAGTATCTTAAAGGAAAGTTATTAGACATGACTGCAATTTCAAGGAGTAACATTTGGTACCAGTCTCATGCTATGATAAGATTAGAAGTTTCCTGCATTTTATAAAATTTTATGTGACTAAGAGAAAATCTCTTCTCTTTAATGTACTGACTTTGATCTGAATGTAAAAAAAATCCCATTGGGCTAGATTCTAATGTAATTCCACAAAAAAAATCCCCATTGTGGCCAAATGAATTCCAATCTAACTCTAAAGCAATTAAAGCTTATCAAAGGAATTATCCTATAGAGTTATTCTGGGAATGAACCAGGCCCAATGGAACTAATGCAGGCAGACCAAGACCTTCATGGCATCTCTAGGAATTTTCTTCTTGAGTTTTGTTCAATAGTTAAAACTCTACAGGGTTCCAGTGGGGGGCTCGTGTTTTGAAAGAACTCAGCTTGAAGAGATTCATTCCATCTTCAGCAATAGAAATACAATTGCCTCATTTCCAAATGAGCAATCACATACAAATTAGGAGGGCTAAAGCAGATTTTAAAAAATCCTTATAATGGAAGCTTAGGCCTAGATCAGGAGAGCTCCAGTTTAAAGAGTGACTTCTTTTTTCTTAAAAAGGTTGGCACTCAAACAATGTTTGAAGGGTCATATTTGATAACCTCACTACCTTCCTCAGACAGCGTAGTCAATTCTGACTGTATGCACAAAGTAACACAGGAAATGACTATAAACAAAGGAAGAGGACATGGGGAAAAGGAAATAATGCTGTCTGTGTGTGTATTTTTATAGTTGACATTACATCACTTTCCCTGTCACACCTCATATTTTTCACAATATAGTACAATTCAAGGATATATTTTATTTATATATTTATATAGAATAAATAGCATTTACATTCCATCATAAGGTCAGTATTGCTGTCCTAATTATTACAACTACCCATAAAGTAGTATAAGATGGAAAGAAGAGAGAGAAATACACATTTTCTAGTCTTCTATAGATGCATATGGCGATTGTGGAAATAAGAAATATTTACAACTTAAACAAGTTCTAACTAATAACTCAATAGTAATTTTTTTGATTCCTAGAATACAATATAAGGCTCTTTCATCATGCATGATCTGAGAAGTATATAGTTTACAGAATATTATTTTTTATGAATTTTTCAATAAAAGAGATAATCAAAATTATTTGTGTACTGTTAAAACAAAATGCATGTCCCATGAAATAAAAGAAAACATTCTCAAAGATAACTTGGAGGCTATTTGCTCACTGTAGTAGTAATAAACCAGTCCATATTAATTATTGGCTAAATTGTCACTACCTTTTTCTAGAAGAGAAATAAAATTACAGGCATTATTAAGAAAGCTACTGATGAAATTAAAGTCTCCTATATATTTTCACTTTGAGAAGTACTTTTTTTTTCAACTCAAAGTTCAAGAGTAGGCCCCAATAAGCAAACAAAAATCACATCTGATATTTAATTTCAATAAAAATAATCTTACTTCTTATATAGAAGAGGCAAGGGATAATTGTTACAATGTAGGGAAGAACAGGAAGGCAAAAGGAATGGGTCAAACTTACTCTCACTGAAGTTGGCTTAGGGAAGGAATGACACACTCAAAATTGGGTATCTT
>CM053587.1:154302292-154331496 GCA_028646515.1 Pseudochirops corinnae | reverse complement strand
AAGGTATAATCCATAACCTCCTCTCTCCACCATTCAAACTCATCTCAGTTGAGTGTGGGCGCTTTTGAAAGCAGCTTTCGTTTTACCTCTGTATTCCCAGAGCATAGCACAATCTTTTGTACAGTACTGATGATTAACGAGAGTTTGTTGGGTTGTTAAATTAGCTCAAGACTAGGAACTGCTGTGAGTGAAGAGAGCTGTTTCCCTTTATCATCATCTTCTTTCAGAAAATGGAAGCTGCTTTGCATTGACGCTAGTTTGCTGGCAAGTTCTCTCCCTCCAGACCTTCTTCCCATATCCCCTTTTCTGATTGTACATCTCAGCCCCCTTACTTTCCAAAACACACACACACACACACACACACACACACACACCACACCACACCGCCCCATTACACTCTCCTACCCAATCTTCAGCTTTAAGAATTTTAGATACATATTTTATAATGTCTGGAATATCAATCATTCATCATCATCTTAATAATTTTCTTGTTTGCACCATAATCCCCCTTGTATCACATTCTAAAATATATCACTTTTTAAAAACTAAATCTGTGATTTTACAGAGAATTCTGGGGGAGGTACCTTCTCTGTAACTTAAAGTCTTAAAGAGTGCCTGCTGTACTGTTTGTCAGTCAGTCAATAGACATTTATGCAGTATATGTGCCGGGGGTTTAAACAGAGGCAAAAACAAAACAAAAAAACAACTCTAACCGTCCTCTGAAGAAGCTCCCAGTCTAAAGGGGTGAGGGGTAGGGATAATAGGCAAACAACCATGTACAGAAAAGGTTTATGTTGGATAAATTGAGAGTAACTTCAGAGGGCACATATTAAAATCAAGGACTGAGAAAGGCTTCCTACAGAAAGTAAAACTTTAGCTGAGACTTAAGGGAGGCCAGATCAGCTAGGAGGTAAAGGCTGGTGCCATTGGATAGCAGAGTATGTAGAGGGGTGTGATGTGTAAAAAGATTGGAAATATAAGAATGGGCCTCAAAGTGAGTATGTATCAGAAATATGAGTTGAACTGGCTTTCCTCACTATTAGGCCAGCTCTCTATTTCACGCACCATGCTGCCCATTAAAATGCATTCTTATATCTCTATTAGAATTTCTCTCTTTAGTTTTGCTCTTTAGAACAAAGATGTAATTTTTTGAATTTAGTCCACTTATTACTCCATATCACTCTGTGCAGAAGGGCTAAAAAATTTCCAATGTCATTTTGTGCCATAAATTCACACCAAAGAAGGATGATATTACTATAACCTTGCTTTGTCTTTACTAATTTTAACTGTTGTTTGGTAAAATTGTAAATTTGTTGACTATTTAAAACTGTTGTACCCTGCCATGTGAGGACTTTAATATGGCCCATGCAAACTGGAAGCATGAGCATGTTTATTTTAAAAGTGAAACCCATTTAAAGAAATTTAAAGTTCTGGAAATAAAGCCAGGATAACTGAACAAGTACCTGTGTTAAATTTCCTCTTTAATTCATGGATATGAATATACACTTCTAAACAGTATGCTTAGCATCACCTATAAAGTACTCCTAGTATCTGAATACCTTTTTTAAAAATCATTCTCTTTTACAACCTGTCTGACCTGTCTTCTCTGTTCTATTTATCTGCTCATCCTAGAACATTATATAGCCTCTAGTACCCCAAGTAGATTTGAACTTCTTAAAACATAAGAAATATACACATATATATTCTATCAGATTGATAATTACCTAAACATTTTCCATACTCTGTATGTACAAAGCTAAGACTCCCAGGTGTTTGAACTCCATGAGAAATAACTTGGATATACTTTTGGTAGAGAGCTATAGAAATGGAGAAATAAAGCCAGGCATAATCTTTTTCTATACTATGCTTTTATACCACATTTTGAAGTTATATACTCTCAATTGAAACATTTATTTTATTATCACATATTATACTATTCACTGAGTAGAATTTTTAGTTACAGTCAGGAAATGAAGAATTACTAATGTCGGGGGTTGATTTTTCCCAACTGTCTACAAAACTGATACATGCTACACATTCACATTTACAACAAACCAGAAAAACTAGTATCATTCATGTTGCACCCAACTATAAAATAGTGTAATGGAAAAATAGGAATACTTAGAGAACATTAACAGTAGCGACTTGAGAGTATAGCATGGTTCTTTTCAACATATAGCCATTTCTAGAATTTCACTGGATTGTGTGGACAGAGCGACTGTCACAGCTGTCTATCAAGGCGGAATTAGATGAAGACAGACAATGCAGGCTTTGTGAATAAACTGAAGCAGCGCCTCCACAGTTTCCATTTCTCATCCAAGGGCACTGTGGGACCATTGTCTCCCCCTCCCTGCAAAAAGAATAGGACAATTATATTATGAAAATTCCTCCACAGCAGGTTTGAAAGTCTGTTTATGTCCAAATAGGAAGACAGTAAAAATGAAAAGTAGAAGTTTCATGACAGCATAAGATAGAAATTTCAAAAAATACTTGACTCTCAGACATGATATCTGGATAATTTCCCCACCTCCCAATCCAATAGAAATATATTTGCATGTACGATGATTCATTGCAATTTTGATAGCTGTCAACTATGGCTCAGAACTACAATTCTAGACTCACATGGACCTTATTTAATACAAAAGACTCTTCAATAATACCTCAGTAAGGGCTCCATCCCCACCAAGGGCATAGTCCCTGAAAACATTTGAATTTCACTTATTTCTAGTTCTCCACTGGGGAGGCTTTTCAGGCTTTTTCCCTGAAAACATTAGGTTAATAATAAGCATTTAAACATAGAGTAGATTTATTATAGGGTTTACAAAGAACAGAAAAGAAACTGTTATCCAAACCTACAAATCATCATCCATCTTTCTGAGTACCACTTTTTCTTCCCCCATTCTGCCTAGAGGTTCAGTCATATTTCTCACAAAACTCAGCATTGGCAGATGAAGTCCCAGTAGCTCCAGCTAGAATAAAGACCTTGGTTAAGAGCAATGTATAGACCTCACCACTCACTTGCTTTCCTTAGGAATCTGCTCTTTCCTTTGCTTCCACTTCTGCTACTGTTAGGCTGGCTTCTGGCTAGCACCACCATCTCTCAGTATAGTCTCATAGCAATCATGTAGGTCCTAATTCATCCCAGAGTCTCCTTGGACCTTGCTTGCCAACCTCTGGCTCTGCTGCTGCTGGCCCACATCTCTCCTGACCATGCGAGCAGGAAGACCCTTCCATTCCTCTTTCACATGTTCCTGCCCTTTCCCCATACCTCTCACCATTATACAAAACAGCTATACAAATCTTTATGATCTTGGTCCTACCTCCAGGATTATGACCTTGGTCCTATCTGCCAAAAATCTTTTCACATATTCATTTAAACTGAATTTCAATATATGACATTACTATGGTTAAAATAATTATGTCATAGAATCTCTAAATCAGGAGGCCCTCAAAAATAATCTACTTGCATACAGACCTGAATAGGTTTCCATGCAACATCACTAAGAAATGATCATTCAGCCTCTATCTGAAGTCTTCAAATGATGGGTAATTCACTGCCTCCCAAGCCAACTTCCACTTCATTACAGCTTTCATCATTATCTTGTGCTTCTTTACATAGAGCTAAAAATCTAGCTCTGTAACTTTTTCCCCTACTTCTTGGTCCAAGAAAAAACATCTTATTCATCTTCTATAGATGGTACTTCAAGTACTCAAAGACAGAGATTTTACCCCAATATATGTTCTTATCTTTAGGTGAAACATTTCTAGTTCCAATGCATTGTAGGTACATTTATTATGTACCTACAATGTGCAAAACTGTACTATCTATATAGATGTAATTAATAAAAAGAAACAAAGTCCCTACCCTCAAGGATCTTATAGTATAAAAGAGAGGTGGGGAAAAGGTGAGGGAATATAAGAGACTCCTGGCACAGGAATATTTTGTTCCATGGAGTTGAAACTAGGCAGATGCTAAGTGGAGTAAACCAAAATTCTAGTTTGTACCCTATATGAAGTAAGGGATTAGGAGTTTAATACTCCCTCTTGAGAGGAGGCTGAAGGCAGTGGTACATCAATCAAGGCTTGAGTTAACAGTATGATGATGACATTAGAAGTGATGGACATATCCTGGGAGGCTTGGGCGAAGCATTTTGTTCTGTGGTTCCCCAAAATAAAATACGATATTCCAGATGCTTTGAACACAGCAGAATATCAAGTCTTTCACCTCTCCTACCATCTTGCAAAGTTACAGTGCTTTTGGCTGCTACATGACACCGCTGACCACTACTAAGTTTGCAACACATGAAAAACCTCAGTCTTTTGGTTTGGTACATTTCCCTTATGTTGTACTTGAATGTGTGTCTATGGTTTTGTGTGTGTGTGTGTGTGTGTGGTTGTGTTTGTCAAGTGTATCTGTGTCTGTGTGTTTAAACCTGTCTAGATCTTCACATTTGCTATTTCGTTTAACGCTTCAAAGATCTATATTTGATTCCTCCATTGTGGCTGATGACAACCCGTCTGTGACTTAATAGAAGATCTCCAGGAGCTATTGTAGCTGAAAACCTCATCATCCAGCTTCCACACTGGTGAGTACGGGAGTTATTCTGAATTAAGCTGGTCCTAGGACACCTAATTTACCATTCCTTATTGAGACAATGCCTGTACTTTATATTTATCCTGATTTGAGTACATTTGTGGCCCTAGACTAGAATGAAGTTGAAGAGCCAACATAGGGACTAAATTCATGCCTTGAGTTAACCAGCCACTGTTGTTTGAGAGAAAGATTTCTGGGGGAAAAAACAATATATTATAGTTGGTGTAAGATACAACAACAGTTTGAATAATTGATTGAAATTTACTATTCCAGGGCAGCTAGGTGGTACAGTGAATAGAGCACCAGCCCTGGAGTCAGGAGGACCTGAGTTCAAATACGGCCTCAGACACTTAATACTTACTAGCTGTGTGACCTTGGGCAAATCACTTAACCCCAATTGCCCTGCCTTCCCCCCTTCAAAAAAAAAAAAAGACAAAAAAAAAAGAAATTTACTATTCCATTACCAAAAGAATTATAAAGCCTTACTATTCTACATCTACCAATTGTTTTTTTTCCAAAATGCAATGATTAAAAATTTCCAAATGTATCTTCTTAGAGTAGACAATAAAAGATTTTATGTTAAATTAATGTATTTCATTGTCCCTCAAAGGTAATATATAGCCATTTTTCAAACAATCCAATATAATCTCAACAGTAAAAAATCAAATAATGTATCATGGTGCAGCAGAAAGATCACTGGATTTGATAGCAAAGGAATTTGGTTCAAACTTTCTTCATCCTATATTAGGACATTAGGTAAGTCATTTAAATTATCTGTAAAATAATGAGATTAGACTAGAGGATATCTAACCTCAGATTTTTTGTGTATGATTAATATAACTAAATTAACTATAGTCTGTTCTAACCTGTCAGATGCAATATTATTTAAGGTGTTTTTTTTAAACATCATTTCATTTATTCAGAGGTCACCTATCTGTTAATGATAAGCAAAAAACTGGAAATTAAACAAAAAGATTCCAGGGTAACAAAACCAAAATCAACCCATCAATTAATCAACAAGCATTTATTAAATGTCTACTATGTGCAGGGCACTGGGACCCATTCTTGGGATAGGACAAAAAGTAAACAGTCCCTGCCTTCAAAGCACTTATATTAAACTGTGGGAAATAGCATATAGGTATATATATATATATGTATACATATACAGATATACATATACATATTTTTGTATTATATGTGCATATATACATAAATGTATACATATGCACATATGTATATTGTGTGTCTGTGTGTATATTCTCTAAGTAATTTCAGGGAGGAGGCATTAGTACCTGGGGCTGGGGGTGGGGACAGAAATAACGTATAAACTTTTAAGGAATCTAGGAATTGTAAAGCATAGATGTGAAGAAATGGAAGAGAGGTGGGAAAGATATGTGAAGATGGAAGTCTCCAAACATCCAAACATCCCAAGCAAGGCAGACAGTGAAAATCCATTGCAAAATCATGGAGGCAGGAAATGGAATGGTATACATGAGGAACAGTGAGAAGAAGAGTTGTCCTGAGCTATAGAGTGTGCAAAGTGGAGTAATGCATAAGGAATAAGCATGGAATAGTAACTTCTAATGTGAAAATATTTCATGAAAATGGAACCCTTACAAAGTTATTATTTTAAAAGAGACAGAATTGACAAGACTTGGCAAATGATTGCACATAATTAATGGAGCAAAGTGAGGGAAAGAGATAGCTTGAAGACAAAACCGAGTTTGCCAACCTGATTGGAAAAATGATGGCATCCCCATCAGAAGCAGGGAAATTCAGAAAAAAAAAAGGTAAGTTTGAGGGAAAGGATCAGATCTGGGAGTCGTCAACATAGATATGATAACTGGTCAAAGCCCAAGACAGTCGACATTTGGGAGATGGTACACTTACTCCTCCTAGTAACTGCCACATCTGTTTCTTCATTCCCACATCTTGTCTCATGCTCCTCTTATGCCATATAACACAACTGCCTCCCAAATACCACCCCAATGTTCAGTAACTAAGATTCTGTCCTGAGCTCCATACTACACACTCCCCCCAAATCATCACTGCTACCCTCCTAGAATTCTATCCCACCCACAACTGAATTTGCTCCTAGACAAAGTTTTAGCTATGTATAGCTCTGCTAAGCAACCAAAATGGATCAATCAATCAGCATTAATTAAGCACTTATTGTGCTTTATTTGGCCTTTACTGTTTTAGAGAAAAACAATCAAACCATTTTGGTTTTCTGGTTTCCCCGCATACAGCACAATTAACACAGGGAGCTAGAGAATTATTGCTAGACATGGATTGGCCCAAAAATAGTATAAAAAAGAAGTGACAGCTAACAGCCTGATAGGGAAGAAGCTGAAAATCAATAAAAAGAAAATCCAGGGTATCAAAAAGGATATCATTTACTATAAGCTTCATGGACCCTCCACACTTCAAAAGTCCCTTGGGTATCACTGTAAAATTGAAAATTTTAATAACTGAATGTTTATAGTGATGAGCTGAGTCATCAAGAAAATGTGAATTTATACCTACTAAATTTGGTTTTAAAAGGTAAGTGATTTTAACATATTTTTAAAAGGTTTCCATCAATAGTGGCTGTAAAAAAAAATCCTCAATGCTTAAAGAGGAAAAACCACAATTATCCATATAATTCACTTATGTAGAATATCTCATGCCAGATAAATAATGTTATTTATTTATCATTTATAATGATATGACATTATATACCTAATGATATACAAAACATATAACTATTATGTGCTTCCCCAGACATCAAAACACACTTTGCTTACATTTCTCATGCATTTCTCATGTACTATTTTGTACCAATAGCCATTTTCATGTCATATTCCCACTCTAAACTGCAAGTTCCTTGTGGGAAAGGATCCTATCATATAATTTTGTATCTTTCCCAGTGCCTAGCACATATACATATACTACATACTTTACAAATGTTCAATCATTCAGAACATTTATAAGTAACCATGTAACAATCACTAATACTACCACACTTATATAAAAGTTTAAAGTTTACAAAAAATGTTCATCATAACAACACAGTGTAACAATTATTGGCATTTTAAAGATGAAGAGACTGAGGCCAGAATGATTTAATGATTTATCCACAGTTGCAGTTAGTAAAAGTTAGAGCCAGGATTTAAAATGAAGTCTCCAAACATCCAAGTCCAGTGTCCTTCCCAAAAAGTGAAGGTTAATTTTCCCATCAAATCTGACTTTAAAAAATGTAAACTAGTTCTCATAATGAAAGATCATAACTTCAAACATTTATTTTGTTGATTCCAGATAAAACACAAATAGACCTTTGAAAGAATAAAGGTTTCTTTGGGAGATCATCGTTCATTTAGGAATAATTAGATATTCTTTCCACTTATTCTTTTGCAGTTTTTAAACATTAATGAACTTCAATGAACAAGATGAAAAAGCTAAGATAATTAGCATACATTGAGAATCCTCAGTCTAACCCAAGATATGTACTTTCATGTGCATCTGTGATAAATTTTGATCTCTATAAACTATATAAAAGACAAATATCTAGTGGTTCAAATGTTATTAAGAATTCATTTCTAATCATATGGTACTTTGAGGCCAAAAAAAGGAGGACATTTTCTACCTACATATTTGACAGATATCATATGTAAATCAACTGTGTCCCCAAGGCATGCTATGTTGGATATTTAATATTCACCATTAAACTGTAAAGGAACAAAAAGCCGCAGTATTCTAAATTGATAGGTAAGATAAAGGAAGCCTTTTACGATAATAATTCATCAAACAAACCTTTGATAAATAATAGAACTCAAAAAACTTAAACAGCAACAAGAACAAAGGGCAAGTATTCAGGCAACTCTGATCTTTGGAAGGTCACTATGTTATGAAGCTGGACTTGGAACCAGAAAGACTCATCTTCTTGAGTTCAAATCTGCCCTCAGACACTTACTAGTTGTGTGACCCTGGGCAAGTCACTTAACCCTGTTTGCCTTGGTTCTTAAATTGTAAAATGAATTGGAGAAGGAAATGACAGATCACTCCGGTAACTCTGCCAAAAAAACTCTCCCAGATGGAGTTGCAGAGAGTAGGACACAACTAAAAATTGATTTATGAACAACAACAAAAAGATAATTATTTAATATTTGTCAAGTACCTCCATTGAAGACTCAGTAAATATGTGTTGAATAATAAAATTAATGCAAATTAATGCTAGTACAGAATTCACATTAGGGCTACATCGATGTAATTTTCATCTAGGAAGAAACTCTCCAATACTAAAAAGAGATATCATCTTCAAATCCTGAGCACTCTGGTAATCATGTTTGTTATGGTTCCCTGAACTATCTGATGTCACTTGTGTTCATTGCAGATGCTAGGTAATGAGAAGACTGGATCTTCAGCCCACTCAAACACTTTAGCAGAACTTGGAAGGTAGTTCCTCAGCCTTAAATAATATCTATGGTGACCCCAGTATCCAGCGCCTAGCACAATGTCTTACTCATGGTTGGCAGATACTATGTGTTCATTTAATTAAATTTTCAATAATGGCATTATATGTGACATTTTATTTTATTTCTATTTTCCCTATTCAAGCAGCTAGTGGTGCAGTACAGTGCTAGGCCTATATTCAGGAAGCCCTGAGTGTAAATGTAGACTAGACACTTTCTGGTTGTATGACCTTGGGCAAATGATTTAACCTCTGCCTTTCTCAATTTCCTTATCTGGAAAATGTGGGTAATAATAGCATCCACATTCCAGGATTGCAGTGAAGATAATATAATATCTGTAAGGCATTTTGCAAACCTTCAAGTGCTATAGAAATGGTAGCTAATATTGTTGCTATCACCCAGTACATTGCCTTATATGTGGCAGACATTCAATAAATGGTTATTGAATAAATTACATAAAGTTAAAGCATCTTATGTCAGATTCTCCCATATACCAAAATTCTTACGCGTAGAATAAGCCTGAAAATCAGTACTTCAAGAACTCAGAAGTAAACAGATTCCTCTGGCCTCTCCTAAATACTAATATCTAATCAAAAAATTCAAATTAACCAGAAATGGTATTACACATTGATCATGGATTCACAATGGTGATCTGGAGGCTCTACACGATTCTGATCATGCTGTGCCTTCTAAACCATCCAGGAAAGATTCACTTACTTGAGGGAATTCAGTTTTAAGCTTCAAATTATCTTTTGTGAAGAGTCCCTTGGGGCAGGGTGTGAATGAACTCTCCATAGGAGGATTTTCTCAAATGCTACAGTTAGAGGTAGCCAAGTAAAATAAAAAGCACATGTGTACACATTGATCTGACTTCTCTATTGTCTCTGAATGTCACAGAACTGACCCACCTTCAAGAAATATTGGGATCAGTTCCAGAGCTTTGCCGATTAAGGCAGGAAAGTTGCATTTCTGAAAAAAGTCCAGTGTTACTGTGAATATGCTGAAAGGCAAGAGTTCAAAAGCAAAGTCACGTAGAAAAGGTCTCATCCCTTCCTCTTATCATTCCTTTTCCTTCTCCCTTCAATAGGGATTACATTGTTACTTTTTAGGAAAATGTTCATCTTTTTCATCATATTCAAAAATATCAGTACTTTTATTATTTCTTCCCCAAAATCCTGCGATGTTTAGCACACTGAATAAAATGTTGAACATAGCATTAAGATCAAGATTCCAATCTTGCCTTCAGATGTCTTCTAGTTGTATGACCTTGAGCAAGTCACAAAACTATCAGAGACTCAACTTCCTTTTCTGAAAAATGGAAATAATAATAACACCTAACTTACATGGTTTTTTAAAAATTAAATGAGAAGTAATCATGTAAAGCATTTTGGAAACTTTAAAGGGCTATGCAAATGCTAATTATATGAAAAGAAGGAGGAAAAGGAGGGTAATGATGGGGATGATTTTGCATGGATTGTTCTGGCCCTATATTCTGAGGGTGAGATCTGCTACCTTTTACTCTCACCCCCAGGGTTCTCTGGTACCCCAAGGTGGGTTAGGAATTCTCTCATCTCTGCCATTGGCTTGGTCCTCTACAAATTGTTTTCTCCCATCTTAGGAGTCTAGTAGCAAGCATACTAATTCCATTTAACCACTTAATATAAGGTTAGTTTTTACAAAGAGATATTTACCTCAAAGATATAGAAAGAAAAAATATATAAACATTTTCTGCAATACTTCAGGGGCATTAATTAGCAGATCAGGTTTACAAGTTTAGTTCCATTTTCACATAGCATTAGTCCCATGAAATTCAAGTCCAAAGCCCCACCAGACCAACAGGCCAGGGCTTTCTTGCTTGGCTGACTAGATCACCTGGTCTGAATTCCTCAATTCTTATATCCCCATGTTTTAAGTTCTGGAGCCAGAAACTCCACTCCTTATACATAGAACTAAAAAAGATGAATGAAAAAAAGCCAAAACCCCAGGTCCATTTCTTAGGGTCAGATAAGTGAAGGGAGGAGAATGGTGGTCCTCAATGGTCCCCTATCTATCTCCTTATCATATTTTGTAGTGAAGGAGTCCTTTACACTCTGACGAAAAAGCCCTTGCTGTGTTCAGTCAGGTAATTTTATAGACAAAAGTTCCAGCTATATAATCGACAGATCAAGGCTACTCCCAAGTATATGAAAGGCTAATACATGTCCACATATGCACCAGTTTTCCGGTTATGAATAGATTATACATACATATATTTGAATACACTATACATAGCATACATATAAATTATAAAAAGAGGCAATATAGTGTACCAATCAAAAAGCATTTATTAAGCACAGCTGGGGTACATGGAGAGAAGGAATGTATAAAAAGGCTAGAGAGGAAGAAAGGAGCCAGCTTGTAAAGAATTTTAAATACTAAATGTTTATATTTTATACTAGAGGCAATAGGGAGCCTCTCAACCTTCCAAGTGCCGCGACCCTTTAATACTCATATGTGGGCATATCTGCATGGGGGTGGACCTGCCTGGAGACAGATAAAGGAGTGGTGTCTTGGTTCCTAAGACCATTGGAAATACGTGTTTTCCGATGGTCTTAGGTGACTCCTGTGAGAGGGTTGTTCAGTCCCCAGAGGGGTCGCGACACAGGTTAAGAACTGCTGCTCCGGTTAAATTAATTAAATTAATTGAGCTGGGGATGTCATTTTTCTAGTTCTATGGAGGACAGATTGAAGTAGGGAAGCAACTTGAGGTGGGGAGATTAGATAGGAGGCTATTGCAATGGGCAAAGTGAGAAGTGATAACAGTCTGAACTAAGGTGGAGGCCGTGTTAGAGGAAGAAAGAAGTATGACTGAGATGTTGCCAAGGGAGAAATGAGATTTGGCTTTTAAGTGGTACGTGGGAGGGAGTGCGAGCAGGATAACACCAAGATTATAGACCTAAATTATTGGAATGGACAATGATGCCCTTGATGGTAAAAGGCAAATCAGGAAGACGACTGGGTTTGGGGGGTCATATTTTGGATACGTCGAATTTGAGATTTTGATCTTGAAGTCAGAAAGACCTAGTTTCATTTCCTGCATCAGATACACACTGGCTTTGTGATTTTAAGCAAGTCACTTAATCTCTCAGTTCCTGTGAACTTTCAGATTATAATTTGCAGAATAGATATTGTTCCACACTTCGAGAGAGAGACAGAGAGAGAGAGAGAAATGCTAACCAAGAAGCAAACTAATAGGCCTGGGAGCTCTGAAAAATTGCTTCCAGGTTCTAGTTCTGTACTACCACAGAAACAATTGAGATTGAATTAGTTCTAGCAAAATACATCTCAGCATCTGGACCTACTTTAGAAAGGAGAAAAGGAGTGCTTTAAATATAACGGATGAGTATTCTGTAAAATTAGAATTCTATAATTAAAGAAATCAAATGGAACTTCTGTGAACCCTTCTGTCACTGTTAAAGAGATAAGACGCAGAACAGCACTGTATATTCATAACCTAATACTCTGCACATAGTAGGCACTTACTCCAAATGCTCCATCTTCTCAAAGAGGTAGGTATTCCCTTCAATAATGCAAATCATACCTGATTCATATCTGACAATTCTGTGCAACTTTCATCCATGTTCTAGAAATTCAACACTGGCATCCATGCACTATGGTGGGCTCCTTCATTAAATCTTCTTGACATTGGGAGGATACTTATGTAGTCTTGTGCCCTTGCTTATCCCTCACTCTTGCTATATGACCAAACTTCCTTTTCAGAGAATATATTTTGAATGGCATCTTTTTTCCCACTTCACCTTCCTTATTCCTTGCTTGAGGTCTGCTTCAGCCTGCTCACACTCATCTTGCACCTCTTTATTGCCCTCAATTTCCATTCTTTGGAGACTGCAGTATTCTATGACTTGCAGTTACATGATATCACTGGAAGGATATATTCATTTTAAGAAGATAGGCTTTGGTTTCAGGGAAAAGGATGAAGTCATTTAAAGAAAAATACAATCTCCCAAAAGCAATCCAACTTCTCTTTTCACTTCATTCTGTTTAATTCAGGTCTCTTCTCATTTAATTTGTAGTTTATCTAAGATGTGTGTTTATACACAAACACATATACAAACACACATGTAGATATGTAATATCCAGCTCAGACTTCTTCAGTATATATTTGATCAAATCCAGCTGCTTTTCTCATCTTTGTTTTATACAAAATCACTTCCACTTCCTCAAAAAGCACATCCAGCAAGGTGAAGTTAGAGTCCAAATATAGTTAGATATATTGTCCTTTATGGTGAAAATATTTAAAAATATTTACAAATCATTTGCATTTCATTTTTCTTTGCTTTCATCCTTACAACTCACCTATAAATGCTTTGCTAATTTGGGTCTCTTTCCAAGCTTTCTTTAAACGTAATTTTCTTCTCACTATTCCTCATTACTTGATAACGTGATGCTACTCATAATGTTCCACCTTCCTTCTCCATATAATTTTACAAATGGGTATATATTCTGAACAGATGCTGCTCTTAGCAGTCAGATCATTCTACTTGTGAAGGAGACCAATTTATTTGCTGACCAATGTGATTTTTAGCCTCTTTTCTTTTCCTTGTTATGCCAATTGATTTATGCTGGTTAAACTTCTGTTTAATGTTGTGTATTGTTTAGTTGTTTTTTCGGTCATGTATGACTCTTCATGACCCCACTGGGGGTTTTCTTGGCAAAGATCCGGGAGAGGTTTATCATTTCCATCTCCAGCTCATTTTACAGAATAGGAAACTGAGAAAAACAGGGTTAAGTGACTTGCCCAGGGTCACACAGATGGGAATTGTTTGAGTCTGGATTTGAACTCAGGTATTCCTGACTCTAGGTCCTGTACTCTATCCACTGTACCACCTAAATGCCCTGGTGCTCTGGGTGAGACATGTGTAACACATATCATATTGATTTCCTTCTCAATGGATGCAGGAGCAGCTGGAAATCAATTTAATTCTTTATGATGTTTCTTTGCCATTCACCATGTCCAGCAGCTTCTAGATTCTCTTAGCAGAACATATTCATGATGTACAGGTAGGAGGCTCCTGTTTGTTTGGGCAGTCACTGAGTGAACTAACCAGGAGTGTCCCACAGTGCTCTGTGCTGGGCCCTCCTCCCTTTTCCCTCTATACTACTTCACTTGATGATCTCATTAGTGGCTCTGGATTCAGATGCCATCTCTATGCTAATGATTCCAAGGACTATTCATCCTATTCTAGCTTCTCCTTTAATCTTCCCTCTAACTGGTCAGTACACATCTTGAACTGGCTGTTCTATGGACTTCTTAAATTCAACACGTCCAAAATGGAACTCATTAACTTTCCCCTCAAACCCTCCCTTCCGCCTAACTTCCCTATTACTTACTGTTGAGGATATCACCATTCTAGTCACCCAGGCTTGCAACCTGGATCATCCTTGACTCCTCATTCTCTCTTTCACTGTCCATATCCAATCTACTGCCAAGTCCTGTTGGTTTTGTCTCTATAATATTGATCATCTCTTCCCCCACTCCCTTCTCTGGCATTGCCACCACCCTTGTACAGACCATCATCAACTTACACATGGACTATTGAGAAAGTCTGTTGACTATCTTCTCATCTCAAATCTCTCTTCACTCAAATCCATCCTTCACCTCTCAGCTAACAAATTGATCTTTCTTAAAACTCATGGCTAAATCATCCCTCCCCCTCCACCATTAAATAAACCACAGTAGTAGCTACCTATCACCTCTAAGATCAAATATGAAATCCTCTATTTGGCATTCAAAGCTTTTCTTAACCTGGATCCCTCCTACCTTTCCAATCTTCTTACTCTTTAAACTTCCCCTATACACATCCAATAATGCTGGCTTCCTTGCTGTTCCTTCCACTAAACACTTCATGTCCCTATTCTGGGTATTTTCTTTATAATTAAGTTTTAAAATAAAAAAAACTAGAAAAACTGGGAAAGAGAATGAGATTTCTATAAAGCAGGAAAGTTTCTTTTTTCTTCAAAACATACTTATAAAAAAACTAGATTAAATGAAAAAAAGTTTATAAAGCATTTTGTAAATTTTAAAGCACTATAGGCGTCACTTATTATTGCCATGTTATTTGAATTGGGGACATATATAAGTATAACTCAGCTCTTTGTGCTACTGATTTAAAATGGTGCTCAGCTCATAATATGGAAAATTTTGCTAAATATTTTCTCATTTTAACCACTATTGCCTTAGCAGACAAGAAGGGTTCATATTTTAAAATGGTAGTTTTAATGCAAAGGAAAAACCTTTTTATAATCTTTGAGATTTTACTAAGAAACTTATATTTTTATTTAAATATTCAGTTCCTTTGCCATTTTGACCCTATTATGTTAATATAGTACTTGACCTTCCTTTTACGCATTAATCATATTCTAAAGTGTATTAAGTCTTATTACTTCAGCAGAATTCTCTATGCCTTGACTTGAAGGCCAACATAATAGAGTGCTTTGTACATAGTAGATGCTTAATGTCTGGAGGAAAGGAGAAGAAGGTAGGAATTGTGGTGTCCCAAAAAAATCAGGCGAGAGGCAGAGGTGAATAGGAAGGGGACAAAATTTGGCGATACCAAAGAGGAAGCTATCTCACATACCTTACCCTCAAAGCTAGGATTGTCAGGAGGGCAGAGTTAAGAGGAGGAAAGGTGAACTAAAATAAGAACATTAGGGGTCATCATAAGAACAATGCAATCTTTGGGTGAGGAAGTGGGGTTGTTGAAGTTTGGAATTACAGGTGCCAGAATAAAAAGCGCAGGTATGGCAAGTAATGGGACTAATGCAGAGAGGAAGGAAATACCCAGGTATATAGGCACCCAGGGGTCAAAGCTTAGAAACTCTGTCCTATTTACTGTATACATGTAGAAGTGGGAAAGGGAGGGAAGGAGAAAGGAAAGGAGGGAAGGAAGAAAGAAGTAGGAAGGGAATATTTTGATCAGAGGCCAAAGTTATATAAACCATTATTACAGAAATTAGGTAGCAAGGTCCATATTACCCTGCACAAAAGTATCATAAAACTTAAAATTGTGCTTTTAAGGTTCATTTGAGGTAAACCTGTGTTATGAAGCTTTGACACTTTCTCAATCTCAATTAGGACTAAACTAATTAACAAAACTGTTTTATACACTACAGTGAATCACATTTTTCTTCTTCCTTCCCTAATCCCTTGTGTGTTGTAAGGGTGATTGAGTATCTAATTACTTCTTAATTGAATGCACATATTATACATTTTTCACTAGTTCAAGCGTAATGCTTTTGGTCTAGAAATCAAAGTCAATGAAATTAAGTTGAAATGGGATTTGGGCAACTATTGTAATGAGGAAAGGTTTGCATTAAGCCTAATTATAAGTAAATGTGGGTTTTTAATATTGTTTCCTATGAAAATATTTAAAATGCAGGAATATGACATAAAGGATTAATTTAGATTATTAATAACATTATTGTTCATGTTTACAACATTTTATTCTATATTATTGAGTCAAACCAATTATAATACTATGGTGTGTATACCACCAAAGAAGTCTGAATGGACATTTATATCTACCAAAAATTATGCTTCCCCTTTCAGCATTTCATTGTAAGGAATATAAGATTGTATTAAAATAAGATTAAGATGGAGATGGTATTAAATCAAGAAAAGTTTAAATTTAAGGTTATAATCAGTTACTTCATGAAAATCTTTTTATTTGCTATAGTTTAGATTAACTTCTCAATCTCGAAATTCTATGCAAGCCAACACTTTTTATATTAATATTTTATGAGAATTATATTATTTTAATATTGCATAGAATATTTAAAAATTGGAATGGTTTCATCCTGAAAGTCAGTAAAGCTTTTCAGCAAAAATGTTTTAAAAATGAGGAATGGGGTTCATGTAGAAAAGTAATATCAAACTCAAATAGAAATGAGGGCCATTGAAATGTGTGGAGGGATGCTTGCAGTTGGATATTGACCTAAAAAAATCATCATGATTGTGGTGGTGGAATAGCCTAGATAAATTTGAAAGGAATCATAACCAGGAGGATTTTTTCTTATGTACAGTAATTAATAAAAACAAAATAGTAAGGATAATCAAATTTATGTTTGAATTATTATTGCAATCATTAAATTAGAACTTGAGAATTACTGATACTCTGTGAAAGCATTTCCTAGTTTTATTATAAGAATGTTTTGAAGAAAAAAGAAACCTTCCTGCTTTATAGAAATCTCATTCTCTTTCTTAGTTTTTCTAGTTTTTTTATTTTAAAACCAGATTATAAAGAAAACCACCTAGAGAACTGTAAGCACTTTGAGGACAGACTTTTTTTTTCATTTTTGTATCCCAGTTCCTAATACACATATCTCATATGGTAGATACTTTACATTCTGTTTGAGCGATTTGGAGGGAAAGCGATATCTCTGAAGCTCAGTTACCTTGTCTGTAAAATTAAGGATTTGAACTCAACAGTATCTAAGATCCTCTCCAACTCTAAATCTATGAGCCTATGATCACATAAAAGTTTCAACACAGACAGGTATATTCTAGGATATATGAAGTAATTTACAGATGTGGATTTGATACATATTTTTGTTAATCAATAATAATATATTAGAAATAGCTAGACGGTAATATGAATAGAATGCTGGAGCTGGAATCAGAAGATCTAAGTTCAAAACCAGCTTTAGCACTTGCTAGTTGTATGACGCTGGGCAAGTTACTTAACATCTGTCTGCATCAGTTTCCTTATCTTTAAAATGAAAGTAATAATAGCACCTATCTCCCAGGGTTATTGTGATAACAAAATGTGGTAATATTTGTAAAGTGTTTTGAAATTTTTAAACCATTATATAAACGCTACTTATTATTATTATTTATAAGCACTAACTGCTTTTGATATATTATACTCTCTGTCCCCAAGAACCTACAATTTATTTGTTCTCTGTATTGGTTTTCATACCTTCCATGTTTCCTTTTCATTTTCAATTGCTTTGCTCTGTGTCAAAAGACTGTCTTAATTACCTTACACCACTATACCAACTCATGATCCTTCCAATACTCCTAGACCATTTGAAAGGTTGAGAGGTCAGTTTCAAGTCTTGACATATTACATGGAGTAAAGGGGTTATCTCTATTATTCATGCATCAACAGTTAAGAATCCTTCAGATATGTGACTCCAGCAATAAGGATAATCCATCTGACAGTACAGATTTCAGTGAATGCCTTCTCATCAATGTAGGTGGATTTCGTCCATATCTACCCATAAATTCTCCCAAATATACTGGCAACTTCCTCCAAGTCTTTTGACATATTGTGGAATGTAGAATATCAGGACATCCATTTGTTGTTGCTACCTTGCTCTACAGTATTGATAGAAATTTGACCTAAAGCACTTTAATAATTTCATTCTCAGTCAGTTAGCATTTATAAAGCACCTGCTATGTGCCAGGCACTGTGCTAAGCATGGGGGATACAAAGAAAATCAAGTGTAGGCCTATTCTTAAAGAACTCACAGTCTACTGAGACAGACAGCATGTAAACAATGATTTACAAACAAGTTATATGCAGGATAAATAGGAGATAATCAACAGAGGGAGGGCAGCTACATTAAAGAGAATTGGGAAAGGCTTCTTGAAGGAGGTGAGACTTTAGCTGAGATTTCAAAGAAGCTAAGAAGTAAAAATGAGAAGGGAGAGAGCTCCAGGAATGAGAGATGGCCTGTGCAACTGATAAGTCAGGAGATGAAGTGTCTAGTGCGCAATGAGGAAGGAGACCATGGTGGGGGGGGGGGGGGGGAAGGATGGAGAGGGAGGAGAGTAAAATGAATAAAAGAAGGGTAAGATGTAAAAAGACTGGAAAGGCAGGAAGGAGCCAGCCAGCTTATGAAGGGGATTTTTTGAAACTTATTTATTTATTTTCAGTTTTCAAAATTCAGTTCCACAAGCTTTTGAGTTTTAAAATTTCCTTACCTCTCTCCCTTTCACCCTCCCCAGGATAATAGGTTCTATATATCCTTTCCTATTAAACCTTCTCTGGGTGTGGAAGGCATTTTCCATTGTGAGACTTTCAGAGTTGTCTTATAACCTTGCGTTGCTAAGAAGAGCTAAGTCTATCAAAGACAGTCATTGCATGATGTGGCTGTAACTGTGTTCAATGTTCTTCTGGTTCTTCTCACCTCACTCAACATCTGTTCATACAAGTCTTTCCAGGTTTTTCTGACGTCCGTCAGTTCATCATTTCTTATAGCATAACAGTATTCCATTGCATCCATATATCACAACTTGTTTAGCCCTTCCCCAATTGATGTGCTTCCTCTCAATCTCCAATTCTTTGCCACCACAAAAAGAACTTCTTTAACTATTTTTGTACATGTGGGTCCTTTTCCATTTTTTTATGATTTCTTTGGGATATGGGCCTAGAAGGGGTATTACTGAATCAAAGGGTATGTACATTTTTATAGGCATTTGGGCGTAGTTCCAAATTGCTCTCCTGAATGTTTGGATAAGTTCTTTTCTCACATCTTCTCCAGCATTTATCATTTTCCTGTTTTGTCATGTTAATCAATAAAATAGGTGTGATGTGGCATCTCAGAATTGTTTTGATTTGCATTACTCTAATCAAAAGTGATTTAGAGCATTTTTTTCATTTGACTATAGATAGCTTTAATTTTTTCATCTGAAACCTGTCTGTTCGTATCTTTTGGTCATTTATCATTTGGGGAATGACTTGTATTCTTATAAATTTGACTCAGTTCCCTACACATTTTAGAAATGAAACCTTTATCAGACACACTGGTTATAAAAATTCTTTCCCAGTTTTCTGTTTCCCCCCTAATTTTGGTTGCATTGTCTTTCTTTGTGCAAAACTGTTCAATTGAATGTAAGCAAAATTATCCATTTTGCATTTTGTAATGCTCTCTATCTCTTGTTTGGTCATAAATTCTTTCCTTCTTCATAAATCTGACAGGCAAACTGTTCCTTGCTCTCTCATTTGCTTATGGTATATATCTATATTGTTTACCCATTTTTACTTTATTTTGGTTTGTGGTGTAAGATATTGGTCTATGCCCAGTTTCTGTCATCCTATTTTCCAGTTTTCCCAGCAGTTTGTGCCAAATAATCAGTGTATAACACAGAAGCTGATGTCTTTGGCTTTATGAAACAGTAGATGGTCATTGACCATCGTCATTGACTCCTGAGTTTTGTGTACCTAAATTTCCTAACCAGTACCAAGTATACTGTGATTATTTTGCAATTGTTCTCTTCCTGTTTACTTCATTCTGATCAGATCATAGAAGTCTTCCCAGGGTCCTCTAAGTTCTTCATACAAGCATTTTTTATAGCACAGTAATATTCTATTACATTCATATACCACATTTTCTTCAGCCATTTCCCAATTGATGAGTGCTTGTTTTCCTTCTGGTTATTTACTACCCCTACACACACACACACACACACACACACACACACACACACACATTGCTTCTATAGAATCTGTGTATATGGGATCATTCTTTCTGTCTTTTAATTCTGGGTTGTGCTTCTGACTCTACCTATTCTGTTACCATAACTTAGATACTCTTTCACCATAGAACTTCCTTCAGCACCTAGAAGCCTTCTCACCCTGCAATATCTCTCCACCATGCCGGCCTCCTTATCCTACTGGTGAGTTCTTTTCAGGGTCTCCATTTGAGAAATGAGCCCATGCCAGTCATGCTTCCTTCCCCACCCAACTGGGCCTCTAACTCTGAGGATTCTGCCACTATGCACCTCTGCACCTTAATGCTCTCCTTTTATAGTTCGCTTTTATGTGTTATCTTTCCCATCAGAATGTAAAACCTTTGAGAGCCCAGACAGTCCTTTTTGCTTATGTTTGTATGCCTAGCACTTCACATACTGCCTGAAATGTGGTCAATAGTAAATAAAAGTTTGTTACTTGCTTGACTTGGGTTCACATCTTATTGGCATACATTGCTAATCTATTGTCCCCACTAGCTAATATTTTGCTTTCAATCAAGTTATGTATATGTCTCCATTTTGATATTCCATTCATGAGTCCCACTGACCCAAGTCTCAGGGATGCCTGTGAAATTATATTTATTGTCCTGTGTTAAGACATCAAATTCAATTTATTATCCAGATTGTGCACACTGGGATACAGATATTTTTTCTATGAATATGATATCTCTCCATCTCTGGGTTACTTTCTTCTTCTCCTGGATACCCCTACTGACACTCTTCTTTCTGTAAGCAGTTAAGTCTATTCCACCCCCTCACTTTTCAGTTTTGAATACTTCTTCACAGATCATCAAGTCTCCCGAAAAACACTTTCAGTTTGTCATTAGGAATGATTTGTCCCTGCTCAAGAGCCCATAATTCCTGTATTTTATACTATTATCTAGAAACCCCATTCTATGACAGCACCTTCTATGTCAGTTATTTACTTTGTTGCTATCAACAGGAGTAATTAAAAATCCCATCTGTGCCTCCAGATCACCTCTAGTCCTATATTTTCCTTCTCGGGCTTTTATAATCTTTAGAGATTCTTTGCAGGTCTCTTTGGTAGCTTCAATTTATCCCCACATGAATTTATCCCAAGTAATTGTGACACTTGTCTTGACTTGTTTCAGGAGGCTTCTGATCACATCCCAGGTATATGTCTCAGGAAAATATGATAATTCCTTTTTGTCTGTATTAAATTAACATGTAGCTGCCCCTATACTTCTTGGGAAGAAGAATGTAAATTCCTCGAGGGCAAAGACTCTTCCAGTTTCTGTTTTTGTATACCTTGGACCTGAAAGAGTACCTGACACATACTAGGCAATTAACAACAACTGTTTAATTGAATCAAAGGGAAATGGTAAATAATGACTTTTACATTTAGTTTTGTGTTTTTCTTCCTGGGGCCAATAATGGAGTTGTTGATATTTATATGACATTTTGTTTACAATCTCAGTAATGAAAAAAGAGTGAAATTTTTGATATGATAATGAAAGGCAAAAATGAAAATGAAATAATAGTTTGTAAGCTTCCCTTCAGAAATTGAATTTGTAAGAAGATATATCAAAAAGGAAGAGGTGTTGAAAAGCAATAAGTATCAAAATGATAACTCGATTCAGAATTATTGAGACTGTGTCTTATGGTATATTCACAAAGTACTTCACAATAAAGAAGAATCATCTTGCAAAGAACTATGAGAAGTTTGATCATGCAGTATACACTGACTTGAGTGTTATTCCTATAAAATCTGATGAAGTCACTTAAAAGTGAAAACTCCAGAATAACAAGTAATCTCTAGCTAAAACAGGAACGGTGATTAATTATAATACTCAATAATGGCAAAATTATCTCCTCTTCCACTATTTGGAAGTTTCCTGCTTGACCATCCTTGGCAATATTTTGAGTTAATAGTTACTTAGAATCTAGCTGTTTGGGTTTAATGGGAGCAGATAGCAGAGGGATTCATCCCATCTTTACTTGACTTCATTCAGTAAAGTGGTACCCTTTAAATTATATCAATGGAATTAAGGAGACCACTTGCTATTATGAATATGGCCCTTAACAGAGAAGGAATGTGGCAAACTCAGTAAGACATAGTGGAGGATTTAATCCAGGTGAACCTACTTGCTGTTCTGAATCTCCTATCTTCATGCTTTTACACTGGCTTGAATGACCACTCTCTGCATTTCTGCCTCTAAGAATCCCTAACTTCCTTTAGCCCTCAGCTCAAAGGCCATCTTTTGAATGCAGCCTTTCCTGGTCCCTCTTCCTCCCAGACAATAGAACTATTCTCTCTAAGGTTCCCTCCATCTACTCTACATGGATTTTACAAGTGCCTAAGTGAGCTCCTCACTTAGAGGAGGGACCCTTTGTTTTTAACCCTTCTTTGCAGCATCAACATTTAGAACAGTGCTTATATCATAGTAAGCACTTAATAAATGCCCGTTAATTGATTGGTTGATTAAGGATGTTATGGATTCTTTTTATCCTATTCTTATGTAAAAGATGGGAAAATATACTAGACAATAATGGAATGAGGTGGATTCAGATTTGGAAAAATGATTGGACCCAAAAGGTTTTCATTAATAGTTAGTCAGTCAACAAGCAATGTGCTAAATATGAGAGATCTGAAGAAATTCAAAAATAGCCACTGCCTTAAAAGAGATTACATGTCAGCTTGGAAAGAGGAATCCAGTACCCTAGGGATCATAGATTTAGAGCTGAAAGTGACTGGAAAGGCTAAATGGAAACTTCTAATTTTACAAGTGAGGAAACTGAGACTCAGACAGGTTCAGTGATTTGCCCAGGGTCATGTAATGGAATAGGGTCCAAGACATGCTTTAAACTCAATTCTTATTTCCAGGTCTAGTGTTCTATCTACTACACCCACTAGCTGACTATTCCTTGGTCTTATCCTCTTTAACATTTTTATAAATGACTTGGATATAGTCAGGTAACATGGTTATCAGATTCTCAGAGGGATAGCTAATATATTAAATGACAAGGTGAGTTTCCAAAGAATATCTTGACAGGCTATAATATTGACCAAATCTAACAATGATAAATATAAATGACCAAATACAATAATGACAAAATATATCTTACACTTTGGTCCAAAGATAACTTTGTGAGTATAAGATGGGGAAAACATGACTATATAGTAATTTTGTTAGAAAGATTCAAGAATTTTAGTGGATTTCAAGCTGAATTTGAGTCAACAGTGTGATTTGGCAGTCAAGCAAGCTAATGTGATATTAAGTTGCATTAAAAACAACACAGCATCCAGTAAATATGTGATTGTCCTTATCTGATAACATCTGGAATTTTACATTCTTTGAGGGACTCCATTGTTTAAGAAGGGAATTGATAAGCTAGAAAGAATCCAGAGGAGAGTAACTATAATGGTATAGAGCCCTTACATCATGACATAAAAGAATTGATTTTAGAAACTGGGAATGTATATCCTAGTGAAGAGAAGACTTAAAAGAGGGAGATTATAGCTGTCTTCCAATATGTAAAGTACTATATTATGGAAGAACAAATAGACAAATAGTCCTAAGATTACATAGTTATGAGTAATTGATAGAAGTCACAAAAAAGAAAACCAATAATGTAAGGAAGAGCTTTCTAACAAATTAGCAAACAACAACTCCAACAAATTGAATTGATACAAAAACAGAATGGGCTCTTCAGTAGCTGGGTTCCCTCTCATTAGATATTTATAAAAGCTAAACTACAATTTGTCAGATAATGTCATAGAGGGGATTGGTGTTCAGTCAAATCTTGTCAGCTCTATGTTTTAGTCAAGATGGTCCCTGGGGGATCTTGCCGCTTTCAGATTCTGTGACCTACGAGGTAATGGGAAAATGTACAATACATGTAACTATACTGTAATAAATTGCCAATAAGAACCTTACTGAACAAAAAAATGGAGTAAAGGATATGATCCAGGAAATATATGATTAGAAAAGGAGGTAGGCTGGTCATTTGTTGAAAGGGTGATATCTGATGTGCAATTTGAGTAATGTTTGCAACATAATGTTAAAAGACCTAAAAGAAATCCTTCAGCACATTGTATGAACCCTTAAGAAGTATTTTTCTGAAGACTACACAAGGTAAGAAGGCATGAATGGGCTGTGATCTACACTAGTGAATAAAGTAACCACATTGCTGAAATCACAGATCTGTTGAAGTATTATAGCACTGGAGTATTCAATTTGTCACAAGGTGCTTAAACTCTCTTATAGCTATTATTTCTTTTCCCTTCCCATTAATAAATGGAAACTTTTGTGGAATGGAATGCAATGCAATGGAATGGAATGACAGGACTAAATGGAGCACCCAGTTCTATGTCTCTGTGCTTAATATATGGTTACTGAATGAATGAATGAACAATTTTATTCTTAGATCGCTTCAATAGTCTCCTAATTGGCTCCCTGATTCAAGGCTGTCTCCATTCCAAGATATCCTAATCCTAACATACTAGGTCTTATTAATACACTGCCTTCATTGTGCTATTTCCCTCCTTAAAATCTTCATTGGTTGTCTCTTCATTAAGTCTAAATTCTACTGCTTCAACTCTCAAGACTTCTCATGATCTAGCCATACCCTATGTATCCATAATTAACTCCTATTTATCCCCTGTGTCCTTTCCATAATTGTCAAGGTGATCTTTATGAATATACCACACTACCCTCTGAATACATTCACTCATATAAAATATTTTCCTTTGTTTATCCAAGGCCCAGCTCAAGGCTAATATCTTCCATGAAACATTTTTTTACTATTATAGGTCAACAAGCACACAGTTATGTTGCTCAGACACACACCAAGGTGAGGAGTTTGCAAAGCTCAGATGAGAATCGAACTTTGTCCTATGTTAAAATGCTTATGGAACCCTGAAAGTGTATAGATTACCTACCTTAGCCACCCCTGAAATCACTGAAGAATAAAGCAGTCATCTCCCAAAGAAAGCAGCAGTAGGGCCCCATATTATACATATCAGAACAAACAAAGCTTCTGTATTCCTCCTAGAAAAATATAGAGCCTGACTCTATCATAAAATCCCAGTTCAGAAAGAAAACCCAGGAAAATGAGTAAATATGGAAAATTCCCATGATAGAGACATATTTTGGTGCTAGAGAACAGAGAGGGAAAAAGAGGGAGAATAATTCCAAAGTATCTACAAACAAATCATAAAAGAAGAAGAAAGGTTGGCCACAAGGTCAACTAGAATTCCTATAAGAAGTGATGCAAGTGTTTTAAAATTATATCACAAATTAAATGAGAGTGCTTAAAAAAGAATCAGAAAAGAAAATGAGAGTATTGGAGGAAAGAATTGGGAGGAAAATTACATCAAGGACCCAATTAGTGTGGATATAATGAATTCCCTGAAGTGATCACATTATTTGAATTCACTCAGCATATTTCCATTGGGTTAGAACTAATTATCATATTTTACATGCCTATAATTTCAAATAGTGCAAATTTGAATACTTGTGACCACTTCAGGGAATTTTTATTCATGCTAATCGGGACCTAGCTGTAGTAGCTTTAGAAAAAAGAGTTATAAAACCTCATCCAGGAAATAACATACAATAAAAACAATGTTTTTAAGGGCAAATAACTTTGAAAGATATAAAAACTCTGATCAATGCAATGATCAGTCATGATTCTAGGAAAACAATGATGGTGCATACACACCTGCTGACAGATAACTGAGTGAAGATGCAGAATGATATATATTTCTGTACATGGCCAATGTAGAAATTTGATTTTTTTCTTGATTATGCATATTTATTACAAGTGTTTGGATTTCATGTGTCAGGCACTATGCTAGACAATAGGGTACAAAGTCTTTCTCTATATCTTTTAATATTATATGGGTTTTAATATAGCATCCTGGTTATAGATTGAATGTTCATTGCTCTCTTTAGATGGTCTTCTATTGCGTCAGTGCAATAGTTATAGCACTGATGGTGACTAAGAATATGCCATCATAATTCTGAATGGCAAAATATAACAGACTCTCCACATAGAAGACAGAAGCAAAACATTTATTCAGGAAGCTAAATCACAACACCAGAAAGTCAGATCCCAGTATCTGAAAACTGAATCCATCATAGCAACAAAGAAGTTAATACACCTTATCACTGCAGGAAACAACACCACCCCAAAGTCTTCCCACAAATAAACACTCATAATACTAGCTGTCTGCTTGTCTGCGTCCTCTCTTCCTTCCACCCTAACTGCTCTGACTCCCAGCTTCCTCTGGGCTCTGCTCCACCTGTTCAACAAGCTCTTCCCATCACAGGCTCCATGTGATAACATTCAGCCTATTAAGGGTCAGGGAAGATCTTCAAATTCCCATTATGGCCTCCAAAAAAAATCAACTTGTATATATTTTGTGTATAGCAATATATGCACATATTTTCTTCCCTGACTAGAGTTTAAATTTCTTGAGGACAGAGTTAGTTTCACTTTTGTCTTTGTACTCTGGTGCCTAGAATAGTGCTTGACACAGAGTAAGCACTTAATTGACTTGCCTCTTTTCTGATCATATATTTAGTGAATGATATAATTCAGTCAGTCAGCAAACATTTTTTAAAGTACCTACTATGGAGAAGCAAAGGCAAAAGTCTTCTCAATAGATCAATCATTCTAATAGGTAAGAAAAATGAAAACATCTATGTTCAAAAAAGATACATAAAGATAACTTGGAAATAACCAGTAGAGAGAAGGCATTAGAATTAAGCAGAATGGTGAAAGGGTTCCTATAGCAGGCAGGACTTTAGCTGTGACTTGAAGGAAACCAGGTAAGTCAGGAGGTATAAAATGAGAAAGGAGCACATTCCAGGCATGCGTGACAGTCAGTGGAAATACCTGTCTGTAGTTAGGAGATGGAGTTTCTTGTTTAAAGAATAGCAAAGAGACCAGTGTCACTTTGAGGAAGAAGGTTGGGGTAAGAGAGGAGGAGTGTAAGGTATAAAATGAATAGAAATGTTGGGGGGTGGCAGGTTATAAAGAGCATTGAACTTCAGAGAATCTGATATTTGATCCTAAAGGTAATAGACAGTCACTAAAGTATATTAAGTCCCAGAGCAAGTGACATGATCAGTCATGGTCAAATGGATTTGACAGCTGAGTGGGAGAATGGACTGGAATGGGGAGAGACTTATAGCAGAAAGACTAATAGGCTATTGTAATAGCCCAGGGGACAGGTAATGAGGGCCTGCAACCAGCTGGTGGCAGGATCAGAGGAGAGAAGGAACATAAGTGACAGATAATACAAAATTAAAAATCAACAGATTTGGGGAATCAATTGGATATGGGAGGTACGAGAGAAAGAGAGAAGGAGGAGTCAAGAATGTCACCAAGGTTGTGAGCAAGGTTTACTAGGAAGATGATGGTACCCTCAACAGAAATAGGGAAGTTTAGGGTGGGAGTGGGGGAATTTGTAGGGAAAGTCAATGAGTTCAGTTTTAGACATATAAATTATACTTCTTGTATGTGTCATTGATAATATGCTAGTGTTTTCCTATGCCCACTACATATCACTCCCCTTTATGCAATATATGATATAGCCAAACTGGCCTTCTCACTCTCCCTTACACATGACATTCCATCTCCTGTCTTTGCATGGGTCTCTCCCCATGTATAGAATCTGCCCCTTCCTAATCATTGCCTTTTAGAATTCCCGGTTTCCTTTAAAGCTCAGCTCAAGTATTTTCTGCTGAAGACCTTTCCTGATTTTTCCCTCACTTACCAGCTACTAGTGCCACCACCCCAGAAAAATGATCTTATATTTACTTTGTGTATACTTTTGGATACATTTGTATATTTCAACATTACCTCCTCCTGATGAAATGTAAAGTCCTTGAGAGCAGGGGTTATTTCTTTTTTTTGTTTTCTTCATGGAACCCAGCACAATATCTAGATATAGTAATCACTTATTAAATTATTGCTTGCTGGTCAACAGATTGATATATCCCTCTATTTCTCTTTATAGTCTTTGAAAATTCTGGTATTCAATGATTCACAGATATATGTCATCATTGGGATAATTGTTGTTGTTGTTTGTCCTCAATCTTCAAAGAGGACCATGGCATCATGGAAATGATGACATGACTTGAAGTTCACTTTGATTTGAGGGAGGGAGGGCTGTGCAAGGTCGCCAGCCTCACTTTCTCTCCAGAACCATCTGAATCCAGTGACCAGATATTCATCAGGATGACTAGAGATGGCCCAGGACACAGTGAGAGACCCTGACCCTTTTAGGCTAAGGCCTTTGCACATACTAACATAGAATGATGTAATGTCATTTAGTGAATAGGTCTCTTTAAGAAATAAGTGGAGGAACGGCCCCTTTAAATTAGGAAAAAAAAGAAAAAATCAAGGTGGAAGGGGAAGACCCTCAGGGTTCCTATTCCAAAGAATAACATTTACCACTAACATTCACTCTAAGTCATGAGGGCCCAAAATACAGCCATGAAGTGGAGCTTGGGCAAGGACCTATTATGGTCCAATCTATGAGCTTCAGGGGAAGGAAGGAAGGGAAGAAGAAAGGAAAGAAGAAAGGAAGAAAGGAAGGAAGGAAGGAAGGAAGGAAGGAAGGAAGGAAGGAAGGAAGGAAGGAAGGAAG
>CM053587.1:154259870-154301792 GCA_028646515.1 Pseudochirops corinnae | reverse complement strand
AGGTCAACCTTATTCTCATTGAAGTTGGCTTAGGGAAGAAATGACATACATTCTAAATTGGGCATCTTGGCCTATAGTAGAGTAGGGGGGAAGGAGATGAGAGGAGCGAGGATGGAGGGGAGGGCAGGTTGGGGGGAGGGTTGTTAGAAGCACACACTTTTGTAAAGGGACAGGCACAAAGTAGAGAATAGAACTAGTAGGGGGTAGAATAGGTAGCAGGGTAATGTACAGGTACTGGGGTAGGGAGATCCATCTTGCCCTACTGGAAAGTCAGAGGGGTGATGGGGGAGGATATAGGAGAGAGCTGATTGGGGGTGGGGGTATATAGTGGGATTGATGTTTTGGGGTGGTGGGTAGGGGAAAGACAGGGAGAAAGTTTGTAAATCAAAATTTCATGGAAATTAATGATGTAAACTAAAAATAAACAAAATTTAAAAAATAAAATAAAATCCCATCTTCTACAGTAAAAAAAATAAAAATAATGTCCCCAAAAAACAAATAAATAAATAAATGAAATAAAATGAGGATGACAAAGTATGTACTACCTTTGTCATATTGTTGTGAGAACAATGCTTTTAAATTTTAATGTGATACATTAAGGTGAAGTTGTTGTTATTATTATTGCAAAAGGTTTAGATGTAAAATGCTACAGAGAAAATTTGATTATTTGCAAATTATTATATTGTATTATATTGTATTATATTATATTATATTATATTATATTATATTATATTTGCAAAATATTATATGCAAATGATTACAGAAATATCACACACACACACACACAGAACAAGAAATGGAAGGAAAATAATGTCTGCAGAAAGCTAGTCAGAGGTAAGATAAAACTGAGCCAGACTCTCCAAAGAATTTCCATAGATGAAACTGGAAAGATTCAATAAATGTGAAATCAAACAGATTTGTCATTATTTTTATGTCAATCTAGTCTCATCATCTGTGATGGTAGAACCACCACATTTGGAATCTACCACCTCAGTTTCTTAGAGGAAAACCACTCTTCCTCAGAGGCAATGAAAGGAAGTGACCAAGGAAGAAGTCATATTATGGGCAGGACAGAAGGATTGGCTGAGAAGAAGTGATCCAATCCACACAAAGTGGGGGAATGGGGGTAGGGGAATAAGGAGGAGTGATTTAGCTCTCCTCAGTTCAGTGACACCACTAGAGTATGACACTTATTAAATCTTTAAGGCACTGTGCTCCATGGGCTCAGAGAGTCCCTAACCTCAGAGCTTACACTTTACTGGAGAGAGAATATAGTAGGACACAATATAATTGAAGATCATGAGTGAAAGGCGCAGAGAAGAAGTCAAAGTATCCTAGGAATATTTGAGGAAGGAAATGCACCAACTGCTCTCTCTATTGAAGCAATCAGAGAAGGCATTGGCTACACTTGAGCAAAGTCTTAAAGGAACGTAAAAGTAGGAGTGCACTGGTAAATGTTTAACTAGATCTTCATGGGAAAAAAATCTACACACAACACATTTTCAAGTTTAATCTCCATTATTAATAGCTTCTCCATAACTTTTTAAAGTCTAGATAGTCAACGAAACAATAAATCAAGTCCTGATTTGAGCATTTGCGTTTTTGGTAGATATAAATGCTCAAACTGAACATTTAATCCCTTCTGACAAGCTAGCATGAGCTAGATCCAGCATATTCCCAAAGAAATCTGAAGGACATAGATAAGGATAGATCACATTCTAGTCATGAAATAAAGGTTGAAAAGTGTACTAAGATAACAAATGTCAAATCTGGGGAAACATAGTTCTTTAATTTTCCTGAAACAAAGCTGTGAAATGAGAATTGAAAGGTAGATAGGAACCAGATTATGGAAAGCTTTAAATACTAGAGTGAGGAGTATATATTTTATACTAAAGAGTGAGGAGTATGTATTATATACTAAAGACTTTTGAGCAGGGGAATGACTTGGTCAAGCTCATATATTAAGAAGATGATCTTGGCATCTGTGTGGATATTAGACTGAAGAGATCTTGAGATTTGAAGCAGGAAAACTAATCAGGAGGTTATCACAGGAGTCCAGGTGAGTAATGATGAGGACTTCAACTAGGGTAATAGAAATAATAAATCATAATCATAATATTTATATAGTTTCTTAAGGTTTCCTAAAGTTCTTATAGTTTCCTAAAGATTTTGCAAATACTATCTCAGCCTTATGACTCTGGCAGGTAAATGCTATTATCATCCCTGTTTTACAGATGATAAAATTGAGCCTTAGAGAGGTTAAATTATTTGTCCAGGGTCTCACAGCTGGTATCAAAAGTAGGATTTGAACTCAGGTTTTCCTGATTCCATTCCCAATATTCTAGTCATTTCATCATGTGAGTACGGTAATTGAGATTAATTTAATAGATTTTGTAGAGGTAAAATCCACCAGACTTCACAATTAATTAGATTTGGGGGCAAAGGGAAAGGGAAGTGTTACAAATGACTCCAAAGTTACAACCCTGAGTGATTAGGAAGATCCTGGTTCTCTCAACAGAAATAAAGAAGTTTAGAGTGAAGGTGAGTTTGGGAAGAAAGATGATGAGTTATCTTTCAGGCTTGTTGCTTTCAAGTGGCTTATGGCCAAAAGGCAACTAGAGTTGTGGACTGGAGTTCAATAAAAGTGATTAAGGATGAATAAATAGCTCATTGAGGGGGAAACTATAAAGAGTAAGGTTGCTGGTCAGCTAGGTGGCCCAGTGAATAGAGCACCAGCCCTGGAGTCAAGAGGATCTGAGTTCAAATGTGGCCTCAGACACTTAACACCAAAAACTAGCCATGCGACCTTGGGCAAGTCACTTAACCCCAATTGCCCTGCCTTCCCCCCTCCAAAACCCAAAGAGAGAGAGAGAGAAAAAGAGAGAGAGAGAGAGAGGGAGAGAGAGAGAGAGAGAAAGGGGCACAGGACAAAGCTTTGGGGGGACACCCATACATAAGACACAGAAGATACATAATGGCCCAGCAAAAGAAACTGATAAGTAGTATTCAGTCAGGTTGGAGGAAAACCAGAGTTCTCAGCTGTGACATGGAAAGAACTATAAATACTGTCAAAAACATGAAATGTAGAACAGTAGGAGCTTGGTGGTTTTTTTTTCAAGAGATATTCCAATTGGAGTGCTTGTTTTAAGGTTTGCTTTGAAGCTTCTTTTGAAAACAGGTTAATTTTATATTTTTTAATCTAAATTCAAAATAAACCTTAAAGCTTCAGGATGCAATCTCAGACAGTTTTCATGAAACAAGTCTCTTCTACCAGAGAGGAACTGAATTGACAGCCCGACAGTCCCAAGTCTCTGCAGTATGGGAGGAACTATTTCACAAGAAACCCTTCTCTCTGATCATAGCAACACTTTGAAGGCTTTCAAACATCAACAGAGATTGGGAGGGGGGGCTTTTTCTGAAATGTCAATTTCTCTGAAATATCCACCCCTCAAAATCCTTTAGCAACTTCAAATGATTTCAAGTACATGCTGAGTTATCCTAGTTCTAGTTTCCTGAATGTTACTGCACTGAAAAATAGATATGATGATAATTGAACAGAACAATATGTCAGGATAAAAGTCTTCACCAAAATATAAATGTCAAGTAATGCAGGAGACCATCACTGTCACATGCCTTTGTATATATGACTTTTCTACTCTGCCAAAAAAATTAGCTAAAATTCAAAAATAGGATAGAAATTCAACCCTTCTGTTAGAAAGGCTCCTACACTGACAGGTAGTACATAGACTGGCAGCAGCTCACTGTGGCAGAGATGAAACACTACATGCTAATTGGTCTAAAATATTTGTTCCATGCTTCACTGACCCAAAAAACAGATAATTCATAAAAGTTCCTTTTTAAAATTGCCTATAGTATAGGTATGGAAGAGCTAGTTTGCAAGTAGCTGAGATTTGGGCCTAATTGGCTTCTGGGGTTTTGCTTTTTATCCATACATATGTCATCTAGTAGCTAAAGAATGGCTTTTACTTGTATTTGGCATGCTAAAATTTCAAGAAAATAGAAAAAAAAGAGGAATCTATAAAAATACTTTTGTTTCACCTTCCTCATCTTTAAAAAGCTGTAACAATGAAAAAAAATCAAAATGCTCTTTCAGTATGCTCTTCTATTATTTCTTATATGTACTTTTTAATAAATTAAAGGGTCTAAAGCAAAGTGAATTTCTGTAAATTTGCCCCATTTATGTATGTGGTTATCTATTACAGACTTAGAAACATGTGTGTGTGCGTGTGCAAATTTTCTACCCAGCCTCACATATTCCCACTTTCTGCTGATTCTCTATTTTATGAGTGAAGTGCAGGGGTGGGGACCCTGCATTTTCCAGGGGCCATGTGGCCCTCAGGGTCTTCAAGTGCAGTCCTTTGACTGAATTCAAACTTCACGGAAGAAGTCGTCATACTTAATAAAAAGATTTGTTCCATGAAGTTTGGATTCAGTCAATGGACTGCACTTGAGGACCTTGAGGGTCACATGGGGCCTGGAGACTACAGATTCCTCCCCCTTGAATAGTGCCACCAAATATCATTTCTTATTAGAAACTGAAGAGTAGAAATGCCCAGGTCCTTCTAGCTATTCCCCCAAATATAAGTCAGTAAGAAAGCACACTTCTTTTCCTTCCATCCTGCTTGACGTAGTACTAGTGACATATTTTAGCCTTCTCATCCTTCTTTATTATTTAAGGATGACCTACAACATCATGACACAGAGGAAAATGACATGGCCCAAACCCATCAGGGAATCGGCAGTATCTTTAATGGATCCCATGGCATAGATATACATACAATGCTCAAAACAAAGTCATTGTTTTCTGCAGTTTATTACATGAGCAGATAAGCCAGTTCCGTGGGTGAATAGATCATAGGATCATAGATTTAAAACTGCAAGAATTCTTAAAGATCACCTAATCCAAAACCTCCATTTTAAAACTAAGGAGTCTTAGGTCCATGGAATGGTGCTAGGAGGAATTATGTTACTTGCCCAAGGTAAGAAAGCTAAACAGTCTGAGAGTTAGATTAGGATTTGGGGGAGAGAAGATAGGACTCTATTAGCCAACCTAGATCCAGATGATAGACTAGTAACACTATGGCTTCTGAAATAGCTCTTGGAAGCAAATGTACTTATATAAAAATATCCATGTTTTTAAAGCTATATTAAGGCTTTAATGGCTCACTGTCCAGCCACATATACATTCACCTCTGACATCTGTTCACAATTTCACAGATTTTATACTTCAATCTTTCTTTTCAATAATCCGTGATTACACTTCATATCATTTATTTCCTTTGCCCACACATATCAAAGACCCCATATCACTTGGTAGGGTCTTCAAGAGTTCCTCTGGTAGGAAAAAAAAAATCATACCACAGCTATCCTGGGGTTGAGCTTCTTCAAATAGATATGCCATCTGTCACCTGTACTAGGCATGTAACTATCATAGCTATGAAGTCGGAAAAATGTGGGCAACTCAATTTCTAAGGCTACAGAAAGCAGATGGACAATGTAGATTATCTATATCCAGAACCTATGAACCAATCAAGCCCTATAATCCACTCTGGTGTCATATTTGGGATATTATCACTTCTCTCACCCCCTCCCCCCCAACTCTAACCTAGAAGTCTAAAGAGGAGCCAGAGAAAAGGTGGTATTAAGAGAGGTGAAAACGCAAATTCCTATTGCCAAGACTTTAATAGATACATACACATGAACATGAAAATGTTAGAATATGCATTTCTCCCCTATGTTATTCTCTTGCTTCATTAATGAAATGGAATGGAAATTGGGGAGAGGTAAACGAAGAGGAAGAAATTGAGGAAATGATTGAATTTGAAATGTGATATCAGCAGAAAAATATATAAGGGAATGGCAAAAAAAGAGGAAAGAGAAGGTAAAAAGAAAAAAGAAGAAGACTAAGGAATAATGATAAGCCCTGTCTAAATAATTTATGGATAGAGATCTGATGAAAAATATATTCTTAGCTTGGAATCTCATTTGCCAATCAGGCAACATTCTTGCTGAAAAACAGTTTTTAATCTCAGCTTCCTAATGTTTAGGCCACTGTTTCATCTTAAAGTTATTTAATGGTTATGACCATAAATGACTTGGAAAGAAAGAATTATATTCTCATTCAAATTCTATATAGAACAAGTAATCTTTCCAATCTTTTTTTTCCTTTTCTATGGCATTTTAACCAGTATTAATATAAAAAAATTTAAACAGGAACTTCTAGTTCCATATTCTATCAATTCTTGATTCTATAGGAGATGTAAATGCTCTGTAATGTACTTAATTGTCAATAGTACAGCACAGTAGAAAATTGCTTCTTAAATCAAGCTGTTTTGCAATTTCCACAGTGAAGCATTATGATGAATAACTTTTTTTTTTTACCTTGGTAATACAGATGCTGACTCTTTCCCTTAATGATATCCTGCAGCAGACAATGCAATTGAAGATGCTGACTATTTACCATAATAATACCCTGCAGCAGTAGTTACATAAGTTAACCCTATGATGTATGAAGAAAAATATTTTCTTTTACACAATTCAAATTTTTAATCTATCAAGTGCATCAGATACCTCAGGGACATTGTCTGCCATTCTTGATCCCTTTTGTTATTTTATATATCAATCAATTCTCCTTCTGCTCATCCTTTCTTTTCCCTCCAAACCAAATAATACTAGTCTTTTCAATTTTTTCTTGCATAAAATCCCATCTCCTGCCTATGTCTCCTATCATTTTTATTGTCCTCTCTGGACCTTTCTATTTTTGCCCTGCCTGCACTGAAATTATATGAGAAGCACAGAAGAAGAATTCAAGTCAAGGATGAGCTGATTTATATGCTGCCATTATAATATTTTCTAGATTATTCTAAATGTCTTCCTTAATATAGCTGAACATTTTATTTGCCTTAAAAAAAAAACACACTGCTGCACTTTGAACAGATGTTTTCATGAAGCTGTATGTTAATAGCACCTAAATCTTTATCCTGAGAGGTTATAACTAACTTAGAAATCATCTGTGTGCATGAGTAGTTGAAATTAGTATTTCTAATACACATTCCTTTGGATTTGGCTCCCCTCTATGAAGAGAGAGTTTGTCCCTGGCAATAGAAAAGCATTACTTAGTGCTTTAGGGATAGATTTTACCAATGGCCTCATTTCTCTGAAGTCATGAAAGCCAAATCCATAATGACATAAATCTAGCCCTTAGTTATTTTATTATATCATTGAATAGCATGATAGTAAAATACAATATCTCATGTATATATAATACCTTATATATAATTTCACATTAATATTGAAAATGCCATAATACCAAGGAGTCCTTTAATGAGATTCTAAATGAGATGGGGAATTTTCTCTTCTATAGCTCAGCAAATTAAATCATAGTGGCTTGTCATGAATTGAAGTCCATTGTGGCTACAGAGCCAAGACATTTGGCTTCTTCATAAAAGAGAGTTCTCTGCCAACAACACTAAGCAACTTTCTATTCCTATCTAACATATATTAGCAGATATATATTGACTTGTGTCTACCCATAAAGGTAGCTATATGTCTACAGTGACCATAGAGAAGAAAAAGACAGAGCATGATATGGATGATATTATTGAATCAAGATTTTATTTTGGTATGGTATGGTTTAATTCATATATTAGGTAGGAAGATAAAGCAATAAACAAGTTATTTTATCCCATAATGATCAAAAAGAAGAATATAATCATATCAATTTTCTGAATATTATGCTACCCAAATACTACCATTGATATGTCTACAATAGCATAAAAACAACAACTCGTATTTCCACAGTTTTAAAGTTCACCAAGCAAAGGTATTATTATTTCAGTTTTGCAGAGACTTTATATTCCCAGCACCTAACACAAAGAGAGTGCTTAAATTAATGTTCATTAAATGAATAAATAAATTTTAAAAACAGATCATCTGACTCAAAATATAGTACTTTTTTTTCCTACTATTTGAAATCTGTACAAGTTACCTCAAAAGACAAACTTTGATTGATTATAAGGACTAGTCTCAGGGACAAAGAACAGATGATGAAACATATTGGTTGTGAGGTGGGGGGAGGGGTGACTCAATGGGTATAGAATGCAATATGCACTGTCAGATATGATCAGCGTGGGTTGGTTTTATCATCTTTTTTTTGTTGTTACCAGAAACCTTCAATAGAGGGCGTCAGTATGAAAGAAGATAATTTTTCTCTAAAAGAGAAAATTTTATTGATTTCAAAATGTTTCTCAATCCATGATTGCATGCAGTCTTCACAATAAACCTGTTAAGTAGGTGGATACAGTCTAGGCACTATTATCCCTCTTTTACAGATGAGGATACTTGGGCATGGGAGAGTTAAGTAACTCACAACCCAGGTTTTTGGACCCCAAGATTAAAATGCAATTGGGAAATATTTAACAAAAATAAATTTTAAAACAATATAACATAGATAGTGTTAATATGTGGTCTTTTAAAATCAATATGTGACCCCAAGAGATCCTTATGCATAGTTTTGTGAACCTCAGTTTCTATGAATTCAACCCTACTGTTCCAGGCAACCTTCTTGTTATTGTTTAGTCATGCCCTCATTTGGGGTTTTCTTGGCAGAGACACCAGAGTGATTTGCCATTTCTTTCTCCAGTTCATTTTATAGGTGAGAAAACTGATGCAAACAGGGTTAAGTGACTTGCCCAGGGTCACACAGCCAGTAAGTGTCTGAGGCCAAGTTTGAACTCGGGAAGATGAGTCTTCCTGGCTCCAGGCCTAGTACTCTATCCATTCTACTATCTAGGTAACTCCTACAGCATGCCTGCACAACCTGCCACACACAGCACACAGCACATAGATTATACAGGCCTGCTCTAGAGTGTAAATTATAGAAAAAGTACTGACCTACATTAGTAGTGGGACTTTTGTCAACCAAGAGTTCTCAGTACAAATGAAATCACTGGTGTAGTCTCTCTACTAGGTACAGTTGGTAACACAATGGAATAAAGCACTGAACTTGGAGTAAAGAAAACTCTGTTTCAAATCCTGCCACAGACACTTAGTAGCTGAGGTATCCAAGGGTAGTCATTGAGCCTCCATTTCCTCATCTGTAAAATGGGAATAATAGTAGCACCTACCTCATGAGGATCAAATGAGATGTGCTTTGAAAACATTAGTGTTTCTACTAAAAGAAAAATCTTTAAGGTTAGAAGACTAAATTCATAGTACTAAAAAGGAAGTATAAAACTGAGATTGGGATGGACAAGGGGTAAACAGATGAGATAAACAGTAGGAGCAAAGGTATAAAGTAAAAAATTAACACTTGGTAGCACTTTCCACCCAATATTTACTGATGCAGACCGCCCAGGCAGCAATCTGTCTGCACCACAAAATATGGTCAATCATTTGGGCAGATCAAGGTGGAAACTACTACCTGTTGTAACATTTCTCCTCCTTAACATTGGTATCCTGAAAACCCAACAGCAGTTTTCTTCCATACTAACTATTATCCATCCCACCAGTCCCCTGTCTTACCCTTAGTCAGCTGCTTTGCCATTCTATGCACTGCACTAGTATCACTCACATTCACCCCATACACCCAATCCATCACCAAGTCTTGTTTCTACCTTCACAACATCCCTCATATATGTGCCCTTCTCTTGACTCAAACAGTCATTACCCTGATGCAGCAGGCCCTCGGGTCTTCAGACCTGTGCTATTGTCTTTTGCTTGGTCTCCTTGACACAAGTATCTCCTCACTCTAGTCTCTCTTCCTTTCAGATGTCAAAGTGACCCTCCTAAAGCACAGGTCTGACCATGTCAGCCCCCCTACTCAGTGAACTCTATCATCTCACTATTATCTCCAGGATCAAACCTAAAGTACTCTGACTCTTAAACCCCTTCATAATCTGCCTCCTTCCCACCTTTCCAGTCTTCCTACACTTTGCTCACCTTCATGTAATCTGTGATCAAGCAACAATGGACTCCTTGCTGTTCCTTGAACACAGTACTCCATCATCTGACTGCATGCCTTTTCTCTAGCTATCTCTCATACAAAGAACGAATGCTCTCCTACTTTTCTTTGGCCTCCTAGCTTTCTTCATGACACAGCTCAAAACCTACCTTCTTTGTGAGGTCTTTTCTGGCATGCACACACACACACACACACACACACACACACACACCACTTCAGAGATTTCCTTCCAATTGTCCTCCACACTATATCTTGTATATACATAGTCTCTCCCCACCCCCATAAGAATGTAAGCCCCTTGAGGACAGGGACTATGGTTTTACCTTTCTTTGCATCTTCAATGCTTAGTGTAGCTCCTGGTACATTGTTGTTGTTTCTCTATTAAATCATGTCCAACTCTTTTGACCCTATGGACCCTAGTGTTCCTGACCCTTCTGTCCTCTACTCTCTCCCAAAGTCTTTCCAAGTTCATGTTTGTTGCATCTGTGACACTATCTCTCCATCTCATCCTCTGCCATCCCTTTCTACATTTGCTTTCAATCTTTCCCAACATCAGGGATTTTTTTAATGAATCCAGTCTTCTCATAGAAAGTCCTTAATCAATGCTTATTGACAGTGGTGGTGGTGGTGGTGGTAGTAGTGATCATGATCATGAATTACCTCTGACAGTAGATGGTATTTGTCCTTCTTGACTAATTTTTTTTTTCCTTTCCATCCACTTTGTATGCAACCCTTCTTATCCTACTATATGACCTTCTGTGTCCTATTTGAAGAGGATAACAAGTACAGGCCTTTAGTCCAAGGAAAATTTCAGCATTTCATATTCAATATAGCAAGGCCACAGATATTAGATAGGAAATAAATAAGCCAATGTACAGTCAAGGAAAAACCAGGGCCATCATGCAATCATGAAAAGGGAGACCTAGTTGTTGAACACAGAGAGAGAGAAACATTGAGTGTAAGGGATTGGTAATGTGTCCGTAAAATCTTTTAGATATATTCTCATTAGTCACCACCCTGATTGAGGTTGGTGGTACGAAATTAGCCTTATATAAAAACCAGTGTTAGAAGCTGATCATTTTATTTTTGCCATTTGTAATTGTAAAGTGAAATTCCATGAAGTTTTGCAGAATGGAAAATGATATGGACTTGAGAAATCTCTGCCTTAGGTGTGTGGGATGCCACTCTTTTGTTCTGTGTTTGTGTGTCCACTTTGGAATCTATCCATTTTGGACGGGCTACAGGAATACGTTGCCTGCCTTTTTGTTCCTAGGAAACCAAGAACCCCTACTCCAACATCCTGTTAGTTTGTATCTAGCCAAGTGTAGCAGGAATTATCTAAAGAACTGAATGAACTGCTTTAATGGCCGAGATTTACAACTACTGAAGATAAATTGCCCCAGATTAAGCTAAGCTTTTTTCTGAGAGTATCTAAAACTATCCCCACTTCTTTTCCCCAAAAACTTCCGGTCTCTATTCACAAGAGTGCATTGCCTAATCTCAAGGAATAATGCAAAGGGAAGAAAGCAGTACTCTTACAGGAAAGTCTGTGTCTGTTCTCTGGAAGAATGTAGTTCCCTCAGGGATCCTTTTGTCTGTCTATACATAAAACACAGAAAACGTGTCCACCCTGATAGTGAAATTAACCCTCCCAAGCAGTCCATGATAAGGGTGTTACTAAAGAATGGTGCCTGAAATAGCTATTTCTCACTACTTTCCTGCTTCCAGCGTCAAGGGTAAGGAGGGAATTATGACACTGATTCAGCGAATTAAATTCCACAGACTTTTTAAAGTGCTTGTTGTGTTTAAGGCATTTGCTAAAATAAGGTCATACAAATACATAAGAGAAACAGTCTCTGACCTCAAGAAGGTTATACCTCAGTATGGACCACTGTGATAATAGCTTATATGTGTTTTCTCATTTGATCCTCGTGACAACCCTGGGAGGTAGGTCGTATTTTTTTCCCATTTTATAGGTCAGGAAATTGAGGCTATTCCAGTGTGATAGACAACAGGTTACATATGTTATGTTATTTGATCCTTACAACAATCTTATGAAGCAGATGTTATTATTATCACCATTTTATAGATGAGGAAATTGAAATTTGTCAAGTAACTTGCCCAAGGCCACACATCTATTAAGTGTCTATGTGATCCTAAGAGAAATTGTTCCAGTGGAGCTATGGGCCCCTATTGAAAATATAGGGAGAGACAAGGGTAAATGAGTTAGCAGAGCCAGCTGAATGCTCTAAAGTCTTGCTTCACAGTTTGGACTAAGAGAGTAGTTAGATTATTATATCATTATTTGATATTAGAGAATGTATCCTGCACTAAATCCTATATCAATGGCTAATTAGAGAATGGAGGAAATCACACAGACTTAAAAAACACGCTAGCAACATGCAAGTTCTGTAAAACCCTCTCAAGCTGGAAAGGCAAATAAAGGCCACATGACAGTCTGCCTGTCACCCAACAACTAGCCTAAGCTCAGATGGGGTCATCAATAAAAAGTTATAGATTGTAGGTAGTTAACGTTTTGGCCGTGGTAACTCACGAAAACTATCTACTAAGTAGCATTTGTCTTTTAAAGATTCTGTCTGTCTATCATATTAAAATGTAACCTTCTTGAAGGTAGGAACTGCTTTTGCTTTGTCTTTTTTTTTATCATCTCCATTACTAGCACAGTGGGGGCACGCAGCACTAAATAAATGCTTGATTCATTGGTTGGTTGAGTGTTTAAGTTTAGAATTTTCTTTAATGAAGAAAGAACCTACCCCAATAAAATAATGGATCTATCATAGATCCTTACTGAAGTAAAGTGAAACAGAAATTGTTAGTTGGTAGACTACAAATAAATAATAATATAATCAACCCAACTCAACTATTGTCCATAAGAATAAAGACACTAAGTTACAAATGCTAATTTCATAATAATCATGATATGCAATGGAATTTACTGACCCCAATTAACTGTCCATGTAAACACTCATTGATCTTTCAGGATGCTGTTTAGTCACAATCTGAGATTACACTGGTATGGGGAATTGCAGCATGGAAACCCCTTTAGGACAATTCAGATGGAGAAGACATATGCAACTTACGGTCTCTAATATGTTCAAGGCATTAGGCTAAAAAAAAAAGTGAGCCACTGTGAGATTGTGATTTGTCCATGATCACATACCCAGGATGGTGTCAGAAGCAACAACCTGAACTCAGAATTTTCTAACCCTAGACTTCTACCCCTAGCACCCCAGACTCTGAAAAATGAGGTTTTACCTTATCTTGCCCAGAACCAAGTCACAATGTCAGTTCCCAACTATTTCCAGATTATATGACCCTCTCCCCACTTCCCTGCTTTCTAATTCTAGCTCCCCTTACATGTTGTCTTTCTCTATTAGAGGGTAAGCTCCTTAAGCTCAGGGATTCTATTCCTCGTTTGTATTGGTAAAGCTTAATAAATGCTTTTTCATTCACTTTATTTATTGACTTTCTAGAATATTATACCAGGATGTTCTTCATCCTTGGTCTCAAGACACCATTAGATGAGGAGATGACATTGATGTGATAGAACTATTTGCATATAGTAATAGTTCCACTTCTAATAAGTATCATGGAAATCTATTTTTAAAAACTATAATGTTACAGCAAATGGAAAAAAAATTAAGACATCATTTAGTGGAAGGGAAAGAGGGAGGAAGGGAGGAAAGAAGGGAAAGAGGAAAGGAGGGAAGAAAGAAGGGAGGAATGGAGAGGGGCAGGGATGTAAGGAAGGAAGGAAGGAAGGAAGGAAGGAAGGAAGGAAGGAACAAAGGAACGAAGGAACGAAGGAAGGAAGGAGGGAGAGAGGGAGGGAAGGAAGAAGGGAGGGGCAGGGAGCGAAGGAGCACCTTTAGGCTTATGCAAACCAACATCAAACTACATATTCTTATATAATACCAAATAGCATCTGTAAATATCGCAATGATTCAACCTTCATTATAAATAAGTAATAATCCTACAAAAGTTGTCTACATATCCCTAATGCTCCAAATTAAACAGGACCTTACAAAAATGCAGTGAACTTGCCAAGATGTTACATTGTGGGTATGTTTTCCTTTGGACATAACAATCTTTTCATCTACATATGTATTTACCCTAAAGGAAGACAAGGGTCCCCAACCATATTCCCCAGGTAGGTTAATTTTAAAATTTCATGGCATCTTAAATTTATGCGCAAGTACCATCTAGTGGCAAAGCTTGGCCACTGCAGGCTTATGAGCCTTTTCCAACCAAGACTGAGGATTGATACTATTTTGTGAATTACTGTTGCTTTTCTTAGTTACTTGTAAAGTTGTGTGTTGTACTATAATCCAGAGAATTAAACTGCTATTTTACACAGTTTTATAAGAGATTCTGAATCTTATAAGCAATTAATAAAATGATGTCTCATGGAAATAAGAGGTATCAAGGAAAATATATCAAAAGTTATAAGGAAAAGTTATCCTATGAATTGTAAAGTAATAGTGGTAATAGATTCCCTTTATAAGTCCTTTGGAAAACAGAGAAGTATATTCAGCATTGCTCTGCCACAGAATTAAAACATTAAGAATGCAGATAAATCCAGACTGTAGCTAAAGGGTTTGAGAAATTTCCAGTTCTATGGATAAAATTCATTATGATTTCATTGAATTAAAAAACTTAAGAATGGTGAAGACAGCGGGCGGCTAGGTGAATAGAGCGCCAGCCCTGGAGTCAGGAGGACCTGAGTTCAAGTCCAGCCTCAGACACTTGACACATTCACTAGCCATATGACTTTGGTCAAGTCAATTAATCTCGATTGCCCTCCAAAAAGCAAAAAAAAAAAAAATGGTGAAGACAGTAGAACTAGAAGAGAAATTAAATATAAGCTGAGAGTGGCAGTGATGAATATGATAAAAAAAAAATAGAATAGCTTTAGGCAAATCATTAATGAAAAGTTTATACCTTATGCTAATTATAGTAGGAATGGAAGATGTTTGTGTATAACATTTTAAGGAGATTTCTTTAACTCCAATCTTCTCTCTGGTTTATATGGTACACTCAAATGGACAGTGACATCATATGAAATTTCAGCAGCGATATGGGCATGAGAGAAAGGTAGGTACCAGGAAATGTCATTCTATAATAGTATTACATTTATCTGCATGAATATTTATTTCATTATTCTCCATTCCTCTAGATTGTAAGACCCTTGAGGGATGGTGTCATCCTTATCTTTGTATTTTTAGTACTTAAGAGTGCCTTGCATATAATAGACACAAGAAATATTTGTTGTGATGAATTGAATATGAAAGGATTGATACTGCTATATTGGTAAATCTAAATGTTGTGATCTTTTTCCACTGAAGACAAAACAAAAGAGGATGCATTTAAATTCTGTTAGGACTTAGGTTAGAATTTCTGATTATACAAAATACCATAGTACTAATCAAGAAAATAAAAAATTTATCTACAAATAAATTGATATATGATAGACTCTAGTATTTTTAGAAAATGTTGTTTGTGATAAAAAAAATAATTACAAATAGATTATAAAATTTACAAATAATAATCATATAAATATATTTTCTAAGAGAAAGTTTTATTGATTTGGGGGCAGCTAGGTGGCACAGTGGATAGAATGCTGAGCCTAGAGTCAGGAAAAGTAGTTTTTCCTGAAGTCAAATCTGACTTTCAACACCTATTAGCTCTGTGGCCATGGGCAAGTCATTTAAGCCTCTCTGCCTCAATTTCCTCATTTGTAAAATGAGCCAGAGAAGGAAAATGGAACAAAGAACAATAACAAAAAAATAGGTATTCCTACAGGTGCAAGTTAGCTATCTGTCTCTGATACTGAAATGTTGAAATATTGAAAGCAGGGAGATAAACAAGATAATCTCAGTGTTCCTTGATTCTATTTCTATTGTCAGAAAAAAAATAGGTAACAATTATTCTAACCTTATTCTAACCCTATTCTAACCTCATTTTGCCTTTTACATGGCAATTTTTTTTTTACATGGCAAATTTTTTAAAAATTTAAAAAACAATTATATTAATTCAGCACACTTAAAGTGACACACGGAAGAAGTGATTTTCGTTACAATGTGATATATTACTACTATACATGCAGATGTGTTTGATTCATTATAAAAGATAAATAGCATTACGAAAAAACTATAACCAACTTTTGGCAATAGTCAAGCAAGAATTGAAAGTAATTTCTAAAACAGTAAACAGCCCACAGGAAGTCTATAAACTATTTTACAGACAACTTCCAGGAAATTCCAAAGAAAATACAAAGTAAAGACTTAAAAACATGATGTGAACAAATGTAAACACTTCATGGTTGCCTAGCAAAGTAAAGAAAGCTATTAGAGGTGGAAGGGACAGAAAGAGAAAAAAAAAATCTTTTGAGATATAGAAAGATTAGCCAAATGAAGAGAAAAGAGAAATCATTGGACTATAGCAGTTCAAGTACATACTAGAAACTGGATGATCCAAAAAAGGAATCTGAGGAACTTAAAGGCCATAATAACTTTTTAAAACCTCTTCAATATAGATTTCTATAGCCTCCAAGGAAATTAAAATTGTGGGTCACTCAAAGAGAAAGAAAGAAAGAGAAAGAAAGAGAGAAAGAAAGAAAGAAAGAAAGAAAGAAAGAAAGAAAGAAAGAGAGAGAGATGCTAAGAAAAAAGAAATAAAGAAAGAATAATGTAAAAGAAATGGTGTAAAAAAGTGATCAGAATGCTATTATGAAGAGAAAAGGAGGTGAGCTTATCATGTAGTATGTACATAGGTTGATGAAGACACCCTACATGCTATATCAATATTCATACAATGTTAAAGAACTAGAGGAACAATCCAAGCAGATTGGGTAGAGCATTTGTTGAGAACTGATTGAGGCTCATGGACAAAATTTATCCAAGATGAGTAGGTATAGAACAATTGTGGTCTTTAGCATTAATCACAGATACAATGAAGTCTTGAGGTATTAGATAGAGTCTCAGGGCACCACTGAATTCACAGGACAATTTCCTCAGCAAATGAATACCATGAAGTCAAGGTACTCTGCTGCTCTTTATCCTCTAAAATTGTAGTTTACATTATAAGACAGGTCAAATTCAAAGCCTGTGAGCCACATGAGGCCCACAATATTCTTGAGTATGACCCCATACCAGATTAAAATATAGTTCCTATCTGATTTTTAAGGGGGCAGCTAGGTGGCACAGTAGCTAGAGTTCAGGGCCTAGAGTCAGGAAAACCCATCTTCCTGTTCAAATGTGACATGAGCTGTGTGACACTGGACAAGTCAGTTTACCTCAGTTTCCTCTGTTTGCCTCAGTTGCCTCATCTGTAAAATAAGTTGGAGAAGGAAATGGCAAACCACTCTAGTATCTTTGCCAAGGAAACCCCAAATGGGGTCACAACCAGTCAGGACTGAAAATGTTTAAACAACAAAAATCTGATTTTGATGTAAAGGTAAAACTGATATGTCCTCTTCTATAGCAAAAAAACCTTTTAACCCACAATTATATTTTATGAGCAGCTGAAGTATAACCATTACCTGTATCTGGGATATAGTTAAAGGGTATCGGAATAAGATCCAAGTAACGCCTTCACTGCAAGGTGGGATAGTAAGGGAGCCTTCATACACCCAATAGTCACGCAGAAGAGGATCTGTTTGGTTTTTTTTTAAGAGAAAGAAAGAAAGAAATCACAGTAATGTGTTAAACAAGAATAATTATAGGTGGCATTTATATAGTGCTTTAAGGTTTGCAGAGTGCTTTATAAATATCATCTCACTTAATCTTCACAAGAGTCTTATATGGTAGATGCCTTTATAATCCCTACTTTATTTTTTTTCCCAAAATTTTATTTTAGACTCAAAAGCCAGCATACAAATAGAGAATAGAAAAAAGAAATAAAAACATACCATAAACTTAAATATTGGAACTTAGATAAAAAGTTAGAAAGAAATAAAAGCATATTATGTGCATAACAGAACATAAGAGAGGATTCAAAAACCCAGGTGACCATTTGGTGAATCCAAGTAGGATCTGAGACCATGGAAGGGGATCCAGGGAATCCAAGAGACCATCCCGAGTCAAGCTGAAACAAGACTTTACTTGGATACTGTGTACTGACTAAGAAGATTATAATTTACTAGTGACCTAGGGGTGGAGGGTCTGTGTATTTTCTGATGATTGAATAGTGAATAAGGATGATTGATTGACTAAATGATTGTGCTTAGTGATTGATGACTGAATAAGTAATTTATCTGTAACCTAGTAACCCCCATGAGTGGAAAACTTTGACTATTGTACTTTATGATTGAATTAAGGATTTTGTTACTAAATGATCATTCTTTGTTCAAAACTTTGTGACCACTGTAGTGGAAATTATGTGGCCATTTTCCGTGATAAGATATTGTGAATTCTATACCTTGATTTCTGTGAATGTTTTGCTCTGATTTGTTATGGAATAAGTAGAGTGCTCACTATACTGTATAATCAGAACCTTAAAAGTTGTTCACAGTAGCATTCTTCTAGAAAGCTGCTAGTGCTTGGCTTTACATTATGGCATTCATAATGATACATTATGTCAGTGATATGGCACTTATTTCAAAAAAGTCTATATGATAAATACAATCCCCACTTTATTTATGAAAAAACTGAGGCTGAGGGTTAGTGACTTGTCCAGGTATGCACAACTAGTGTCTTAAGCAAGATTTGAATCTGAGTCTTCCTGCCTGGAAGACCAGCACTCCACCCACTCTCCCACCTAGTTAGTAGGGAGACCAAATAAAAAGCTATTACAATAATCCAAGTTTTTAGAAAACAACTACTTTTAAAATATACTTGAGACTTTCAAAAGAGTAATTCTCAAGTTATTTCTTTCAAGTTACTAGTGACACCAAAAGAACTCATATATGATGCCTATTTCATTCTTCTAAAATTTCATGGAGAAAAAACTTGCTAAAACCTGTGATAAATATGATATGCCAATTCTTTGAAATCAATCCATTTATTAACATGGATAGCTAAGAAAGACATAATCCATCTCTCTCCAGAGGGAAAGAAAGAACAATGGGAAAGTGCTAAGTGTCATTTCAACACACAGCAGAGATGGGGAGGTTGATTATACCTGAAATGTGTAAATGAAGGGAATCAAATTTCCCTTATGTATGGATGGTCTCCTGGAATATCAAAGAGACTACAAGTTTTTAAACAGGTAAGATTATTTTTTCTAATTTTTTTCCCTTTATATTCCAGAGTCAGCTAAATGGATTAATTCACTTGGTGCATTTTTGTTGTATATAACAATGCTGATGATAGAGATTTCATCCCCCTTTCAGTGAATCGTTTGTAGGTGCTTAACATCTCTCTAAGATGCTTAATCACTACCTGGAATGAATGGCCTCTGGTGACTGGCAAAAGAACATTATAGAAAAGAATCCCCAATTTATGTCCAGGATTGAGTAATGTATAAGTGATGTTCTTTATTTTTTTTTGGAGGGGGAAAGACAAGGCAATCGGGGTTAAGTGACTTGTGCCGAAGTGTCTAGTTTCTGAGGCAAAATTTGAACTTGGGTCCTCCTGACTCCAGGGTTGGAGCTCTGTTCATTGTGCCACCTAGTTGTGGCTAAAGTGATATTCTTGAAGTTGGCAAGAACAACCTTTAGTGGGTGCACTAGTCCTAGCTACCTCACCCAGTCTTGTGAAGATAAAATAAGTATCGAGTAACTAAGAAACATCTCATAACTTACTGTTGCTATGATTATGTTTCCCGTAATTCATGGAACTGACAAATTCCCTATCCTATTGGCAAAGGGTTACTCCCATGTTTGTAACTATGGGAATTTGGAACATGACTTCTGTACTCATGTTATTGTTATTCAATGAGATGTTATTCAATGAGAACTTATAACAATTTTTTTTAAATACAAACGTATAAATTCAAGAGAAAGCATAATGTTCACTTATACTTTTATTTACAATTCATTTTACTGACTTTAGTGTATTAAGACCACTTACCTGGTAGCAAAGTATTTGGATTAAAGCAGGGTATTATTTTAGTCTTCCCCTGGGGGAGAAAAGAGCACTAACTTACTTCATGTTATTTTCAAATGTGAAGCATGAAAAAAATACAAAATAAAATGTCTGAAGATTCTTCAAATGACATTCAAGGAGTCTAGAATATTTGCAACTTTCTAATATTTAGCGGGTTGTTTTCTGACCAGAAATAAATTTGAAGTTTTGATCAAATTAAATCCACTTTAAATCTGTGTTTATTTCTAATTCTCCTAATCATTTTTTTCTTCTTAAGTACCAAGAGGTAAACTTTCTCCAAGGATAAAAATGTATGGGGTCCAGTGGCCTTCTCTTGATGCCAGATTTGAATTTAAAGAAAAGATCTACCCCATCATTCAAAGTTTTACTTTTGAGATTCCCAAATTATCTGCTCTTGTGTTTGTGATTGAAATGAAAATTAATCCTTTATATACTCAAACTGAACTTTAAGATATTAATTCTTTATTCAAAGCAAGGGAGTTCACGTTAATGTACCAAATTGAGTTTGTCCACCTTCTGTGTGTTGCATCTACACCTCCAAGAAATTAAACTCAAGTCCAAGAAATGGACTCAGATCATTATTTTTCAACAACTAATACCATAATAGCTGAAGAATAAACATGAGTATCTTTTGTACTCCCAGTTATTTCAATCAAATATGAAGCAGAATGAGAGGTGCCTCTTCTCAACCCTAGGTATGCGCATTTAGACTGAAGTGGTCATAAGAATTTAGTCGTGCCTAGGTGTGCCCTTTGAAATCCAATCTTAAAGTGATCCCAGGCTAGTCAAAGGAGTCTGTTGGCTGCATGTTAGGACTTCTCTATCTCTCTGAAAGGTTCTAGACAAGACCAAGACCCCACAAATTTAATCCAGAGTGGAACTAAAAAGATCTCAATCACCAAATTAGTTGTGAAATGAACCTGATATCCCTGAGAACTTTTAGGCCAAATAGGCATCGCCCCAACACCATATCTATGGCAGCAATGCAAGACTGAACTAAAGGCCCACGTTAGCCCAAATAAAATTCCAAAATGGATTCAGTATAGACCTGTAAGGTAATATGACCTGCTCAAAATTTGATTCCACAATGCATTTAAGACCATTTTCCTACGACTATCATTCACCTGAATAGCATTTTTCAGGTCATATTCTTTTTTCTTAGTATAATCACAGTAATTTTGTATTGTCTTATTGTACTTTTAATGCAATTTTTTTAAATTTGCCTCACAACTTCTGCTGATTTATACATCTCATACAACAAGTTTTTGTTTTGTTTTGTTTTCTCCATTTATAAATAATGACTTACTTTGTATTGAATATCCTGGAGAACATCAGTCACTGCCTTCAAGCCAATGTGCTCTTTTCCTATCTGAAATATAATGAATAAAAAAATCCAAAAATGGAGATTTAAATTTTGCACGATGCTATTGTACAAAATATTATAATAAGTTAATGACTTCATGTCAGTGGCATCGCTTTGTTTGGAATAATTCAATTACTTCCACATTAGTAACTATGCCATAATAAAGTAGCATCAAACAAAATTAAGTGGTGAAAGCCTAAAAATGTCCTGCAAAAAAAAAAAAACTGGTGTCAGGAAGACTCATCTTCTTGGGTTCAAATCTTGCCTCAGACACTTACTAGCTATGTGGCCCTGGGGAAGTCACTTAAATCTGTTTGCCTCAGTTTTCTCATCTGTAAAATGAGCTGGAGAAGGAAATGGAAAACCACTGTAGTATCTTTGACAAGAAAACCCCAAATGGAGTCATGGAGCATCAGACATGACTGAAAAATAACAATAATACTTAAATAAAATCAAAATTGTAGCTAAAACTGACACAAAATAATTATATATCAAATGGGCAACAATTCATTCTAACTTCCTCTTATTGTATAGCAGGGAAACCATGTCCCATGTGATACATCAAATCATAGATGAAAATGTCAAAGACACATAACATTTTGCTTGTAAAATATTCAAAAAACCCAATGCAACAAAAACATAACTAACTTTTTTGTTTTTATCCATATCCCATCCCCAGTTTTGCAGAGGAGTGACACAGGAATTTTTTCCCATCTCTCTTATTATCATGGAAGAACAGCCTCAACAAACTAGATATATGGGGCAACTAGGTGGCATAATGCATAGAGGGCTGGGCTTGGAGTCAGCAAGATTTAGTTTCCTAAATTCAAATGTGACCTCAGAGACTTACCCGTTGTATGACCCTGGACAAGTCACTTACTCCTGTTTGCCTCAGTTCCTCATCTACAAAATGAGCTAGACAGTGAAATGGCAAACTGCTCCAGTACCTTTGACAAGAAAGTCCCAAATGGAGTAGAGAAGTGTTGGACACAAAAATCAACTGAACGACAACCACCAGATACATAGTAACAGAAGTAAGGATAACATTAAGTACTACAGAAATATGACTAACATCTTAAATAGTTTAGCTGTAGAATTTTTATTTTAAAATTATATTCATAAGAACATGCTGTTTTCATATATTATTTGAAGTTGATTCATTTTTAGGTAAATAAATAGTATCCACAAGGTTGTTTACTGTTGGGAGACAGGGAGAAGTGAGAAAGAGATGGCTGTTCTCATTTTTTTTGTTGTTTTCTGTTGTTTTATCTTAATAATCTTAATATTTGCCAGCCTGAGGAAACGGAAAGAGAGTTGCCTCTGATTCACAAATATCTCAGGTGAGGTCTTGCCTCAGTCAAGTACTGGCTCAGTGTGAGGCTAGCCAAAGTTACAACTTTCCAGACCAGTCTCCAAGATGATAAGGTAAAGATCTGTATCAGTAAAGTTCTACTACGCTAACGACACCATAGATGAGGAGTGGGCTAGCGTCAGTACTTAATCTACTTGGATACAATTTCTAAGGTTAGAAAAAGAAGCACAGGGGTGGCTAGATGGCACAGTGAATAGAGCACTGGCCCTGGAATCAGGAGGAGCCGAGTTGAAATCCAGCCTCAGACACTTAACCCGTACTATCCGTGTGACCTTGGGCAAGTCACTTAACCCCAATTGCCCTGCCCTCCAAAAAAATTTTTTTAAAAGAAAAAGAAGCACAAATTAATTTCTTTGTTTTTCCTTTTTTCCAGTCAGTTATGCTTTTTCAACATGGGGAAGGCAAAGTAATCAAAGTCCATAGAGAAAATGATAGAACATATAATGATAGCTAATTACAGATAACACTTACGTAGCACTTACTGTGTTCCAGGAACTATACTAAACTCTTGACGATTATCGTCACATTTGCTCTTCACAACAGCCTTGGGAGGCACAGTGCTATTATTATCCCCATTGACACATGAGGCAATTGAGACAGACAAATTAAGTGACATTATGATTACGCAAAAAGGCGTTTTAGTTATGCATTCCTTTTCTAGCATATAAAAGCTGCCTGTTAGCAACGAAACTCAGTGATTTCAGTGGCAACTCCCCTTTTTCCCTGGAGTTTTAACAGCAAAATCTTAGTAAGACAAGCAGAAAAAAAAGAGGAGAAACAAGGATTTTGTGTAACCTATAAATAGAATCGTTAGGCTCTAAATAACCAGACTGACTTTGATGAATTGTCAGGCCTTTGGTATTCTTTAGTTTTGTTTTGTTTTTTTTTTAATAAATATGGAACTAATTCAATTTTAATCAACAAATGAGAAAAATAGGCACATTTGTAAGAGCGTAGGTGTTCATGAATGAACATTTCCCTATCTACTCCAGCTGACATATTCCTAGACTTCTTTAGCATTTAGTAATCTAAATAATCTGTCATCTTGGTTTCAGAATTGTTTGTTTTATTCCCCAATAAGATGTATGTCTTATTCCCCAATAAGATTGTAAGCTCCTTGAGAGCAAGGCCCATATTTTATACTTTAAATATATATATCTCATAGCAGCTAACATTGTGCCTTAACGTGCTTGCTTAATAAATCCTTCTTGAGTGCTTGTAAAAGGGAATAATTTTTTAAATAGATAGATTATACATAGAGAGCTTGCCCAAATCAATGAGATCAAAAATCCATCAAAGTATTGAAGATAAATTTTCTTTTAAAATTAAATGGAAATGTACCAAATTTTTAAAGCATGAATTTATAAGATATCTATCATTCCATTCTAACCTAGAGATATATATGTTCCTAAAAAGGAGTGTCATTTTCATCCAGACAAAGACAAACCTTAGAGTTATTTATTTTTTTAAAAAAGCAGGAGCAAGTTATTTATACTTTTAAAAAAGTTGTATAGTAATACATTTTTAGCTAAATACAATTCAATTAGCTCTGCTGGAAATTCAATGACAACCAAGTCAAAATTATTCTTACAGGTTTTCCTAGAGTAGAGGGAATTACAAGAACTATTAAAAAAAAAAAAACATAAATAAATAAATGATTTTAAAAACCTTAGTTGTTTAATCAACTAACCTAAGCAAACTTACTTGGCCTTAGGTCATCTGAAAAAACCAAAGGGATCCACTACTAGGATCTCTTCAAATTCTACACATCCTAAGAGCTGAAGTTGCAACTGCTCACATTATATGCTAGCTAACTGGCTTGCTGCTTTTAGTTTTAAAAGTGGACTTTAGACTGTCTTGCTTTTCTCTAGCTTAATCTAATCAACTAAGAAGTCATATGATTGGTACTTCATATATTCTATAGTTAGTCTGAATTTAAAGCCATCCTACAGGATTCTTTATTTATAAAATAAATGAATACTGTCTTAAGACTTTTTGACTTTCCAGAGTATTTGTACTTCCAAAATAATACACTGAAGGAAGTACTATGAAGGAATTATTTATCTATCTAAAAAAGGTTAAAGTCTTTTATACTAAGGAATACAGCTTTGTGCATCTTGATCTCCAAAGATATACACTTCAATTTAAGGTATCAAGGAGTTTGTCTGTTTAATTAATAAAACTAAAAATCTAATCCCAAGCAAATTAAAAAATATCGCTTGGCATCCCTAAATCACATTATAGTAGACCATTATACAATAGCTTAATAGAAGACCATTTACCTGAACAAACAAAGCAATAATAGCTATTCCATGTGTTTTCCCCACAGCCTCATCAATGCTGCTATAAAGGGTAGAATTCCAGTGGATAAGATGAAGCTGGAAAATAAATGACATAAACAGAAGAGGTTAGTGGTAGATATAATTCACTTGTAATTTGGAAATAAGAACGGAAACTCTGGAATGCCTTAGACATTACATTTCATAAATAAGAAATTCAAAGAATGTGAGAGTTGAAGGGGACCTTGGTGTTCCATATAAATTCAACCTATATACAAAAGTATTCTTCAGTACTACATACCCAGCAAATGTTTGTCCAGATTCTCCTGAAAGACTTTCAAGGTGAGGAAGGCCATTCTATTTTTAATAGTTCAAATTATTAGGAAATTCTTCCTTACATCAAACTTAAATTTGCCTTATCACAACTTCTTCCTGTTGTTCCTAATTCTGCTCCCTGGGGCCAAGCAGAATAAATTTAGTCTTTCTTCCGTAAATTCAGCATTTCAGACACTTGAAAACAACTATCCTGTCTTCCCAATACTTCTCATCTCTAAGATATGTCCAGTTCCTTCATCCAGTTCTCATATGACATGATCTTGAGATCCTGAATCACCTTGCTTGTCCTACTCTGGACACTCTGTCGTTTATCAATGTTCTTCCAAAAATGTGATTGTGAGATCTGAATACAATATTCCTGGTCTACATGTGACCTGAACTGAGCAGAGTACAGCCGGGATTTTCATCTCCATAGTCATAGACCAGAGGTGGGAAACCTGCAGCCTCAAGGCCACATGAGGCCTTCTAGGCCCTTTGATGCAGTTTTTTTGACTGAGTCCAAGCTTTACAGAACAAAGCCTTTTATTAAGGGGATTTGTTCTGTGAAATTGGGATTCAGTCAAAAGGCCATTCTTGAGGACTAATTGCAATTCAACTCAATTAATTAAATATTATTTGAATACCAACTATGTCAAAGGGACTGTACTGAAAATACAAAAGCAAAAATTAAACAGTTCTTATCCTCTAGAATCACAGAGGTCACATTCTACTAGGTCAGATAGCAGGAAAAATAAAACAAACACAGATAAGTAAACAAAAGTATATCAAAATAATCTGAGGGGAATCATTAGCAACCAAGGGACTTTGAAAGGCGGTATACAAGAAGGGAGCTAAGGACTCCAAGAAGCATGGGAGGAAGCCTATATATAAGTCAAAGAGGTGGAGGAAGTGTTGGTGTAAAGGGAAATGGCAAGGGGCCAGTTTGATCAGAACGTAGAGTGCATAAGGGGCAGTAAAATGAAGTCAATAAAGTATAGATACTTTAGCACTAGACTGTAAAGGACTTTAAATGCCAAACAGAAGACACTTTATCTTTTTCTAATGGAACTGGGGAACCATTAAAGCTTCTTGAGCAAGGCAGGGACATGGCCAGACTTATTCTTCAGTAATGTCAATTTGGCTGCTCCCTGAAGAGTTACTTGAGGAAGAAGAGGCAGTAGAAGAAGGAAAACCTTTTAGGAGGCTGTTTAAAAAAAGCGAGGTGAGGGATGATACAACCGAAGATTGCTTTTTTCTTTCTTAGCTGCCATTTCACAATGCTGTTAACTCTTAGTGAACTTGTAGTCCACTAAAATCCCCAGCAGTTTTCACACAAACTACTGTTAAACCATATTTCTCCTATCCTGTACTTAATGGGAATATTGTTTAAGTAGATAGATTATACATGGAGAACTTGCCCAAATCAATGAGATCACAAATGCAGCAAATTATTGTAGATATTCTTTTAAAATTAAATAGAAATATGCCAAATTTTTAAGCATTGGATTTATTCAATTTCTATCATTTCAATATAACCTAGAGTTATGTATTCCTAAAAAGGATTGCCAACTCTCAGATAGTTTTCATTCAGATAGATAAACTTTAGAGTTATTTATAAAAGAAAAGCAACAGCAACTTATTAATCCCATTTAAAAGGTTGCTATAGTAATAAAATTTTTAGCAAGTACAATTAACTCTCCTGTAAACTCAATAATGACAACCAAATCAAATTATTATTGTACTTTTCCTAGCCCAGTGGGAGAGAACTAAGGCTGATTTTATAAAAACAAACAAACAATCTAGCTATTTAATTGACCAACCCAAGTTGATGATTCGAACTACTACATTTTAAATTATTAGATTTCAAAAAATATTCTGCCCCATCAAGATCTTTGTGAATCCCAGTTGTCATCTAGATATCTCTCCTAGCTCTGTATCTCTCATCAGCAAATTTGATAAGAATGCTACTTAGATCTTTATCTAATTCATGGGTGAAACTATTAAACAGCACAGGGTCAAGTACAGATGTCTGAAGCACTAGTGACTTCATTTACAATTGATACTGCATCCAATAAGTCTGAAATTGATAAAACTATTTCATTGTGTTTTTGATCATTCCAGTCATGTCTGACAATTGGTGATAACATTTGGGACTTTCTTGGCAAAGATAATGGAGTGACTTGCCATTTCCTTCTCCAGATCATTTTACAGATGAGGAAATTTGTCCAAACAGGGTAAAGTGACTTGCCTAGGGTCACACAGCTAGTAAGCGCTGAGGCCAGATTTTAGCTCAGGGTGACTCTATCCACTATATCACCTAGCTGCCCAACTCTACTATTATATAAATCACATCTCTATCTTTTCTATAATAATATCATTGGAAACTTTGTCACATGCTTTGCTAAAATCTAAGGAAACTATATCTAAAGCATTCTCCCTTATCTACTAGTCCAGTAACCCTGTCAAAAAAAAGAAATATGGTTAGTTTGGCATGACCTTTTCTCTATGAAGTACACTGGTTGGCTCATTTTATTTCCTTTACTAGATGCTAACCATTCCATCAATTATACATTCTAGAAATTTACAGTGAATTAAAGCCAAGCTTACTGATTTACATTATGCAAACCCATTCTTTTCTTCCCCCACCTCTATTTTTAAAATTAGGGCATTTGATTTTCTCCAGTTCTATGGTACTTCTTCTGTTCTCTATGATCTGTCAAAACTACTTCCATTTTTTTCAGTGCCCCAAAAATGCTGTTCATCTGGGCCAGATGATCTAAACTTAGAAAGGGCAGGTATGTGTTCTCTTACTATCTCCTCATTATCTAGTGTATCAATTCCCTATTAGCTATGTTTGTTGTTTCCTTTCTAGCCTAGAGGTCATTGTACTTGGCAGAGGAAAATGCAAACAAAATTAGAATTGAGAAGCTTTGCCATCTCCGTTTCATCATTAAACATCATCCCATCTACTATGAGCCGTGGTCCTACTCCTTTTCCCTTATTAAGCTTTAAAAACCACTCTCAGTTCTCATTACTGTTTTTTTTTCTTTTGCCAACTTCATTTCATTCTGAATGTTAGCATTCTTGGCATTGTCATTAGAGTACTGGGCCACATTTTATATTTATGCCCCATTACCTGCTCTCTTTCTATACCAATCTTTTAAAAATCTACTTTGGTTGCTGAGTTCCCTGTACATCCACTTCAGTCTCTTGAGACAACTCTTTCTTTTCCTCCTCATCTGAATCCTTTCTCTCAGAACTTCATTACTGAGAGCTCTTCCATCCCTCCTAGGCTGGATTCTCCTATAAAATTTCAGTCAATGTGTTTCTACCTTTTCTTGCTCTTCTGAAACCAAGGGTGAATTTCAAACTAGGTATCACTTTCTTCTCCTCTATAACAAATTCTGATGGATGACCCCTTCCCCACAATTTCTATAACCAACAAGTAGTTGGTGAGACTCAGATTCAGAATAGAATTTCTTCTTATTGATTACATCACCTTTTGAAGAAAAGAATTATTATTAAGACAAGTTAATAAAGTATTAACTGCTTTGCACTTGACAGAGAGATAAAGAGTTCTAGCAGATGTCTACATGAATGAAGTCCTTTATCATTACTATAGAATTCCTCTATGCCTCTAGTTCCTGAACTTCCTTCTGTCCAGGTGATCTATAGAATTCTGACTGAAATATCATTTCTGTCTCTATTGATCATCATAAAAAAATTTCAACAATATATTGACTTCCTTGTTCTGAGATCCCATCACATAACTCTACTGTGTTATATAATGCTATCATATCTGTGACATGATATATATTTTTTGACACACAGCACATATGATATTCTATTGATAGTATTTTACTCTACCGTTACCATGTACTTTTTTTTCTGTTTAAAGCCTTTTTGATTCTTTTGCAAAACATCAAGATAAAACATTATTGACACAGCCCTTATCAGGCATACTCCATCTTAGCCTATTATGACTATCATTCACTGCCATTCTCAGATACCAGGTGCTCATTTCCCAAGTCTATATTTCTGTTCTAATGCCCTAGTGGGCATTACCTAGCAGGTATTGCCCTAGTGGGCATGCCACCTTTACCCCCAAGATCTTTAGCATATAACTTTGGCAATGTTTTCTTTTTTTTTTTTTTGGTAAGGTAATCAGGGTTAAGTGACTTGCCCAGGGTCACACAACTACTAAGTATCACGTGTCTGAGGCCACATTTGAATTCAGGTGATTCGAGGGCCAGTGCTCTAACCACTGCACAAGCTCACTTCTCCTTGGCAATGCCTTCTTGATTCCTTAAAGCAAATCACATAGTCATGTAAAAGCATAATTGATTAGTAGCTATGGATAGAGCACTGGGCCTGGAGTCAGGAAGACTTGAGTTCAAATTTGACCTCACATGTCCTCACTATGCGACCCTGGGCAAGTCACCCCCATTTGTTTCAGTTTCCTCTACTATAAAATGGGGGTCATGAATAGCACTTAACTCCCAGAGCATTTTATGAGGACAAAATGAGATATTTAAGCACTTTGCACAGTGTGTGGTACAAATGTAGATACTTTCAAAATGTTTATTTTGTTCCTACCTTCCTTCCTTTTGGGGAAGTTTTCCGGTATAGAATAAAAATTATCAGGATGTTCTCTGTCACATCTTGTATATGTACCTCCAGAATACTTTTGGTTGTTCTTGAGTCATTTCAATTATGTCTGGCTCTGTGACTCCATTTTGGGGGTTTTCTTGGCAAAGATACTACAGCTGCTATTTCTTTCTCCAGCTCATTCTATAGATGAGGAAACTGAGGCAAATAAGAATAAGTGCCTTGCCCAGGGTCACACAGCTAATGTGTCTGAGGCTAGATTTGAACTCATGAAGATAAGTCTTCCTGATTCTAAGCTCTATCCACTGCACCACCTAGCTGCCCCAGATCTTTTATCATGTATGTTAAAACCTGTTGGCAGAGATTCTACTCCTCTGTTTTTTTTTTCTCTAAACCTTAGTGAATGATTTCTTACCTAACAGCACCTATGAGTCTACATGTTCATTATTTCAAGCAGCCCTGCTAGTCAATGAATGACTGCTTTGTGCCAGGCACAGTGCTAAGTACTGGGATACAAAGAAAGGCAAAAGACAATGTGCTCCCCACTGCCTTAATTTCCTCCCCTTCAGTGGTATGCCATGTCATGTTTAATTAATCAATAAAAAATTATTAAGCACCTATTATATGTCAGACACAATACTAAGAAATAAGGATACTCAAACCTGAGAAAGGTCCTGGCTGTAACTACTTTACATACATGATGGGATAAAGCTTGGTCACAGATAAGTAAATACATGATATTCACAAAATTAATACAAAATAAGTTCATAGGGTGGGGAAAATAAGAACCAAGAAATTAGGAGAGATCTCTTCAAGGAGAAAGGAAGTGTTTGAACTGAGCCCTGAAGAGAGCTATAGTTACAAAATGAAGAAGAAAAAAATTCCAGTTATGAACATTATAACATACGTTCCCAAAGTGGGTGATACTAATCCCTGGGGGCACTGGAACAATGAAGAGGGTGGTAGTAGCCTTGGTACAAATGGGGGGCATTGAATAAAGATAAGGGTGCAGTAGAAGCATAAGGAAAGAGAAGAATTTTTTTTTTTTTTTTGCTTTTTGCTTTTTGGAGGGCAATTAGGGTTAAGTGACTTGCCCAAGGTCACAAGGCTAGTTTTTGTGTTAAGAATCTGAGGCCGAATTTGAACTCAGGTTCTCCTGACTCCAGGGCTGGTGCTCTATTCACTGTGTCACCTAGATGCCCCCAAGAAGAAATTTTTGAAAAACCATTCGTACATGTTTTATCTGTTGTGCAGCACAGTTAAAGTCATGGATGGTGATTACATTATTTTCCAAATAAACACACAAAATGTAAGTTATCACTGATCAGTGGTCAAGTCTCCTGACAAGTCTTAATAAGCAAGAGTTGGCAGGCAAGCATGTCACATATTGTTGGAAAATCCAGCATGCACGAGCAGGAATATGTGCAGTAATGACTCATTTACAATACTATATGCAGTTACATATATATAATACATATTTTTATATGTATTCATGTATGTATATATGTGTGTCTGTGTGTATGTGTGTGTGTGTGTATACAAATGCATTTCTGAGTTTCTAAACTTTTTCTGTGTTGTCTTGCTGGCCTTCAAGTTTTGCAGCTTCCACAAAACTCCAAAAAGAATCCCATTTAATTTCTTATGCTGACCAGTGATATATTGAAACTTCAATGGGGAAAGTTATGATGTGGGAAGGGATGACTATACCTTTTTCTCCAATGTAAAAGTGTTTCTGGGGGCAAGGGTTAGGGTATTATATAACAGGGGAACAGAAATGTCAGTCTGAGGCCTTTGGAGCTTCTTAGCCTCACTGAGTATACATACACACACACATATGTGTGTGTGTGTGTGTGTGTATATATATATATATATATATATATATACATACATATATATATAGTTTACATCTCCACAGCTAGAATAAAAATTCTTTAAAATAAAGGATTATTTCCCTTTTGTCTTTGTATTTCCAACACCAGACACATAGTAAGTGAGACGATAAATGCCTGCAGACTTTATTGTGAAAGATTTCAAAAACCTAAAGATGTTTTCATTTCATCCAAAGATAAGAGGAAGTTTGTGAAGTTTCTTGAGAAGGGAACTGGTATTGTCAATGAAAGTGAACCCCAGGATTAGACATAGAGAACAGGATGTATGTGCTCTGAACACTGGTATAACTGCACACCTCAAATCAATTTTGATAGAGTTGCTTTAGCATTACATTTGCAAGAATAAGCTCACATTGTAGTTAACTGTTCGTGCTAGCCAGGGAAGTAATAAAATATTGTTAGGTTATCATTGTTAAGCTTGTAGACTTTTTTTAATGACACGGTGAGATTATGAATTCCAATGTAAATCTCCAAAAAGAGGATATTTCTAACATTGGTGAGAAAATTTTATTTTGAAGTGGTGATAGATAATACTTCAGAAGATTGTTTTTTTTTCCCATAAGTATGACTGCTTTCAAGTTTATCTAGGGGCTGCACTTGCTCATTCCTCACTGATAAAACATCTACAAATAACTAAATTCATTTCACTGTTGTATAATCAAATTGTAGCTACATACCTGCTTCACAAAATTCTTAGTATGAGTAGGTGTAGACCAACCTTTTATCTAGCATGCTATTTTTGTGACTCTAGTCTCCCAACTATAGTTTCTTACTTGGAAATGCTGAGCATTTCAAAATTCAATTTAAATCCAAAAATCATGACTACAAATTCAATTATCATGGCAATTCAGGAGACTAAAAAGAACATTAAAGAAAATAAAAATTGTCAAAGATTTAGTTTTTCAATGCCAATTCTAAAGTATTAATTTTGACACTAGAGGGAGCTCTTGCAGTCATCAATTTGATTAGAATAAACTAGCTCTATTAAATCAGGCTGTAGGCAGAGCCAAATCAGAATAGCATTAAAGTTCCAATGAATGTAATTATCAATGAATACAGTCATCTCGACAATGTCCTCTAGAAGACAATAGCCCAAAATCTATCAATTCATCCTCTGAACAATGACAAATCTCATCTTTTATTCCTGTGAATATAGTGTAAGAATCATGTTAGCAAAGAATTAGAATTGATTGCTTTAAATCAACAAGTCAATATTTCTAAGAGACTGAAATGTTTTCAGACAATAGAATGCAAACTTCAACTAGGTATTTTTCCTTAATTCTAATAGCAAGGGAATAGGGTGCTGTTTTTTAAAACAAAACATTACTTTTATATTTAAACAATTTCTAAAGCACAGTCTCAACCACAAACAACATCTACCAAATTAAAGGTGTGATCACTCACAAGAACGAGATTCTTTTCTGGCCTGAAACATTTTAACAATATTTCATATTTGCCAGTTAAAATGCTAAGCATTACCAGGGAATCCCACTGGCCTAGCTGTACCAGATCTTACATTATATTGTAAAGCAGCAATCATCAAAATTACTTGGTACTGTCTAAGAAATAGAATGGTGGGTCAGTGGAATAAGTTAGGTACATAAGACACAACAGTCAATGACTATCGTAATCTACTATTTGATAAATGTAAAAACTCCAATTTCTGGGTTAAGAACTCATGGTTTAACAAAACTGCTGGGAAAACTGGAAAATAATATAGCAGAAACTAGTCATAGACCATCATCTTACACCCTATACCAAGATAAAGCCAAAATGGGTACATGATTTAGATATAAAGACTGATACTGTAAGCAAACTAGGAGAACAAGAAACAGTTTACCTGTCAGATCTATGAAGTCAGGAAGAATTTATAACTAAATAAGAGATAAAGAACATTATGAAATGTGAAATGGATGATTTTGATTACATTAAATTGAAAAGTTTTTGCACAGAGCCAATGCAACCAAGATTTGGAGGGAAGCAGAAGACTGGGAAAGAATTTTTATAACCAATGTGTCTGATAAAGGCATCATTTCTAAAATATATACAGAACTGAGTCAAATTTATAAGAATACAAGCCATTCCCCAAATGACAAATGGTCAAAGGATATGAAAAGGCAGTTTTCAGATGAAGAAATTAATCTATAGTCATATAAAAAAATGTTCTAAATATGTATTGATTAGAGAAATGAAAATTAAAACAACTCTGATATACCACATCACACCTATCAGATTGGCTAACATGACACAACAGGAGAATGATAAATGCTGGAGAAGATGTGGGAAAATTGGAACACTAATGCATTATTGGTGGAGTTGTGAACTGATCCAATCATTTTGGAGAGCAATTTGGAACTATGCTATCAAACTGGGAATACCTTTTGACCCCGCAATACCACTTCTAGGTGCATCCCAAAGAGATCATAAAAACGGGAGAACCCATATGTACAAAAATATTTATTGCAGTTCTTTTTGTGATGGCAAAGAATTAGAAATTGAAGGGATGTCCATGAATTGGGGAATGGCTGAACAAGTTGTGGTATATGAATGTAATGCAATATTAATGTGCTATAAGAAATGATGAACAGGCAGACTTCAGAAAAACCTGAAAAGACTTATGTGAACTGATGCAGAACCAGGAGGACATTGTACACAGTAACAGTCACATTGTGCAACGATTCACTTTGATAAACTTATCTCTTCTCAGCAATTCAAGGTTATAAGACAACTCTAAAAAACTCAATGGAAAATGCTGTCCACATCCAGAGAAAGAACTCTGGAGTCTGAATACAGATGGAAGGATACTATTTGCTCTCCTGTTCTTTTGTTGTTTTGTTTTGGTTCTTCTTTCTTCTTGTTCCTCCCATTAGTTCTAATTCTTCTTTACATCATGACTAATGTGAAAATATTTAATATAAATGTTTAATATCAGATTGCATGCTGTCTTGGGGTTGGGGGAGGAGAAGGAGAGGGAGAAAATTTAAAACTCCAAATCTTATGGAAGTGAATGTTGAAAACTAAAAATTAATTAACTGTAAAGAAGTAAAATTCTATACTGGTACATAATCATGGTATGGAATCATATCAGGGTAATCTGTATATTTCAATGAACCACAGCTCTGACAAATACTCTTAAAATGGCAAGGTATTGAGGACAGACACAGGAGTAAATTGTGTATGTATCTATTATCTGAAGAAGACCTAAGTATATGTATTGATTAGACAGATAGATACACATATGTATACCTGTATGTATGTAGAAAATCTCAGTGAGGGATGGATATACATAGATAGATAGTGTAAGCACAAGCAAGGTGGGATTTTTTGTTGTTTTTCTTTTGGAGTTCAGTTTCCCAGGCTTATACTAAATTGTAAACATTTGAAGGATTTATCTCCTTTGGACCCTGGTAATCCACAGTAATAACACATTAGGTGTTGAGTCATGAGGGTTTTTGTACCTTATGGCTCTGAGCCAATCAGGTATTGAGTTTCAACGCCCCGAACATGGGTTCTTGTGCCTTTCTCATGAGCTGAGACATGGAGCAGGAGCTGCCTGCATGTGAATCTAGGCAGGAGCTGAGAGCTATGGGCCCACAGACCTGCAAGGGGAGACACCCTGGAGTTTGGGACTTGGCCCCAAATTAAGATGGAGGCTTTGCAGCAAGGCGGATCAGTGAGCATGCCTTCCTATCGTACCTCCACACACACACACACACACACCCCCATGGTTTGGGACCCAGCAAGGTGGAGTTGTCTATGCTGGGAGTGGGGAGGTATCAAAACCCCCAGGGACCCACCCTGTTAGCTTTGTGTCTCAACTGCCCCTCAGGACTTGGAAGCTAGGGCTAGAGCAGGAAGGATTTGAACTCTTTGGCTCAGTTGAGCATGTGTGCACCTTACAGTGCCAGGTGGGAGCCTGCAACAACAGTGTGGAAAGGACACACCCCTAAGAAAACTTTCAGGATTTGGAGACTCTATTTTCATTGAGGGGAATGTAACCTATTGTGACCTAGGGGTAGAGTGTGTTGTGTTCTCTGCTTACCCTGGGGATGTGTTGTGCTAGGAAGACCCTGACCTGGGACCCCCTGATTGTTTAAACAGCATTTTGGATAGTACCTGAGTAAGGAAGATCTAACTGCTCAGTCCCCAAAGATTTTGACCCTCAAAGAATGTATTAGGTGAGGAGGTATCCTACATTAGATATATGTTGTGTACCATGTTACATACTGAGTACTATGCTACATAATGAATGATATGTTTTGTTTAAGGCTATGTGGCCAGCTTAGTAACGTTATTATGTTGCTATGAATTGTGAATGCTTTAGTTTCTTGAATAAGGTTTAGTTTTGAATAGAGTGTTCATTATTCCTTGCAATTAGACCCTTAAAATTATTCACAGCAGCAGCCTTCAAGTGCGCTGTGTTGATTGGGGTGATTGATAGATAGACAGATAGATAGATAGATAGATAGATAGATAATTTTACATATTTATGTACATATATATCAATTTGTTTTATATATGTATATACATATTGATGAACATGTATATAGATATAGACAGATGACAGACAGATAGACAGATAAATAGATAATCTAACAATCAGTGAGAATTAGATCAATATTAGGTAACTATCTATCTGTATGTAAGCATATATATTCAATTTTATGTATTTTAGATTTTTTGAGCTATTGAAATCCAATTTGACTGGTTATACTCTCAACTCCCAAGACTGCAGGTATGCTAAGACTCAACTAACTCAGAGACCAGGTGTCCCCAGCCACCTACCCAGCTGCCTTTATGCTGCAGCACAATTTGACTCATTCTTTATTGGGCAATTGAGAGAATATCCACATTTCAGTGGCTCACACAACCCCCACTGGTGATCCAGCACCCTCCTCTTAGCATCATGTCAGTTCTTTGTCTAAAAACTCTGTAAGTAGTGCTGGGTCTTTGATGGCAGTATACACTTTTGTGCTGCTCATGAAATTAAAAGGGCAAGAGGGCCACACTCCTATGCTGTTTCTTCTTTGCATATATTTTCATCCTATAACTACTGTCCCTCTAGCTGTGAGACTTTGGGAGAACAACTCTCTCCTTGTTTGCATTGCACAGACAGATACCGGCATGTGCAGATCTAGGATTTGCATGCTAGAGGAAAAACAACTGTGAGAGCACTGAGGGATTGCTAGTCAATGTATCTGAAGGAGGACAAGATGCCAAAAGGATGGGGGGGGGGGGGGGGCGGATCCTCAGACCTTTTTGATACCAAAAAAGTGCAACAAAAAAATAAGTACTGGGACTAAAAAGGGAGATAAAAACAATCTCTGCCCTCAAGGACTTTACATTCTAACAGGGGGTACAATTTGTAAATAACTAAGTACACACAAAGGAAGATATGAAAGGAAGTGGAGTGTAAGAAGACTAGAAAGGCTAGAAAGGAACTTGCAAAGCTCCAACCAGGAAAGCAGCAAACAGACCGGATCAAATCACTTAGGAAGCACTGAAAGTTTGAGGGTCCTCAGCCTGAGCTATCCCTGAGATCCTGGAACAATAGAATCTACTCAACACCACAAGAAAGCAGCAACAGGACCAGCCTAGACCTTCCCTACAGAAGTGCACAGGACCTGGACCTAACATCAAGTCTCAAGGCTGGAAGGATGGACAAAATAAACAAACAAAAAGGAATCCCATCATAAAAAGTGATTAGGGTGATAGGGATGTTCAAAACACAAATGCAGAAGAAAAGAATGACTGCAAAACATCTACAAACAAAGCCTAAAAAACAAACAAACAAAACCACACATTTGGCACAAATTCAACTAAAATTCTTGGAAGAATTCAAGCAAGAATTTAAAAAACAAGTTAAAAATGGTTTTGTCAATGAAATGATAGTACTAGAGGAAAAAATGGAAAAGAAATGATAGCTATGGGAGATAAATGGAATTAACAGCTTGTTGCCCAAGCAACAAACTCCATGAAAATCAGAATGGACTGAACAGAAGCCACTGACTCCATCGGGCAACAAGAAATATTAAAATAAAGTCAAAAGACTAAAAAAATAGAAGAAAAATGAAGACATCTCATAGCAAAAACTACCGCCCTAGAAAACAAATCAGGGAGACCTTGATTTATACTGACTCTACCACAGCTTAATCTTGATTATGAAACAGCATTTAAATTGGTTAAAAAAAAAAAAACCCACCTCTTAAAAGCTCGGTAAATGATGTTCCCATGAGTCTCAGTTCTTCCTCCATATAGCAGACTAAACATGGTAATCTTTTCCATTTTATTGTAAATGGAATGACTACATTTAAGCAGTTACATGATAAACTCTTCAATTAGCATTGCTTTCCCTCTGAAGATAAGTGTACTTCAAAACTTGGTTAACAATCGATGTACATACATCAGTCTGTAGACTCATGTCCATAAAGGGAAATAATTAGCAAATTTGTTCATCATGATTTGAGCTGTTTACTAGGATCCCTGTCAAGATTAATCATTTATTTACTTAATTTATGCCTTCCTTTCATTAAATCTATTACTCTCCCAAGCACATAACAAATGGAAGCACAAAACATACAATCTACTATTTACCTGCACGTTAACTAGATGGTTGCAAATATTTTTTTTTATTTTTTTTTGGTTTTTTTTTTTAAATATATTTTTGTCAACTCATACATAATTTATTTTTGAGTACAGAGCCTAAGAGAACACTTTCCTGTCCCTATCAATACCAGCAAGCATGGTATAAGGCCTTAAATAAGAAATCACTTTCACAAAAGTATATGTAGAACCCTGACTCATAAATTTGCTAACTTTTTCAAGAAGTAACATGGGATAGTTGGAATAAGACAATAGATTTGGAATCAGAAGATCTGGATTTGAGTCCCAGGATCTGATACTTAACAGAGTACTTTAAAATATACTATCTGGTACATTGGATATAGTGCCATACCAGGAGTCAGAATGATTCATCTTCCTGAGTTCAAATCTGACCTCAGACACTTACTAGCTGTTTGACGCTAGCAAGTCACTTAACCGTGTTTGCCTCAGTTTCCTCATGGAGTTACAAAGAGTTGGACACAACATTACACTGAACACAAATCTGATTTTCATCCACAATGCTCCACTGTAGTAGAAAAGAATAGATATTATTCCAATTAAATAAATGAAAAATTACTCAAATTAAATGTTCTTATACAACAGATCATAATCTCTTGAAGTCCACATTTTTCTTAAGATTTGCATTGTAGCTGCTGACAAGGGCAGTTCGGAAAAAGAGGGGAGACAAAACAGAGATTCATTTCATTTAAAAGTTGGCAGTCACAATCACCCTGAGACAGCTCCTGCTTACCTTTCTCTCATGACAAAGGTTTTGGCTTGTTGCCACCCATTCTAGGATACTAAGATGCACAGTTTTTCCCCAAACTTCATCCTCAATTCAGTCCTCATTATGAACATACGCTTAATAAAAAATAACAATGAAATTACCTCCATGTCTTGAATTGGCATTTGCTATTAATTTTTCTTAATATAGCTGCCATTCTTTCACATTAAACAATCTTATAACATCATTAAAGTTTCCACATAAATCTTTTGAAGAAAGACTTTTTTGACTGAAATATTGCTGTAGAGATTTGCAGATTGTGATTCCCTGAAGCTCATTAGGAAGACATATCATTAATTCCTGATATTAATCCTAATATGCTTAACTCAGAACAATGGACAAGTTTCATAAAGTTATGAAAGTGGAACTATACCTCTAGCCTTATAATCATCTATTTTTCACTAAGAAAAAAATAAGTCTGAGGATTTCATGTCAGCTTAACAGTACACTGTATTAAAAATTAATGAGAAGTTTCTTTATTAACATAAATAATATGATAGTAGTGCACCCCAAAGAACACTGGAAATTGAAAAAAATACCAATGACTTCAAATATTTGCTTCCAGTCATCATCTGTCTTAAGGCTCAGTTCTCTTTCAACTACCTATCAGATATTTCCATTTTGACATACATTATCATTTCAAGTTAAAACATGGTTAAAAGCAAATTCTGAAATTTCCCTCTTTGATCACAATCTCCCATCTTTCTACTAACTTTTGTATGCCCTTAAGTCCACTTCATACTCATCATACTCTTCATATTCATTACAGCCAAACACTTCAACTCTTCCTTGTGTTTCCAGTCTGTCCCCCAATTTCTGTCTTCATTTACCTTCCTACCAGCCTACAGTTATCCACTTTAATAGTATACTCACTTGTACCCTTTCCACTGCCTTTTTTGCTACTTATAGCTTGATAATTGTAATCTCAGGAAAACTTTACTACACTATTTTCTTCCCCTATTCTCACTCCTTGGAAGAAACTGCAAAAGCAAGTCACAAAAATTGTGCTAATTCAGTCCAGTACAAATTCATATGGAACATGGGCTAACTCTGGCACCATTTTCTGAAGGTCAGGTCTGTTACATTGTCATATTTCCAAGATTTTCCAGTAGCCTGCAATTATCTCAAGTCCCCACTGACTTGTGTCCCCTAGAACTTCCAAATATTTCACCTCAGCTCTTGGGGAGCATAATCCCCTACATGTATTGCTCTGGCCTCTGGGAAAATGAGGGAATTAAGTTGATAGCTTCGGATTTGGAATCACTGTTGGTTTTTCAATTTCCAGTTGTTTTTCCAATGTTCTTTTCTCAGTTTGTTTGTAAAAATAGTCACACCAAGTTCAAGTTCAAAGCTACAGGGCTTCCCTCTCAGGCTGGTTACAGTATCTAGCCTGGAATCTTTGACTCCAAGATCTACATACCTCAAGTTCCTGGGAGGAAGTTCACTCCTTGCACCTAGAACTGAAAAGGACAACTGAAACAAGAAAATCCCAAGCCCATTTCTCAGAGCCACATGAACCAATGACAAGGAGTGGTGGCCATCACATAGTGTGTGCCAGATTCTGGGAACAGAGTCCTTCACTCTTATTAGTCATGAGTACCAGAAAAGAGATGCTCTATACCCTGTCAGATAACTTTAAAGACGCACACAGTTTCAACTACACATCCTGTGGGAAAAGGTTCCTCCCAACCATGTAGTAAGCCAATGGAGAAAGTCCATGCATTTGCTCATTCTCCTGTCTGCTAGAAGCAGTTCCTCAAGCACCTTGCATTTGGGCAACTCCCTCAACTCCTTTTTATGCAATCTGGGAATGCACCAAAACTCCATTACAGGGTGGAGTCAAGATGGCAGCACAAAAGCAGGAGAACTCTACAGCTCCCCCCACAACCACCTCAAATACCTATAAAACATGACTCTAAAAAATTTTAGAGCTCCAGAACCCACAAAATTACAGAAAAACACATCTCCTGCTGAAGGCATCCTGGAAGGTGGATGGGAAGGGCTTATCAGAGAGTGCTGGGAAGAGAAACCAGCCAGCCCTGAAACTGCAGCTTGGCCCTGGGCAGCCAGGATGAGCCACAGCTGGAGCACTTGGGAGTGGATCACTGGCAGCTGTGGCAGTTTCCAGAATTATCAAACCATAAGAACCAAGGACAAAGTGAAAGGTCAGTGGATCTCAGCTAAATTTGGGGGAAAGAAGCGGGTTTGGCGACCAGCCCCCAGGGCAAGAAAGCAGCAGAAGCAACGGCCTTGCAGCCACCTCCACATGTCTGCTTCAGAGTTCACGGTCTGCAGATTGCAGGGGGGCCAAGTGATCATTCAGAGGCTAAGTGCTCTTGCCTTAACCTGCCTGGATCGGGATTGTGGTCTTGGGTGGTAGTCCTGAGATGTGTGAACAGTGAGCCAGAGCTGGTTGGGGCTGCAGAGATGGTGGCCTCCTAATAGCCCCAACAGCTGCAAAAACCCCAGCAATTTGGGACAAAGCTCTCCCCCCTGGGAAGCAGAGATCCACTGCGGCTCAAAAATCAAGTTAATTGACTGGCAACATGAGCAGGCAAAGGAAGAAAAGCAAGCTCAGCAATCCAACTTTAGATACCTTTTTTGGGGGGACAAAAAGGATCAAAGCATGGAATGGGAGGAAGACAACACAGTCAGAACTC
>CM053587.1:154235437-154259370 GCA_028646515.1 Pseudochirops corinnae | reverse complement strand
TTTCTGTTTGTTTGTAACTTCTGTTTGTATTCTCTGAAGTTCAGGGTGCTGACTTTTCCTCCTGAACTAGGTAAATGATATGTTTGATTAAAGTAAGATTGTTAACCCATTTTGAGTTGCTTTCCTTTAGAAAAGCAGATCTAAGAACCTGTGCTAGTAGCTGCCCTAGGCATGCTAGGGTGCTTACTGTTACACAGGGACTGTGGGTGAAGTTTCTCATGGAATAGAGCAAAGATAACCCATACAGGGAAGGAGGCAGTGATCTTTCCTTGCAATGACATTTTGCCTTGGCTCTGCTACTAGCTGATTGTCTGACCACAGGCAATTTCACCTAATTGTTTTGACCTTTGTTTCCTCTTTATGGAATGGGAATCATATTGCTTAAACTAGTGAGTTGATATGAGGGAACCACTTTGAAAACCTTAAGATTTTTCTAAAATCTTATTTATTTTATTCTGAACTTAAGAAATAAAACAAGCAGGATGTTTAATAATAAAACAATATTCGTAACAGTAGAATAGAAAAAAAAGATGGTAGAAAATGAAACTGCAAATCTATTATGTGCAACTTGCTATTCCATACACATATATATGTATATATAAAATGAATTTATTGTATAACTTTCTTTGCTTCCTTTATCTTCCCTCCCCCACCCACCTTAGAGATGGCTACTATTAAACACAAATATGTGTGTATGTGTGTATGCAAAATCATTTTTAAAGGTATTATATAAATACTACCACCACCACCACTACTTCTTTTTCCCCTTTTGTTTTCTTTTTTATTAAATTCATACATATTTATGGAATAAAACAAGAGTTTCCATAATATAGCACAATAAAAAATGATTGTACATGAAACTGCCAACTTGCCACATACAACTTGCCATTCCCTTCAAATATATAACAGGCATCAAGTGAATTTCTTTTTGTCCTCCTTTTTTTCTACACTGCTCCTCCTCTTCCTCTTCCTCCTCCTCCCCCTACTACACAGGTTCAATCATGTTGCCCCCTTCTCCTACTCAATAAACTCCCATGATTTCCTGTTGCCTCCAGGATCAAATATAAAATGCTTTATTTGGAATTCAAAGGCCTTCATGACCTAGCTTCCTCCTACGTTTCCAGTGGTTTTTTTTCCAGGGTTTTATTTTTCCCCAGTTACATGTAAAAACAGTTTTAACATTCATTTCTAAAAGTTTGAGCTCCAAATTCTCTCCTTTCTTCCCTTCTCATGCCCCTTCATTGAGAAGGTAAGCAGTTTGATATGGTTTATGCATGTGTAGTCATGCAAAACACTTCCATAATAATCATGTTGTGAAAGACTATATTTCTCTCCACCCTATTCCCTGTCCTGTTTTTCTCTCTTTCCCTTCACCCTGTTTGTCTTCAAAAATGTTCTGCCCTCCCCCAATCTGTTCTCCCTTCTATTACTCTCCACCTCCCCCCACCTCCCTTCTCTGAGGTCTTTTCCCCCTGCTTTCCTCTAGGATAAGACAGATTTCTATGTCCAACTGAATGTGTATGTTATTCTCTCTTTGAGCCAATTCTGATGAAAGTGAGGTTCACCCACTCATCCTCATTTTCCCCCTCTTCCCCTCCAGTGTAAAAGCTTTTTCTTGCCTCTTTTATGTGAGGTAATTTACCCTATTCTACCTCTCCTTCCCTCTTTCTCCAAGTACATTCCTCTTTCATTGCTTAATTTTATTTTTAGATATCATCCCTTCATATTCAACTCCTATCTGTTCCCTCGGTGTATATATGCTCCTTCTAACTACCCTAATAATGAGAAAGGTCTTACGAGTTACAAATATCATCTTTCCATTTAGGAATGTAAATTTGTGGTTCCATGATACTTGGATTATTTCTTTCTGGTTGCTTGCAATATTTTCTCCTTGATGTGGGAACTCTGGAATTTGACTATAATATTCCTGGGAGTTTTCATTTTGGGATCTTGTTCAGGTGGTAATCAGTGGATTCTTTCAATTTCTATTTTACCCTCCTGTTTTAGAATATCAGGGCAGTTTTCCTTGATAATTTCTTGAAAGATGATGACTTTTGGGTAGTCCAATAATTTTTAAATGATTTCTCCTGAATCTGTTTTCTAGCTTAGTTGCTTTTCCAATGAGATATTTCACACTGTCTTCTATTATTTAATTCTTTTGGTTTTGTTCTATGATTTTTTGATTTCTCATAAAGTCATTAGCTTCCATTTGCTCCTTTCTAATTTTTAAGGAATTATTTTCTTCAGTGAGCCTTTGAACCTTATTTTCTTTTTGGTCAGTTCTATTTTTTAAGGCTTTCTTCTCTTCATTGACTTTTGGATCTCGTTTACCATTTGGCCTAGTCTGTTTTTAAGAGATTATTTTCTTTGTAGATTTTTGTGTCTCTTTACCAAGCTGTTGACTCTTTTTCATGATTTTCTTGCATCACATTCATTTTTCTTCCCATTGTTTCCTCTACTTCTCTTTCTTGATTTTCAAAATTCTTTTTGAATTCTTCCTTGGCTGAGACCAATTCATATTTTTTTAGAGCTTTGACTTTGTTGTCTTTTTCTAAGAGTGTGTTTTCATTTTTCTTGGCACCAAAATACGTTTCTATATCAGAGGGTATTTTTTGTTGTTTTTCCATTTCTCCAGCCTATTACTTGACCTTTTAACTCTTTGGTAAGGTAGGGCTCTGCCTCCAGGGTGAAGGACAAACCGTTTCAAGCTTCAGGGGTTTTGTGCAGCTGTTTTCAGAGATACTTCTAGGGAGCTGTAAGTTTTCAGTTCTTTCAAGGTGGTATGATCTAAGGAGAGATATTTACTCCTCTCCTGTGCTCTGGTCTCTGAGTGACCACAAGTATTCTTTTTCTGCCCTGGAACTGTGAGGAGGGTCCTCCCTTTGCTGCTGCTATAAATTCTGCTATGCTAGTGTTCCTCCTCACCTTGGGACTGACACCCAGGACTGTGCCCCAGATCCCAGTATGGGCAAAGCAACAGAGTCCTGCCTCAGTGCTAGCCAAAAGATCCCTGTAATCTTCTGACAAATCACTTGACTCCATTACCATCTGTGGGCTGAGAGCTCCAGAAGCAGCCACTGCTACTGCTGATTGAGTCACTCCCAAGGCCTGCTTCTGGTTTGCTGGGGTTGGGGCTGTGTTGTCATGGCCTGTGCTGACCATGCTCTTCTCACCCAGGTCCAAAAGACCTTTCCTGCTGACCTTCTAAGTTGTTTTTGGCATCTGTGGGCTGAGAGATCTGGAAACCACCTTTGGTTCATTGGTTCAGTTGCCCTTTACTGAGCTCCTTTCTCACTATGGTGCAACAGACCTTTCCTGTCAACCTTCCAGGCTCTCTTGGACTGGAAATTTGTTTCACTCCATCTTTTTTGTGGGTTCTGCTGCTCTAGAATTTATTTGGAGTAATTTTTTAAAGGTATTTGGAGGGTTTGGGGGGAGAGCTCAGGTGAGTCCCTGCCTCTATTTTTCCATCTTGGCTCTGCTTCCCTTTCTAGTATTTTTAAACCTTCTCTCCAACACATACTCTTTGATTCAGCTACATTAGTCTCCTGACTGTTTCACAGACAAGACACTATGTCTTAGCCCTGGACATTTTCTCTGGCCATCCCCATTCCTGGAACACTCTCCCTTTTTTTGTTCTGATTACTGACTGTCCTGAATTCCTTAAGGGCCCAACTAGAATACCACATTCTTTCCCCAACCCCTCTTAATCATAGTGCCTTCCCTTTGTTGATTATTTTATATTTATCCACTATATAGCTTCCTTTTGATGTTGTGTCCCCTATTAGATTGTGAACTCCTTGAGGGCAGGGGCTATTTTTCTTCTTTTTGTATTCCCAGTTGTTAGCACAATGCTAACATATAGTAATCATTTAATAAGTGTTTATTTCTCCTCCTTCTTCTCCTCCTCCAAAAGGTGTAGTGGCTAGAGCCCTGGCCTCCAAGCCAGGAAACACTGGGTTCCAAGTCCTGCCTCTGACACATACTGTTTTTATGACTCTGGGCAAGCTCACATAACCTAATGTAGGGATAGAGTCTAGACTTCTGTACTTGTGATTTCATTGATTATAAGGAGCTCCAGAATGAGGAAGTGCCCCCTACCAATGCAGGTTGGTACCTTTGTATGTAATATATAGTCCCAGAAAGTTTCTTAGAGGTCAACTATCATGCTTCAAGGTCACTCAGTATTTAAGCTTTGGAAGTGAACAATAGACTTGATGATCCAGCATTCTACCCACAGAGGCATTGCCTCTGAAGATGTGGGACTTGAACCTAAATTTTTCTGGCTTTGAGGCCAACTCTATACCACTATGCCACATTTACTCTTTTATTTTTATGTTATAGAGCAAAAAATTACTGAACATAGAGAAAATGAGGAAAGAACAGTTGAAAAAAAATATATGGTCTTTGCCTCAACTCTTGGTCTCTCCATCTGTTGAGCTAGTTCAATCAATATATACTCCAATATAGTGTTCTATTCACATGTCACAGAATCCCAGAGTTGGATGGGACCTCAGGGATACCTATTTTAACCTATATCTCAATAGGCTTTTCCTTTACATCATATGGACAAATGACTTTCATATCTTCTATCTGCAGGAAGCATCTGATTTCACTTTTGGGTGGCTCTATGCAATGCTTTCTTTACACGAATCTTGTTTGTTTCTTTGCAGCTCTGATCTGCTCTTACTTCTCTCAAATGAGATATTTGTAAGGCACTTAGGACAGTTTCTGGCACATAGTATGCCCTATATAAATGCTTATTCCTTTCCCTTCCACTGCTTCTGCTTTTGGGATCAGACAGAAGAGGTTTTATCCTTCTTCCAGGGAGCAACCCTTGAAATATCTGAAGACAGCTGTTGTATGTCTCCATGTCTTCTCTGCTTCAGTCTAACCATTGCCAACTCCTCATGGCTAGTCCTTATATAGCCCTTGAAGATTTGCAAAGTGCTTCACATATGTTAACTCATTCAATCCTCACAACAACCTTATGAGCAGGCACTATTATTATATTTATTTTACAGATGGGGAGATAGAGACATAGGGAAGTTAAGTGACGTGGCTTGGGTCATACAGCTAGCATCTGAGTTAGTATTTGAACTCAGTGCTAACTCGAAATTCTTCACTCTCTTTACTACAGCATTCATTAATCTAAGGTTTCCTCTCACCAATTCTCACTGGGACCTATGAGGTAAAATTTGCCTTCTTATTACCTTGGTTTCCTTTTATTTGTTGCCTACACTTTGGGCATTTGATTATAGATATTTGAGACCATAGGTTTCACCACTGGCTTCTTGCTTAAATTTTTGTCCCCTGGAAACTTCTGGGTATCACAACTATTGTACTTTTTCATTCTTCGTAGCTACTTGTAGAATTGTGTCAATTTGAGGGACACACACATGTATGTACGCATGTGTATGTATACACACATAGAAATATGTGTGTACTTGTAAATATGTAGATATTTATATGTAGCTATATATCTATCTATTTCATTTTCTCCCACCACCATCCATTATAGTTCAAAGTCATTTTTGATAAATTTGCGTGACGCTTGACAAATACTTTCTTACTGGCCAAGAACTGCCTTCCCTTCATTGTAATCTATGATCTGGATATCCAAATTCCATTCTCAGCCACCATCTTCTTAGCTCTATTTTTGCTTCCCAAACTAATTTTTTTTCTTACTTTGAACTGACAACAGTGAAGAAAACATAATTGGTTGTCCTATGGTAGTCAATTTCCCATCTAAGACTTCATAATTGTTGGCAATACTTTTTTAGATTTGTTCTAGTAGTATTGTTTGTGCCCATATTAATCACTAGAAGGAGTTAGCTGTTATACATTTTGAAGATTCTTGGAAAGTTCTCTGTTATACCTTTTAAGGCATGACTTAGAAAGACAACAGATTTGTCTGTTGCTGTTATCTCTTGACAAATAGCTATTTTGAGTAACTGAGGAGGGAATCACCAATTACTGCCACTATTCTCTTCTCTGACCCTTACTAGATGGAATCTTACCTGATAACCTCCTGTTATGTATCATTTTTGGAGGATAAATAACATCTTGCTTCTAAGAGCATCTTAGCATCACCTCTTCCTTTTCTTTCTCTTTCTTCTCTGGGTAACACAATTATTCCACTCCAACATCCTGACAAGAGTCAAGTTTCCTCTCCTATACATCAGCTTTTTTTTTCCACTTTGAAGTCTGATTTCTCCTTACATTAGGAATGCTTCATTCTTCTTAACAACCTGGAGTGTGGAAAGACATTTTCTTAGTCCCTTATTTTCTCTTCTAGGAGTAAGGTTGGCTTATGCTTGGTATACAGGTAATAGTTGATTGGCTGTGGCAGAAATATAACTATTTTGATGACCATAATTAGTACAATCTCCCCTAATTTCCATAATTGTTGAGATTTCAAGTCTTGTTTTACTGAAAAAGCTTAACATTAAATACCTGGTTAAAACATTACTAGCAAATACACAACTTGATATAAAAATATAACTTGAGAACTTTACTCACTTTTGTTTCATTAGTCTCAGCAATTCCACAGGTTCATCAAATTCCCCTTAAGCCTTGTACCAACCTTTCTTTTACCATTTTGCTCTGCTCACCAATCTGTGCTATCAATTTGCTTTATCCTCTGATTCTTTCAATTACCTTTTCTAATCTTATCTTGTCTTCACTATTACCATCTCATTTTCTTTATTGAGGTTCTATTTATGTCGGGTTCAATGCCCTTGCCCTCTTCAGCTCTCCTTAATATTCCTTACAGACTTTTGAAATGTCTTTGATCCCATTCCTCTTTCATCCTGGGAGCAGAAGCTAGATGAGTATATTAATTATCCTGATGTTCCTTCCAATTTTCCTAAATTTCTCCTGAATTATGCCAATTTTTTTTTGTTCCAAATTCAATCTCTGACCTACATCTCTAGTCTGTACTCTAAGTTACCTACCTGATTTTCTTCTTCTAATTAAGGTCAAATCCTTTTTTTCCTCACTCATTCTTCCATAGCTCTCTCTCTCTCTCTCTCTCTCTCTCTCACTCTCTCATATCTCTGTCTCTCCTGTGGCTCTCTCTCTTTCTTCTTCTCTCTCTCTGTCTCTCTCTCTGTCTCTCTCTCCCCTCTTTCTGTATCTTCTTCCCTCCCTTTCTTCCTTCTTTCCTTCCTTCCCTCATTTTGAAGGCAACTGGAGTTCAGTGACTTGCCCAGGGTCATGCAGCTAGTAAATATCTGAGGCCTGAATTGAACTCAGGTCTTCCTGACTCCAGGGCTGGTGCTCTATCTACTGCATCACCTAACTGCCCAGCTCCCATAACTTTCTACCTCAGAAGACAGAATTAGTTTAGCTAATTAGGAGATTTCCTCTCCAGTTAGGAGAGTCTTCATCCAATAATGAGAAAAAAAGATGTGTAAACTTATTCAGACTTATTCTTTAAAATTTTATTTCATAAAATTATTCAAATTTCTTTGACTTATCTTCCAAAAATAAATATATTTGTCTTATGTATCGTTCTGTTCTCTGATATATACATCTAGCAAATTGCTCCAGGTAAAATATTCTTGGTATGTTTGCAAAAGCAGCATCCCTCCTGCCAGGATGTCTTCAGTGAGATAGGCAGTTAATTGAATATTGCCTTGATAATCACCTGTGGCTAGTAACTAGGCAGGTTAGCCTCAGACAACCTTTATCTAGAGGTGCAATGTATTTGTGTAAGCCTCCTCCCCCTTCCCAAACCGTGGATCTGAGGGCAGTGTAAGCAGCTGTCTGAATGGTGTGGTCAGAGTGGCACGGAAGGGCCTCCTGATCAAATCTATCTCCTCTGCTTGCTTGTCATAGTCCCTGCCATTCTCACCATTAGCAGGAAGGAAGGAAATAAGGATTTGTTGAGTACCTATAATGTGCCAGGCAATGGGCTAAGGGTTTTACAATATTTTCTTATTTGTTCTTCACAAAAAACTGTGAAGAAGGTGCTTTTATTAGCCCCATTTTACAGTTGAGGAAACTGAGGGCAATTACTAACTTGTTCAGTATTACACAAGCTAAACAGGATTTGAACTCAGGTCTTCCTGACTAGGTCTAGTGCTTTATCCACTGTACCACCTAGCTATGTAATCATTCCTTCAAGTCAAAATTCCGAATGACTCTTTTCTAATAAAAATGTTGTTGGGAGGAGTGAGCTATTGTCAATCAATCAGCAACTTTTTTTTTGCTCCTGTTCTATGCTAGGGTTAATTGCTTATTATGGATTTGTTTATCAGAGTAACTTCAGTCACCTTGAAAGAACCCAAGGAAATAAGATGCAAGAGAAATGCATTTTGATAAAGGGGTGAGGGTTATCAAAGGAACAGAGTAAGGAGTGCTGCCAGGTTCTTTTCTTTGTGGTAATTAATAAATAATCAAAACAGTAGAATCTTATATTCTATACCCATTCAAATTTGTGTAACTTCAGCCACTTAGGAAAAATAGATAAATGGGGAGACTAGGTGGTACAGTGAATAGAACACAGCCCATGGAGTCAGGAGGACCTGAGTTCAAATCTGGCCTCAGACATTTAACACAAAACTAGCCGTGTGACCTTGGGCAAGTCACTTAACCCCAATTGCCCTACCTTCCCCCCTCCAAAAAAGCAAAAAATCAAAAAACAAGAAAAAAATAGATAAATGAAGAGCCATTGTGTGTGTGTGTGTGTGTGTGTGTATAATATCATTAGACACATCAAGGTAGAAGTTATAGTATCATCATGTTTTATAGTAATGGCAAGACAGAGAGAGATCCGACTTCAAGAAATCAAAACACAGCACAGTATTATAATTTTATTTTAAGAAAATGATGTTACAGAATTATTAAGACCTTGACAATCTAACACATATGTATATAAGACACACATGAATATATACCTACATATGGGTGTGTGTGTACAAAACTTTAAGTATTTTAGTCATAAGAAATAAGTCCTTATTAGGGAAAAAAAGGGATGGTGACATTAGGAAGGTAATTGTATTCTTGCTGTTCCTTTTCTATATTTGAATCCCTGGGGTGGCTCACAACGGAGTCATTATGGAACTATATGAATGAAAGCAAATTGAATATAAAAATTGAAATGAATCAATGGGAAGTGTAATTTTTAGTGGGAAGGTTTTTCTGAGGAGGCAGCTTGGTCTGGTAGGTAGAGATTAGTAGGGAAGAGCTACATTATAATCCCAGTTCACCATAGGTTTGGCTATTTGACTGCCATTCAATGGTTTAACCTCAATTTCTTCATCTGTACCTATTATATAATTATATTAAACTCATCCTAGCCAACCTTAGAAAAATGCTGTTAGGATTTGTGACAATTTAAGAAGTGTGTTGAGCTCAGAGGATGATAATGGAAATTAACATTATTAAACAAAACACAGTATAATACAAATTTATGTTCTTTCATTTATTTCATTCAAACGATTCCCCTAAGCACTTTAAAGGCATAATTGGATATTCAGAATATAAGTGTGGTAGCATAGGGGAAAATAATTTTATGCAGCATTTTGCAATTTGCTATGTATAAGGTTAAGATTCTATAGATAGCCATCTATAAACATTTTGAATATGAAAAATAGTATGCATGAAGTCATTGGTTCAGGGATCTGAGAATTAGAGAAGACAGTTAACAATGGACCTGAATGCATTGAATAGATTGCTCACATTTAGAAAGTTCATTAACTATTCTGCAATAACTAATCCTAGAAAGATCCACAGGGAGAAAATTAGTACGGGATGTTAAAAATATCAATTTAGGATTGTTGTTGTTTAGTCATTTTAGTCGTTCAGTCTTCATGATTCCATTTAGGGTTTTCTTGGCAAAGATACTGTAGTAGTTTGCTATTTCCTTCTCCAGCTCATTTTACAGATGAGGAACTAAGATAAACGGGGTTAAGTGACTTGTCCAGGGTCACACAGCTAGTAAGTGTCTGAGGCCAGATTTGAACTCAGAAAAATACATCTTCCTTACTTTAGTCCTGGTGCTCCATGCACTGTGCCAAGTTTAGGGTTATAAAAGTGATAAGTGGCAAAATTAGAGAGCTCCTGTCTTCATACTTAAAATCCAATATGCTTTCCACAATTGTATTCTCTAATAAAGTGTTTTTTATACATTCAGACTCTCTGGAGTACTCTTTGCAAGGGTAGGGTTTGTGGCAATGAAAACATCTTGTATCATATTAATCCACCTCCCCCAAAAAATGACTGAGGGAATATTAACAACTTCTATCCTCTCTTTCCCTTCTAGATATAATTTTATGTAAATAATATGCCCACATTTGAATGGCATCCTTGTTTGTGTTAGTAGGGAACAGGTAGGCATTTGTAAATAGTCTTATCAAATCACATCTTTATCCTCACACAATTGGCTAAAAGTTGTATAAGCTCTCAGTGTGTTTATTGTTTCAGACTATTATAAAAACATTCGATTTGATGGAATAATCACTGTCTTATATAATGTAGTGTCTCCCATGCACAAATCAAAGCCATACATTATTCTTTGAAAGATATAATAGAGACAATTTTGTTTTATGACCCCCCCCCCCCCCCCCCCCCCGATTGTTAATTATTGGATGAAGTATAAAATAGGGAGCCATAGACTCACTGAAATAGGCGTTTGCTGCTGTTGTGGAAATAATCCAGTGTTGAATCCAACTTGATAAGGGTTTTTCTTGAAGATGAGGAGATGATATATTGCAGATGACATATTGTGCTGTTTGCATAAAGCTCCAGAACATTGCATTGGGTTGCCCAAACCAGTAAAATCGGATGGGCTTTTATAATTTTTTTATCTGGGTCAAACAGAACCAGGCATGGAATGGGGAGGAAGCCAGCCGCCTAACCCCTTGGACTGGTACTAAATCCTGCTGGGGTGAGGTGGGAGAATACCTGGGGAATTGATACCTAGTTGATATGCATACTCCCTGCGGGTGGGAAAAGGGCCTTTTGACTGTTACTATAGGCCTTTCTTTGACTGGATATTTGAGCTTACCTGGTTTCTTAATTTAGAGGATGAGGAGGTTGCTGAACTCCTTACAGGGAAAAACCTTGTAGAGACATTGTGCTCCACTGTTTTCCAAGCAACACCATGAGAAATTGAGGAAGGCCTCTAATACATTGGGTGAACCTGTTGTAGCAAGCTTATGGAAGGATGTGAATAAGAATCACATAGGATGGACAGGCAAAAGTTGCAACAATCCATGTTGCCTTGTTGGAAGGGATATTCCCTCTAATGAGATCACAGATCCATGGGAATATTTGAACATTGCTTCTGCTGTACATATTTCAGGACTGGTTAGTTATATAATTGTCTATAGGTCTAGGAGCCATAACTAGGAATTCTTGGGCCCCAGGAAAATTCTGTTGAGAATGGTGGAGAGCGGAGCAGAGAACAATCCATTCTACATGCAAATATGCAGAAAGATGGGGTGGCCTATTTGCTAGAAAACCTGACCCATGTCTGTGCAACAGGTTAACAGTTCCCATCAATGGAACCTTCAGAAAGAAAAGGGAGAAGAGTAGGCAGTTGGGGTAGAGTGGGCCTCCGAAGCTTGGCCCCTGAGGTACAGAACATAAAGGTAATTTAGAATGCCTACACTGAAGTTCTGAGTTTAGAAATCCTGATCCTTCCTTGTCATTGGTCCTGAGTCATCAGACTATATCCCAAATTCAATGATATACTATGAGAAACATTCTACAATTCTTGTCTATAAATGCCACTTAATCTACCTTGTTATTCAGGAGAGCTATCACAGATTTTTGTCAGCTTCCATTGTTCTTTATTGACTTATCAGTACTCGGCTTATGTTTCATTTAACTGAATCCCCAGAGTGTTGTTTTCTAACTGATTTGTAGTAAAATGGGTTAAAAGTTTTTACTTGGAGAGAACAAACTAAGAGCTAAAAGACTCATACTGATTACCAGGAGCCTCTACCCCTGCTTGGATGAATTGGGTCTTTTTTGCCCCTTTCTCCTAAGAGAAGCTATCTTCTCTGTGATTGAATGAGAAGAATGGAAACTTATTAGTCTTACATTACTTACCTCATAGTACTTCTTGGAGGAAAGTGTTTTGTAAAATAAAGTACTATATAAACCTTGAGATAATTATTATATGAACTTGAGCCATTTACTATAGCTAGTGTTTACATAGCAGTTTTAAAGTTTGCAAAGCTTTTATTATACATGATCTCATTTGAACCTAACAAGAGTCCTGTAAGATATGAGAGAAATAATTATTAATAACCAATGATCTGGGGAGATCCAGAGTTCCACCTTTTTCTTAAGTCCTGATTTTAAAAAGGTCAATCTCTTGAAGGACATTGCTGATAATGAGACTGCACTAACTTTCTTGTTCAAAACACCACCCAGGTGGAGTAGCCATTGTGTTCTTCTCAGACTTGGGTGGGGTATAAATTCTTTGAATAGGTTGCCCAAAGCTGGGGGTGGTCTGAGTATAGGGACAGTCTCTTCAAAGGTGACATGATGTCACTCTCAGCCCCTCATAGTCTTTCTTTTATTAATTTTTAACCAATCAGAGTTGATTGCCACTCCTCTTCCAAAAGAACACTTAGCCCTGAGTCCTCTGCCATGATTATCTTTGATCTAAGAGAGATGGCCAAATGACCATCTTTTATCCATAAATATGCTGGACTTATTAGTAAAATGACAAAATTACCCAGAAATTATGTTTCTCAAAACTTTTAATCACCACAGATAGATACTACTGGTAATATCAACCTCATTTGCACAAAAGAATTTTTGACACACAGAGAAGTGAAGTAAGGGATTTGTTCAAGATCACAGAACTAATAAGTGTCAGAGACAAGATTAAAATCTCCTGATTCCAGTTCAGTACTCTGGCTATCATAATAGTCAGATGATGACAATACATTCATTCTTATTAGTATTTAAGAGGTGGGGAAGTTGGACAGAGGCTAGAAATTTATTTTATCACTTTGTGAAGGTTAAAAAATAGCCAAGTTTAAAAAGTTACTTCATCAAGCTATTTGCACAACGTAAATACTATCAAATTAAGAGGCATGTTTAAAATTTATTCATTGCTAAGTGATTTAGAGCTACGCCCTAAAAACATTCCTTTTTGTATTGAAAAAAATTATCTGGTTATGGTCTGAGAATGGGTCTAACATTAAGCATTTTAATAAATATACCAAAAGATAATATAGTATGTAGTAGAGAATTGTCTTTTTTTTTTTCCAGTAGAAGTCATGCATTTTCTTGAATAGTTCATCACTTTTGAAGGTATTTTTGTTTTTCATATTGTATATTATTCACTCAGACTAGATATAATTAACCTCTAATGTTTCAGTGTCACACAGAACATTTTAAAGGACTATAAATTTACTACTGCTTAAAAATATATTAGTACAATCAAAATCGTATTTTCTTCAGTTTCAACAAATCTGATAACATCAGAAGTTTATAGGTGACATTCTACTTTGCTAGTCTGCCATTAGCAGCATTTAGTGCGAGAAAATATTTAATCCTTTTGAGTGACCCTAATCATGCAATACTTTCCTACAGGGAAAATTTATTCTCCATCCTAGTTAATGACTATTTCATGCCCTTAAGCATAATTTTTGGCTATAGTAATAACATACGTTATTCTTATTCCCATAAATAACTAATCCATTTTTGAAAATTATTAAGCCATTCCCTTCAATAATAATTCATGACAGTAAATTCTGTTCTTTAATTATTGTTGGAAAGACCACCCTGAATATAAGAGAAAGAGATTTGGGCTTAGAGCTTTATGATGTTGGGACCTACTTTACTATTGGAAGATTGTATGATCTTTGGAAAACTTCTTACAGTCTTGTTTTCTCCTCTGGTAGTTAAAGCTGAACACTAAAGTCTTTTTACTAGTCTTGGGAATCTGGCTCAGACCCAGGTAAGTTTTCAGGGAATAGGAAGAACATGATAGCCACATGATGTAGTGATTAACTGTTTAGACTTTGAATCCAGTGATCTGAGTTTCAATCTTTGTGGGAACTTTACTCTACGGAGCTAGGTAGTATAAGGGATAGAGTAGTGGAATTGCAATCAGGAAGATTTTAGTTGAAATCCTACCTCATATACTTACTTAGCTGTGTGACTTGCCAAGTCATTCAACATTTTTCAGCCTCAGTTTCCTCATCTGTAAAATGGAGATGATAGTAGCACCTACCTCACAGTCTTGTGAGAATCAAATGAGATAACATTGTAAACCTTAAAGTTCTACGTAAATGTTAGTTATCATTATCATCATTAGTTATGACCTTCTTCCTCCTCCTCCTCATGATCATCACTCTCACTATCACCATCATCATCAATCACCACCACCACCACCACTACCATCATCATCAATCACCACCACCACCATCACTAGCCAGCCTCTGAGAAGCTGTATGGTAACCCCTACCTGGCAATATTTTGACAATGTTTGGCATGACTTGGTCTGAAAAGAAAACATTGCTAAGATAGCTGTAAAGTATATTGCTAATTCAGTAAAGACTATTTCATGGCCATCTTAGGTTTGAGGAATCCTGAACATAATTGTGTGAGGAGGGGAAGCAAATACCCTGACATTACCAACATCATCCTTTAGTTTGACATGGCTTGGGATCCTCATCTAAAGAGATCATACTCAAGTGCTGATTGATTTTTGAACTTTGTGTGTCTATTTTTCAGAGCCATATTAGGAGATAAAGAATATCTCTTCAGTGGAAGAACTTAAAAAAAAAGTCAATCCCTGGTTGTCACAGCAGTGAGGGAGAGGGTTTACATGGAATGAGATCATTCTTTTAATGGCAGGGAGGGAGTAACATGGTCATAATTGCTTTGCTTGTGATTTAGATGATATTTGGGCATCCGTGACTGAAACTGTACAGTCCTACATTTGAAAAGGTTCTTGCCATTCTGGCTTTACAAAGCACAAACAACCCAGCTATAGTCAGGGATAACAGTGATGAAGTTCCTTTTTAGGTTTGTCTGTTCAATCGTTTTCAGTCATATTGGATGCTTCATGACACCCCCCCCCCCTTTTTTTTTTTGTAAAGACATTAGAGTAGTTTGCCATTTCATTCTCCAGATGAGGAAATTGAGGTAAATAGGGTTAAATGACTTGCCCAGAGTCACACAGCTAGAAAGTGTCTGAGGCCAGATTTGAATTCAGGAGGATGAATTCTTCTGATTCCAGACCCAGCATTCTGTCCACTGTGCTATCTAGATGCCCTTTAGCTGTGTTTAGCCCTCTTAGTAGCAAGATAAAGAAAGATATTTCCCAAGAATAACAAGAATTGCAATGAAACTTCCTTCACTCAGCAAAAAGCAGATCCTTCCCCTGCATTTGTGATTATATTTGTTCCATAAATCATCTTCATTCATACTATATCACTTTGTTGCAGATGGAATAGGTGGAAGATACTAGCACATTCAAGTGAATGCAAAGAAAGTATTAATGTGCTATTAAGCTTCCCTCTCCCTCTCCCTCCTTCTTTGTCTCCTTCTCTCCCTCTCTGTCTCCCTCTCTCTCTCCTCCCCATCTCTCTGTCTTTCCTCACTTTCTCCATCTGTCTCTCCCTATCCCTATCCCCTCCAAAATTAGAGGGAGTCTACTCCCCTACACTGATTACCAAGCCTTAAACAAAGCAGCTATTTGTAGCAGCTATCTGCTTTCATTAATCTCAGATATTTTGGTTGAAGTCCAAGAGTAGCATGGATAGTGATAGAGCATGTACTAGAAGAACTGTATTTGATTCCTGCTTCAGACTCTATCCCAGGAGAGTTACTTAAATTGCTCCAGTTTCTTCATTTGTAAAATGGGGAATAATGTTTCCTACCTCAAAGAGTTATTGTGAGAATGAAATAAGATAATAAATGTAAAACCCTTTATAAACTTAAAAGCACTTTATAAATGTTAATTATTAGCATTAAGAAACTTGTTTCTATGCATATTATTTTGAATTAATAGAGTTCTTATAATTTTCTTAGATCTAGTGACAGGGATTAGTGAAAAATAGCCTGCTGGACACAGTTTGGACATTATGAATGCAGTAAGTTGTGCTATAATGCTTCTATTGAAAACTTAAATTTGTTCCAAAGTGATTGACATATTAAGGAACAATTTGAGCATAATGTTAGTTTTTTGTCTTTGCTTATTCAAAATTTCATTGGAGAAAAAAATGAGAGAATACAGAAAACTGCGCAACCTCACAATAACTTACAAATTGCAACCTTTCCAATGCCCACTTCCATAAATTTTCATTTTTTTTCAGGTGAAGTGCTATATTTGCTAATTATCTTGTGGTACAATAGGTTCTATGGATGGAGATAGGCTGGTATGACCCCGCTCCTGTCTTCACCTTCCACCAAGGCTGAGATCCCCACAGTCCTAGAGTTTTTACTCACCAAGCCTCAGCCACACAACTTTGCCAGCTGTAGGAACCTGGGTGCAGGCTGTGCAATAGCCCATGGCAGGGAACACAACTCTTTGTTGCAGTATTTATTTCTTAACCATTCAACATGCACATAAATGTACTACCATTTTGATTTGGTTCCTATCTTTTTTTATGTCATTGATGAAGTTGTGCCTCTAATTCCATTTCCCCCATTAGCCCTGTGGTTTTAATTTCAAGATTTTGCCTAGCATACTGATTTTTAGCAGCTCATATTTCAAGTTATGGTAGAGCTGGCTGTACCTGTTCATGCTCTTTGGGTTAACCAATGTATTTGCAACTTCCCAATAATAAAAAGTGAGGTTCTGGAAGACCTTCTTGCCCAATATGTTGTGACATATAAATAATATCCCAGTTGTTTCTCAGAATGAACAGGAACATGTCACAGTTTCAAGAAGTACTCTCCTAGTTCCTTAGCCACAATTTATGTTGCAAGCTTGAGAAGTGTATTTTTCACTGGGATCAGGTAATCTTGTTGGTCTTTGTGTTTGAATTGGAATGGCTACAAACAGAAACAAACCACACATGACTGCTGGCAGAAATCAAAGACTTGGAGTGTTTCCTAAGAACAGAAAGAGAGGCAGTAGTTTAGTGGATGGACTTGAAATCAGAAAGACTAGTTTAAATCCTGTCTGGTATTAATTGTATGATGATGGACGAATCACTGATTTAATTGAGCCTCAGTTTCTCATCTGTAAATTGGGACAATGGGATCATTTACATAAAGTGTTTTGTAAATTTAAATATGTGATATAACTGACCATTATTATTATTGCTATATAGACAGTCCATTCCAGGCTACTTGAAGCTGATAGAGCTTTACCTATTTTACAAGGATGAAAACATTGATGAGTGGATTTTTGAACTGAAAGGTGGCATTTTTTTACCTTGAAGAGATATTTTGTGGCTTTGTCCTTGTGACACTTGAAACCAGTTGTCCTTTGTTTGAGGAAGCAGACCTCAGAAGCAGAGGCCTCTGAAAGGGTGTGGGAGTGTGGATTAGAGAGGGAAGAGATTATGACCCACAGCTGTACATTTCCTAGTATCATAAAACCTGTGCCAGTTAACTTCACTGTAAAGGAAGTATTCTATAATGGCTAACAGCCATCAGAGAATTAACTACTACCTATTAAGTCTGCCCTGGATACCTGGAATAATAATAATAAATAATAATGTCATTAATGTAGTACTTTAAAGTTTGAAAAGCTCTTTACATACATTATCAAAGCTACCCTCTGGGTTGGGTACTATAGGTATTATTATTCTCATTTTATTGATGAATTAACTGAAGCTCAGACAGATTAAATAATGGCCAATGGTCATTATTTGGAACAAATGAGACATTCAGTTATGGTCCTAAATGACCACAAAATTTTAATCTATTTTATGTCCAGATTTTTATATGGCTACCATGTCTTTTGGGCTTTGTTATATTGGTTTTGCTCTTTGGGTGGTCAAGAGTATTCCAGAACTGAAAAATGCAAATGGACACTGATTGAGAATGGCCTGGTTGAAGTTATCATAAGGCCCTTGTATATATGCATAGCAGTAATTCATTTGAGCAAATATTATTTAAACCTCTATTATGTGCAAATCATTATGTGATGTGACAGAGATGATGCTGCAGCAAGTAGAAGACCTCTCCTGTGGTTCTTTAAGAAGTAAATTGATACGCTGCCACACTATCACTCTTGTTAGCCAGATATTCAGGAAAGAGAACAAAAAACAATCCACCAATGCTATTAATGAACAGATTGGGCAGAGGATTACTATTATTATGTTCAAGGGTGTGATTGGGGCTACCACTGTATTGAGACATCAATGGAGAATAAAAGTTAAATGAATTAATTAATTTATTACAAATTATTAATTTATTAGGAATTAATTAATTAAGTTAACTCTTTGGCAAAACCTATGCCAATATGACATACGGTCACTTGTTAAAATACATTATCCAGAAGGAAACTATCATTCTTGTGATGGTAAATTTTCTTTTTAGACTTTGCTATTTGATTCCATGTTCCAGCATAATGTCACCCTCCCAGGCACCATATTTTCTGAAGAAGATCTTTCATCTGCATGGCTTCTAGTACAGGCTGTCCCACATGGGGACTGTAGTTTATACCAAATTTTGGAAAAGAATAAAAAAAATGTTTAGAATTCAGCTATTGCTCTCCATGACCTCTCACCCATAAGCAAATAAACAAATATGTGGATCGAGAGATCAAACGGTTTCTGTGTTGCAATGTATAATGTCTACGGCAGGACTCTGTTTGGTTCCTTCTAGTGGTAGCACTTATTAAAAATACTGTTACACACACTGAATCTGGCTAGTCACTTTTTCATGATTCTCTGCTCTAATTTTCCTGTTGGATAAACAAGACTCAACAAATGACCACTGGAAAATTTGGAAAAACATCTGAAAATACAATCAAATTATGAAGGGAATGGGAATCGGAATATGCAAAACAATGGTGGGGGTAAGTTGGGGAGGAGGAGTAAGAAAGAATAAAGTTTCCTTTATTAGAACTAGAAAACCAAATTTGGTTCGATCATACAAACTTCCTCGTTGATGTAGGCACTTTCCGGCTTTAGATAATGTTTGAGGCAGTGTGTGATGTCCTAATGATTGAAATTTGGGAATTATGAGTTAGAAGAACCTCAAACCTGGAAGATTGCTCACATCTCATATCTCTCCCTTTTTTTGGGTCTTTTTGGAGGGGGGAAGGTAGGGCAATTGGGGTTAAGTGACTTGTCCAAGGTCACACAGCTAGTAAGTTTTAAGTGTCTAAGGCCAGATTTGAACTCAGGTCCTCCTGACTCCAGGGCCAGTGCTCTATTCACTGCGCCGCCTAGCTGCCCCCACGTCTCGTATCTCAATGAAGAATATTTCCTCAAACTTCCATAGCAACAACAATAATAATTAACATTTATACAATACTTTGGGACTTGGAAAGCATTTTTATCATCTCATTTGATTCCCACAACCCTGTAAAGTAAGTGCTATTCTTTTTCCTAGGAAAATGAAGCTACGAATGGTTAAATGATTTGCCTAAGGCTTACAGCTAGATGGGTCTGAGACAGGATTTAAACTAGGATCTTTCTGCACAATTCAAGTTGAACATTCAGTCTACTACACTGAGTAAGTAGCCTCCCAATCACAAGAATGAAATTCTCTGCTGAAGACAGGATCTTGAGACGAATATGAGGTACAGTATATTTTGGATTGGAGAAAAAAAATCAGAACACTGATACTCCTTGAGAGGCTGCAAATGGCACATGTTGTAGAGCACACCTGTTTGAAAAACTCTATGACTTCCTCTTTTTTTTTTCATCAGAAATGTTGCCAGAAATGTGTAGATTTTTTTTCATCAAATCTTTTAAAGGCAAGTGCTCTCTTTCCTCCAAGATGTCTTTAGCAGGGAGAACAGTGGGGAGAGAAAGAGAAGAAGGCAGAGTTATTTAATATGGACAAACAAACACATAGGCTTTTAGAGAAATTTCTAACCTAGTAACAAACACAAAAATCTTATCAAAATGAGTTCATATGTCATTTTATACATGTATGTGTGTATGTGTGTATATACATACATATGTGTATATATCTATATCACAGAATCTATGATGACCATAATTCAGGTTCAGCCTAGGTGTCATGTCAATGAAAGCAAGATGAATTCCCACCTTGTCCCTGTAGAAATGTGTTTGAGAGGCTGAAATATATGATCATAGAGTCATAGATTTAGAATTGGAAATAATCTTCGAGGATATTTAGGCTAATCCTTTCATTTTCCAGATGAGGAAACTGAAGCCTACATTTTAGTAGTTATATACATTTTCTATAGATGAGAAAAAGGATCTATCAGAACAAGAAGTAATTTTTATACTGTAATTTTATTTAGCTTACAAATCTCATTTGCTATTTCTGCATAGAATATCCCTTTTTACCTAATCTTTTAATTTTGACTCTTTTTTTCCCTCCTATTTCTTGTTCTTCATTAGTTTTTTGGCTTCTTAAAATCAAAGAGATAAAATCTTAATAATAATTGACATAACACTTTGTAGCTCACAATATTATATAATCCATCATAATCAATCAATAAACCAAAAATGTTTATTAAGTCACTACTACATGTGATGCACTGTGTTCCATGTTAGGGATACAAATACAATGGATGAAACCAGAGCTAGTGATTTCTTTTCATTGTATTTTTATGATTGCAAAACCATCATAGGGAAAAGAAAGTAGTGAGTGAGTGTACTTAAAATTCCATCCTCCCTCTTGTGACCCACAAACTTTGCAAAACTTTCTAAATTATTTTGCAATAGCACTTCAAGTTTAACCTGTTGCTGTAGGCAGTAGGATTGAACACATGAATCCTCATTGGTTGGTTCATTAAAAAAATTCATTCTTGCTTTCAGTGCAGTTCTGACTTAATGCCTCATTGTATAGAGAGGACCCTGGGTTCATGAAAGATGTTTCAATGGAAGATAAACTCTGTCAGGTCTCACTAAAATGGGTAGATTATAATAGTATTGGTCTATCATTGTCTACTGTTTAGAGACTACTGTTCCTTTAGAGAGTAAGGCTGCTATTGGAGACAAGTAATTTTGAGTAAGTTAAATCAATAGAATGTGAGATTCAGTTAATTGTAAGCTTCTTTAGGGCAGGACATGATTAATTTGTCTTTGTACCTCTAGTACTTAGAGCAGTGCCTTGTGCTAGAAGTTACTTAATCATAAATATTCATCAAAATTGAATTAAGTTGAAGCCAGAATCAACCAGTAATAGCTGGTTGTGCAAATTGTGTGGGCTCTGTGCACATATCTCTAATGATAACATCTAACATTTGTATAGAGCTTACTCTATGTCAGGTGCTGTGCTAAGTACTTTACAATTTTTTATCTCATCTGATCCTTGCAACAATCTTGGGACATAGGTGCTATTTTATAGATGAGGAAACTGAGCAAAGAGAGGTTAAATCACTTGCCCATGGTCACAAACTGGATTTAAAATCATGTCTTCTTGACTTCACACCAATAATCTATGCACTGCACTTTCTAACTTTTCTCTTCAGATAATGTTTGGTCCTGGTACCAATCCTTGCTTCTTATCTAGACTCCCTTCACAGAAATCAATACAGATTAAAACCAGGGATCCTGATTCTTAATCAATAATTTTGCCTTCCTTATTAAAATCTGATAAAATAGAGGATAAATGTATTGCACGTATACTTTTAAAAGGAGCACCAGTACTTTGAAGAGTATCTTTAATAGTTAAATGAGCTATTATTTGTCAAAGTGACTATTTCTTTCACCAAGCACATGTCAGCACCCTACGCCCATATATACCAACCATGCCCATTATCTTATTGGATGCCCTTGAGTTAATGTGACCAAAAGATTCCCCATCCTATTACTAATCTACTCATGAGCTTTTCCAGCTTACTTAGGTTTGCTCTTGAATAATCACAGAGTCCATACTGGAAGTCTTCCTACTTTGATAGGACCTGCCAGAGTCTACACTACACTGACCTAAATTTTGAGCACCCAGCATCATATCCATGCCACCATGAAGTCTTGGAAGAAAAAAATAATACAAGAAAATGGATATATATTTTTTGTTAAGCACAAAATTCAACCATAATCTTTAACTTAAAACTATTCTACCTATAAAAATTACTTAAAGATGTTTGTCTTATTAGACTTCAGAAGGAACATTTGGTTAAACTGTTTTTCAAGACATTTTAAATTGATATTTTCTGCTGTTACGTTATCTTTATTTCTGAATATATCTCCCCCCTTTCTTGCTCAGTGAGCAATTTAGTGTAATAAATAAAAAAAAAATACATTTCAATAAAATTAGCCAACATGTTTACTTAATTAGATCATATAGATAATATTCCATTCCCATAGTCCCCTACCTCTACAAAGGTGGGCATGTGTACATATTTTCTCATTTCTAGGACCAAGCTTATATCCCATATTTCTTGAAACTTTTCATTAAAATTTGCACTTATGCTTCCTTTTTTGTTTCAGTAAATTTCTCTGTAGCAAAAGGCGTCTAAAATCATTCCCTTGATCTTTTTAAAAAATAGCTATTTCAACACTCAGATGTTTGAAGACATCATTAAAGTTTTTCATTATGGGGTTCTGGAGAAGAGTCTTTTAACTTGTTTACCTACTCCGTTTTGTTCTTCCCACTCCCATGCTTTTCTCCTAACAACATCAGAAACAACATTAAGGAGAAAATATTGTCACAAAAGGCCTACCTGAAGGGGGGTGGGACTTTGGAAAGGGTGAGAGGGAGGCAATCACTTGTTATCAAAGGAGCACCTTGGTGATGATGGTGTTTACGGATTGATTATGTTCACATTAATCTCAGGGTTTGTTTGTTTTTTATTTTAAACCAGCATTAGAATGGTCACCTCCTTTTCTTCATTTTAGCTTTCTTTCTAGTCACTGCCATTCATGGTCTGATACAGAAACTGAGAAGGTATAATATTGAGAAAAACAAAGTATAGGCACAGTAACCGTATTTTCTGAACCCCAAATTATGACATATGGTCTGACAAGGATATTCATTTGAAAAGTGCTTATTAAAGGATGCTGAAAATCAGTACTGTTCAATCATTTCTTATTTATTCCTCATTGCTGCTGATATGCTGTGTACTATTTGTACCCATCATTCACATCTCTATTGTATTGGGGGTGACTTGCAACTTGATCCTTTGGAAACTGTGATTTTCTATGATTTATAATCATAGAATCACTTTGAGAAATAACATGTACACATAGAACATATTTCAGCATATGAACTATATGTGAAATAACTCTACAGGGTATCTTTTGTGTTGCCTATCAGAATCTGGAAAGTGGGTATTTTTCATCCACTTGTTTTTCCAGTGTGGATGGCTAGTGATTATTTTGAATATGTTGCTATGATAGCAAAACAGTCATTGGGAAGAAAGAGTAGCGAGTGAGCTTAGAGCTATATCTAACACCTCTTTCCTGATCCACAAAGCTATTTTGTATTAGCTGCTACTGTTACTCTAAAGCAGTAGCCATTAAGACTTTCACAAGGTCTTTCCCAGTACATGAAAGCTCGTTGTCTGGTTCTTTTATTTATTTATTATTTAAAGCTATTCATGCTTGGTCTCCTCCACTGTAGTTCTATTCTCATGACTCATTGTGGGGGGGAGGTGGTGGCCCTGGGTTCTTGAAAGCTAGTCCATTGGAACGTAAGCTCTGGTGTCTTCTACCAAGATGAACAGGCTACTAATGTGGTCCTGTTGCCAGTTTGTATATCTATTTTCTGAATACTGGCCTATCTGGCTTCAGAGAGCTATATCAACCAGAAGGCTGGAGAACAGATGTTCAATTTTAAAATATATATCTTGCAAGATCTCAAGAACACCGTGTCTTAAGTTGTAGCGGCATTGTAAGTTTTTTTTTAAA
>CM053587.1:154220026-154235337 GCA_028646515.1 Pseudochirops corinnae | reverse complement strand
AATAACACTTTTTCTTAGGGTTAACTTCAAATATGAAAGATTATCTATAGTACAACATTCTTCTGCTTGCTAGTTTTTTAAATTAAAAAAATTGCATTTTCTTTTTGGTTTCCTCATGCTTAAGTTTAAAGTTATTTTGTCTTTGGGGTCCAATTTCAATATAAAACCTTTGATATTGAAATTTTCTTTCTTTGCAGAGTCTTTTGTCATATTTTGCACAGAATAATTTGAATGTGATGTTGACATTACTGAAAAAAAAGTTTCTGGGAAAGAATTAGAATGGCTTTTAAATTTCCCACTGATATTTTGTGGAACAGCTATGCTGTGCAGTGGATACAGTACCATGCTTTGGAGTCAGGCAGACCTGAGTTCAAATCTGGCCTCAGACACTTGCTGTGTGACCCTGGACAAGTCACTTAATCCTGTTTGCCTCAGTTTCCTCATTTGTAAAATGAGATGGAGAAGGAAATGGCAAATCACTTTAGTATCTTTGCCAAAAAAAACCTCAATGAGGTCACGAAGAGTTGGACATGACTGAAAACAATTAAATAGCAAAATAAACTTTGTTTTTCCCCCATAGTTGCCTCCAAATGATTAAGTACAATTCATTAGTATAGTATAGGCCCAGTAATTAGACTAAATATAGACTAAATTCCCTTCCCCCAATCCCAAGTCACCACAAAATGGCATCACACTTAATGTATTAATTTGTATTTATACATTTAAAAATTATTTTTGTAGACAATAAGAAATACTTAGATTTACTTTCAAAATAAATTAACAAATGTGTCATATGTCTTGATCACAGAACCTACTAAATATGACTTTATATGATGAGAGAAGAATCTCAAAGCATTCTATCAGATATGCAGCCTTTGCTAAACCTGAGACATAGAATCATTAAAGAGTCTCTTCTATGAAGAATCTGGGACAATATATTAAACATGACTGCAGACAATGAGATATCCCAAGGAATATATATAAACCAGTCAGTCTCTGAGTCTCTATTTCCTTTGACTCTACTCAGCATCCTAGTAATTTTCTGTACTAAAGTGCCTCTCTCTAGCCAGAGATCCCTTATACGTGTTATATACTCTTCCAGAATGTTAGCTTCCTGATTAGAGGGGCCGTATTTCCTTTTGTGTTTACTCTCCTAGCAACTAAAATAGTGCGTGGTACATAATAAGTACTTTTAAAATTCATTTCATTCATCTACACATTCATTCCTCCAGAAAAGGTTGGTTGATAAAGAGACCAGGAAAATATAAACAGAAAAGAAATCCATATGATTCAGACTATGCAACTGCTAGACTATTCTAGCATACAATATACTTTGTAAACTTTAAATCCAAACAAAAGTCAATTTTTTGAAAATATATTTTTAGTTTTCAACATTCATTTCCACAAGATTTTGAGTTACAAATTTTCTCCCTGGCTTTCTCCTACCCCCCACCCCAGGATAGTGAGCCTACTGAGTACCCCCTCCCCTAGTTTGCTGTCTCTTATATCCTTCCCCTCTAACTTTGTAGTAGGGCAAGATGGATTTCTATACCCAAGTGCCTGTATATCTTATTACCCAGTTGCATGTAAAAAGCAGTTTTTAAAAAAATTTGTTTTTAAAACATTGATTTCTAGATCCTTTCCATTCTTCCCTCCTCACCCACCCCCACTGGGAAGATAAGCAATTCAACATAGGTTGTACATGTGTAGTTATGCAAAACATTTCCATAGTAGTTATGCTGTGAAAGATTAACTATATTTCCCTCCATCCTATCCCACCCCCCACTTATTCTATTTTCTACTTTGACCCTGCCACTTTTCAAAAATATGTGCTTCTAACTACCCTTGCCCCCAATCTGCCTTCTCTTCAATCATCTCCCATCTTATCCCCTTCACCACTACTTTCCTGTAGGATAAGATACCCAAATGAGTGTGTATGTTATTCCCTCCTTAAGCCAAATTCAATGAGAGTAAGATTGATCCATTCCCTTTCACCTTCCACTCTTCCCCTCCATTGTAACAGTTTTCTCTTGCCTCTTTTGTATGAGATAATTTACCCTATTCTGTCTTTCCTTTTCTCCTTCTCATTATATTCCTCTCTCACCTCTTAATTTTATTTTTTAGATATGATCCCTTCCTAGTCTACTTATCCTGTGCCCTCTATCTATGTATACATGTAAACACATATACACTCACATATGTATTTATACACACATACATCCTCCTATACATATATATATGTATGTATACATGCACACACATATTCCCTTCAACTGTGCTCATACTGAGAAAAGTCTTATGAGTTCCAATTATCGTTTTTCCGTGTAGGAATGTAAATAGTTCAACTTTAATAAGTTCCTTATGATTTCTTTTTCCTGTTTACCCTCTCATGCTTCTCTTGCTTCTTGTATTTGAAAGTCAAATTTTATGTTCAGCTCTAGTTTTTTCATCAAGAATACTTGAAAGTTGGGGAAGCTAGATGGCACAGTGAATAGATCACTGGCCCTGGAGTCAGGAGGACCTGAGTTCAAATCCAGCCTCAGACACTTAACACAAAACAAGCCATGTGACCTTGGGAAAGTCACTTAACCCCAATTGCCCTACCTTCTCCCCTCCAAAATAAAGCAAAAAAACAAAACAAAAAAAAAAAGAATACTTGAAAGTCCTCTATTTCATTGAATGATCATATTTCCCCCTGAAACATTATACTCAGTTTTGCTCAGTAGGTGATTCTTGGTTTTAATCCTAGCTCCTTTGACCTCCAGAATATCATTTTCTAAGCCCTTCAATCCCTTAATGTTGGAGCTGCTAGATCTTGTGTTATACTGATTGTATTTCCATAATACTCAAATAGTTTCTTCCTGACAGCTTGTAATATTTTCTCCTTGATGTGGGAACTCTGGAATTTGTCTATGATATTCCTAGGAGTTTTCTTTCTGGGATCTTTTTTCAAGAAGTGATTAGTGAATTCTTTCAATTTCTATTTTACCCTCTGGTTCTAAAATATCAGGGCAATTTTCCTTGAGAATTTCTTGAAGGATGATTTCTAGACTCTTTTTTTTGATCATGGCTTTCAGGTAGTCCAATAATTTTAAAGTTATCTCTCCTGGATCTATTTTCTAGCTCAGTGGTTTTTCCAATGAGATATTTCACATTGCTTTTTATTTTTTCATTTGTTTGGATCTGTTTTATAGTATCTTGATTTCTCATAAAGTCATTAGTTTCCATTTGCTCCAATCTAATTTTGAAGGAATTATTCTCTTCAGTGAGTTTTTCAATTTCCTTTTCCATCTGGCAAATTCACCTTTTTAAGGCATTCTTCTCCACATTGGCTTTTTGGGCCTCTTTTGCCATTTGAGTTAGTCTATTTTTTAAGGTATTATTTTCTTCAGTGTATTTTTTGGTCTCCTTTAGCAGGCTGCTGACTTATTTTTCATGATTTTCTTGCATCATTTTCATTTCTCTTCCCAATTTTTACTCCGCTTCTCTTACTTGATGTTCAAAATCCTTCTTGAGCTCCTCCATGGCCTGTAACAAGTTTGTATTTTTCTTGGAAGCTTTTGATGCAGCAGTTTGACTTTGTTGACTTCTTCTGATTCCCTGTTTTGATCCTTTTTGTCCCCAAAAAAGAATTCTATGGTCTGATTGTGCTTCCTCTGCTTGCTCATCTTGCCAGCCAATTACTTGACTTTTGAGCTCTTTGCCACAGTAGAACTCTGCTTCCAGAGTGAAGAGAGCTGTGTCCCAAATCATTGGGGTTTTTGCAAATGTTGTCAGAAGTCTGAGGAGAGTGCCCTCTCTACAGCCACCATGAGCTCAGGCACAGTGGCATTTCTCACTGCAGGACCACTGCCTAAGACCATGATCCAAATCCAAGCAGGTCAAAGCAAGAGCAATGATTCTCTGAATGGTTGCTTGGTCCCTCTATGATCTGCAGGCCAGGAGCTCTGGAGGCAGCCATGAGGCAGCAGCTGCAACCCCACATGCCTCTGCCACCTCTCACTCCAGGGGCAGGGGCCAGACTGTACTCTTCCTTTACCTAGTTCCAACAGAGTTCCTCACTGATCTTTTACTTTCTTTTTGGTGTTTATTGGTTGAACAGTCTGGGAGCGGCCAGAGCTGCTGGTGATTCACTCTCCTGAAGTCTGCTCTGGCTAGTCTGTACTGCTGGTTGGGGCTGCCCCAGGTCTGGGACTGCATGGCTCATGCAGGACTCCACTCAGCTCCCAGCTTGGTGTGATGGACCCTTCCCATCAGCCTGCCAGATGTCCTTCAGCATGAGATTTGTTTCTCTCTGTCACTTTGTGGGTTCTGTAGCTCTAAAATTTGTTTAGAGTCATATTTTACAGGTATTAGAGGTGGTTGGAGCAGGAGGTCAGACAATTTCTTGCTTTTACTCTACCATCTTGCCTCTGCCCCCCTAAAAGTCAGTTTTTATTGTTCTTTTTAATAATATCCTTGTTCTGGCCCTTTAACTCCTTGTATGTAATTACTCAATAATAGTAATTTTTGTACATCACAAAAATTTATTATTTTTTCTTGGACTTAAATACTGTGGTTGAGTATAATTGACTGGTTCTAAACACTCACCCACTGAAAAAACCCACCTGTTCCAATCTTAATTCTGTAGACGTTTGTCTACTTTGCTTTTCCTGTTGTACTAATACCATCTATAGGGGATGACAAAGCGTTTCCTTACCCTGGGGTCCATAGGATAGATGGGGTGGGATGGGCTGAGGTCTGTGAACTTTGATAGGAAAATAAGTCTTTGTTTCAACATAATTGATTTCTTTGGTAATCCTATGTACTTAACTTTATATATTTAAAAATACTATTTTGGGGTACAGTGGCACAGTGAATAGAGCACTGGCCCTTGAGTCAGGAGGACCTGAGTTCAAATCTGGCGTCAGACACTTAACTCTTACTGGCCCCGTTACCTTGGGCAAGTCACTTGACCCCAATTGCCCCTCCAAAAAAGCAAAAAAAAAAAAAGGGGGCCCATAGGCATCACAACACTGTTAAAGAACTCCACAAAACACACACACACACACACACACACACACACACATGGAAGGAAAGAGGGAGAGAGAACCTCTTATCTTTAGTAAACATGCAAAGAAAGAAAAATCTTCCAAGTATATATGCTTCTATCAAGCTGATCTATTTCTTCATATATCTAGCTCAAAGATTATTAGCATTAAATAATTCATTGGTACTCCTTTGCAGGTTACTTGGAACATTAAAAAGCACAAGAAACTCTTAAGTTCTTGCAGCACAAGCCACATCTCTGATCTTAGGCTTAAGCTTTTACATCTGCTTTCAGCTTTCTACTGCCATCTGGCTTTGAGCCTCAGCTCTCAGTGTATCCACCCATGCTTTCACACTTGGCCACTCAAATATCCTGTTGGTCTCTCACTTTTTATCCATCTCCTTTGTTTGTCTTTTAAAGAGGAGGCATGTAGTCATTACTATATCTGCTCCAGCTGTTCCAATTTTCCTCATCTGATTTTTTTAAAGGGGGATATCTCATTTTTTTATGCCCAATTTAAGACAAACAAAATTACCATTGTGGTATGCATGTTAAACAGGTTTTTTCAAAGAGATTTTCAGTATCAGAATCAACAGAAGTATATCTATGGCTCCTGCTTCAGAAATGTATTATTTCAATTTTTGTCATAGGGTTCTTTGAAGTACCTGGTTTTAGAAACACATCCATTCAACTCCTCTCTGTTCTTGACTCATTTATATTTTGGCTACTAAAACAAATCACACCCAATGGTTATTAAAAGTTAGGTAAGGGCTTTACCTTGTCACTGGAAGAGAGAAACATGGGCACATTTTTATATTGTCACTATTAGCCTAAACCCCAGGTTTTTTTTTTTTTTGTACTGCCCTTTAAAATGTTTTCATTGGTAAAACAGAAGGTCAGTCTCGATACCATTGATGATTGTGATCTTGGGCCAAAGTCAGTGGGAGAATGTCCCTTAGATTAGGTACAGAGAAATGCAGAAGATGAGGGCTTGTCCTCTCTTCTTCATTGAAACAAGCCATGAGGTTTATAGTTGGTTTGTGAAAGAATGGTCCTTTGTGCACTTCTTTGGCAACAAGAGTGCTGGATTAGACTGTTATGGTTTTAAAATAAATCACAGAACTTGTATAAATAATGAAGGACTTCATGGGAAAAACACAGGTGTAGTTTTCCAGTTTGGTTTTGTCTCCATTAAAAGGAGGTTTTTTCCCCCCCCTCCCCTAGTTTCATCTAGTAGTGTTTAAAAAAAGAACACATTCAGAATTAGATTGTGTCTATTCTTGAAACTGTTTGTGACTGTTCAAATTGGTCAGTTTTGCACAACTCCTTAAAGGTATAGTATGTTTTTACTGTCACTACTTTTTCTATCCATAGCTTACAGCTCTAAGAATTCTTGTGGCAGTTCTTAGAAGACAATTTCAAGGCTTAATTGAGAAGATTCTGATTTTCACTGCAGATAGTTATAAGTCATAAAGTGAGGACTATTGCCTACATTGCAAATATAAAAATCTTTTTCATAAATGGTTAGAATAATAAGAAAATGATTTTTATCTATGACATTTTAATAGAAATGTTTTTTGCACAGTGTAGCCATCTTCAAAAAGTTCTTGAATTAGAAACTTGTATCAAGTATTCCTTTACCCTTTGTGTTAAGTAGACACAATTTATTGTGAATGTTAAAAATTTGAATGCAAAAACTGTAATAGAATTTCATACAAAAAAGGATTTTAAAACTCAACCAAAAATTTTTTTAGGTTAAAATTGTATTATAATTTTGACTGCTTTTGGGATCAAATCAACTGGCTTTCTTGAATTTCAATTTGAGCAGGTTATTTAGGCAACCCCTCAGGGCTTCAGTTTCCTCATCTGAAAATGAGGGTAATAGACTAAATGATCTTTAAAGTTAATTCTTGTGATTCCAGATATCTCAAAAGATAACTTATGATCTAGATCTGATACAGTTTCTAATATTATATGGAGAGATATCAATTCTTTTCTTTACCTGTTACATTGCACTAAATATCCTCTAGAGGCCTGGAAATGTTAATGTATGTAACTTAATGCCAGGAAGGGATTTAAACAACTGAAGAGAAAAGCAACCATATGATAAACACACTTTCTTATTTGATTAAGGAATACTGCCTGTATTGGTGAACATATGCTTATATCTCTGCTATCAAAATTATAGACATAATGAAACTAAATGACTGTATTACATTTCGGCCTTATTTTTTTGGGGGGGATACAATACCCACTTAGTGTATTTTATGTGGATACATACACATACGTATATATATATATACACATACATATACATAGATATTCACACACAGATTATCATGTATATCTATAGATATAAGGAGAGATATATAGAAGTATATATCTGTATATATTCATATCTCTAAATCTCTATTTCTATCTATTGATTATCTACTTCCACAGTTCTCAGACCCTTTGATAACCCTTTATCATTTCATTTATTTCAGAAATCTCCTTTTATGGCTTGCTATGTCTTTACCCAGAGACTGGGAACTTCTCAAGATAACTTAGCTTGATATATTCAGTTACTGTTGTGCTAATGGAGAACAAGGTAACAATAGTTTAGAGGTAATAAAAATATTTAATTGGAATAGAAATGAAAACAAACAATAGGAACACTCTTTATATCCATTCTTCAAAATAGTTATCTTCTCACTCCTATCTTCCCTAGAGAAGTGGAAGGAAGTTTCTTTGCAGGTTCTACCTGTAAATTGTAGAAAGCTGTAAATTCTCTATAGCCCAGGGAACTCCTTCGTGTAGCCTGGGTATAGATATATATCTTGTGAATCACATCATTTCTTCTTCTTGCTCTCAGTCACCCACTGCTCATAGCTTGTAGGCCTCAGTTTAACCTTGATTGAATCTGTAATAGCACAGAATGTAGTGATTTCTTCATCCCTGCTGGCTCATATCTTCCTTATTACTTGGTCAGCAGCCTATTCATCTATCCTATTGTGATTTTTGTTCTAGGACCTGGACCTCACTAATCTGGCACAACTTCTATATCCTATTTTCCCTGTATTTCAATCAGCTCAAAATTTCCATGACTCTATATCCTCATAGGCATTCAATAACTTCTTCTTTTCTTCTCTCTCCTCCCCCACAGTCAGCCTCAACTCTTGGAGCCTGTGACTTCATGGGAAATGCTATTCTTAATTGGGTGGACTAAGGCTTTATTTATGCCAAATAAGGAAGTATAGGTTTGCTTTTCTCTTACTCCTGTTACATCAGGATAATATCATTTTGATGACCGAATTAGCACAGTCAGAATTGTTAACGTGGTAGACCAGAATGTTTTCTGAGAATTGCAGAAATTAATTCCAAATCAATGAATATGGAAAGCCATTGGTTTCCCATTAAGCACAGAAATATTTTGGAATAATAAAATTTGTCTTCAGTTTTATTTAAGTGATTTCTTTTCACCACCCTCCCTTGGTTTATCAGGGCAGAAATTTCCAGAGGATCCTCTTTTGCTGATTATTCAGTGCAACATACCCGTGTGTTGCCTCATGCCCTGATCCTAAAGAGAGGAGAAATAATAACAAAAGGAAATTAGGAAATATGAAAAATAGCAAGTTTGACCTTCTTTCCGCTTATTGTGGAGGCGACACATATCCAGGGCCCTTTTTCTGAGTCATTAAGGTTCAAACCTCTATAAACTTGACCTCAGTGTTAGTATTTTAATTATCTAAAGGATTTAAACTTTTCTAATGGAAAGCACTAGTGCCTCCCATTTACATGTAAGAAAAGGCACAGAAAAGTTTAATGCCTGCTTACGGCAATATAGGGAGTAGGTGATGAGGCTGGCGATAGAACTCTTGATTCTTGATTATCCGTCCCATTCTTAGACTACGAGAAAATGTGCCTTATAACATATTGTTACTATTCTATCTATCTGCGCCTTGAATGTCCTTCTGTAAGTCATCGTTATGTGATTTACTGGAAAAGTCATTTTAAAATTTAACACCACTGTAAAGTCATATACATTATCACTTCAGTTTATCCGCATGTAGATGGACCAATTACTGTAGGTAATTAGGTCCATATCTGCTGCAAGACGGATGGCTTCCCTATTGCCTGTTGTTTAATTTTTTAATCCCCTAATCTGCTTACTTAAACAGTTCATTTAAACAATTACCAATGTGTATTTCACCTTCTCTTGAATATTTGTTGTTAAATTTTTGAGCCTTACTTTTATCCTTTCCCTTAATTACTAAATAGTAAAAGTAGCTAGCGTTGTTTTTCTCATGAATTTCTTCTTTTTCTGGAATTAATGGTTTTTCCAGACAATACATTTTATAGAATGCATTCATGTACATTGTCTTATTGGAGCCTCTCAACACCTACTTGAAATGGGAAGGGCCAATATTACTCTCTTTGTCGTATAGACAAGGAATCTGAAGCTCAGCAGAATTAAATGAATTAAAATTAAATAAATTAAATTTCATAGCTGGTAAATGCTACCTAGCTGTAAAAGGAAAAATCAGGTGTTAACCTGAATTTTGGTTTCTTAGCCCGGTTATCTTTCTCTTAGACTATGCTGCCTTTCATAGGACGGGGATAGTACTTGACATTTTTATTCTGAAACTCAAAATCAAGTTTCAGACTTGAAGAAACTCTATAATTGAATTTCTTTATGTTTAATATGAAAGGGATTTTTTTTGAAAGATAGCTAACCAATTTGAAGTCATGCCCGAAGGGCTATAAACTGTGCATACCCCTTGATCCAGTAATACTACTACTAGGTTGTATTCTTAGAGAGATTTAAAAAAGGGGGGAAAAAGCCTATTTGTATAAAAATATTTATAGCAAATCTTTTTTGTGGTGGCAAAGGACTGGAAATTGAGGAGATATCCATGAATATAGGGATGTGCGAACAAGGTATGGTATATGATTGTGATGGAATACTTTTGTGCTATAAGAAATGATGAGTAGGATGATTTCAGAAAAACCTGCAAAGACTTACACAAACTGATGCAAAGTGAAGTGAGCAGAACTAGGAGAACATTGTGCAGAATAACAGCAACATTGTCCAATGAACTAATGTGAATGACTTAACTATTCACAACAATACAATGATCTGAGACAATTCCAAAGGGCTTGTGTTGAAAAATGCTATCTATCTCTAGACAAAGAACTGAAAGTCTGAATACAGATCAAAGCATACCATTTATTTTCAGTAGAGTAAAGGGATAGACATCTGTAAGGGGTGGAAAGGAAGAAGCCATAATGAGCAAAAGAAGACATTTAGTGTATACTATTCATTGAGCTATTGCCTGATGTAAAAGAAAAGATAATGACTAAAAGAGGAATCAACAACCAAAGATTTTTTTCAAAATTGGAAAAATTAGTATATGTTTGGATTTGGTTAAGGGAACTCATATGGGATGACTTCACAGAGAAATGCACCCACCAAGAATTCTTAATTTCCATGTTAGCTGTTTTTTAAATAATATTTTCCCAATTACATGTAAAAGACTATTTTTAACATTTATTTTTTTTAAAACATTGAGTTCCAAATTTTCTTTTTCCCTTCCTAACCTTCCTGTTCCCCAAGATGCTAGGCAATTTAATATGTTACATGTGTGCAATCATGTAAAATATATTCCCATATTTGTCATGTTGTGAAAGAAAACAAGGACCAAAAAACTCCCCTCACAAAAATAAAGTTAAAAGTAGTATGCTTTAATCTGCATTCAGATTCCATCGGTTCTTTTTCTAGATATAAATAGCATTTTCCTTCCCAGAGGAAAGTTCTTAAGGATTATAGTTTGCATTAGACAATAGGTTCTCAGAGCTACAAAGGATATTTATGTTTTGTTTTAATTTCTTAAAAATCAACTCCATGAATTTTTCAGGTTATAATTTTAACTTCAATAGGAAGAGACCTTTTAAAATATTCTGACAAAGGAAAGGCAAATAACCTTTGGAAAGAATGTACATTTTTATAACCCTTAAAAGTTATAAAACACTCTCATTACAATAAAACTGTGAAGTACATTGTATGAGTATATCCCATTTTACAGATGAAGAAACTGATATTAAGAGAAGTGAAGTGATTTGCTAAAAGATATAATTTTTGCATTATATCACACTGCTTTTTCCTTAATCAAATCTGAACATATACTAATTTCTCCAATTTTGAAAAAAATCTTTAGTTGATATTGATTCCTCAGTCATCATTTGATTTCTTTTCTTTTACATCAGGCAAAAGCTCTTAGAATTACTAGCATACACTAAATGTCTTCTTTTGCTCTTTATGCCTTCTTTCTTTCCTCCCCTTACAGATTTCTATCCCTTTAGTCAGCTGAAAAAGTACTGTTGAAGATCAAAAATTACTCCCTTTCTACTCAATTGTAATGATAATGGTAATTTGAAGATCTTTCCCGACCTTTAATAAGCCCACGGGTATTTGAAGACCTTCCTTGATTTGAAGATCTTCTCTGTCCCCTAATAGGCTGAATGTAATCATGTGGAGCCTTTGCTGAAGGGTGGAGCAGAGCTCACAGGAAGGTGGTAGTCAGAGCAGCTAGACAGTGGGAGAGAGAGGATGACAGGCAAGCAGACAGCGAGGCATGTGAGTGTTGGTTTGTGGGAAAGCTAAAGAATGGTGTGACTCCTTGCTGCATTGTAGTGTATTAACTTCTATGTTGCTATGATGGATTCAGTTTCTTGGTGTTGGGATTTGGTTTTCTGGTATTTGAATACATGTTTTACTTCTGTCTTCTATATGGAAAGTCTGTTATATTTTGTGATTGGGAACTATGCTCGCATATTTACAATCACCATTGGTACTGTGAATATTACGTTGGTGCTACATCAATCTAGTGCTCATAACTTATTCCTCATTTTTTTTTTCATTTCTCTGCACTATTTTACACTATTGATTGATGAGTGTTCTTGAAGCTCTCACTACTTTGGCATCCCACAGTGGCACTGAACTTTTCTGATGAAATTCCTGTCTGTGATTACTTCTCTGTCTCCTCTGATGGTTTTTTCCCCTATTTCATAATTTGTGCCTTCCTCAAGGCTCAGTCTTTGGCTCTTTCCTAGTGATTCAGGGTCAGGCCTTGAGTTAATTTTTTTCCTAACTTCAGCTTGCATATCTAAGTTGATTATTTTAAATTTTTATCTACAACACTGACCTTTTTTATCCATTCTCTAGTCCCCTTTCTCCAACTATCTAAAGGACATTTCCACTTAGATGCCTTATTATTACCTCAATTTCAATTGTGCAAGTCTGAATTAATCATTTCCCCCCTCAAACAACTAGCTTTCAACTTTCATAATGTTGTCAAAGGAATAATTATTTTGCTGAGAACTCAAATGTAATAACAACAACAAAGACCAAATTCAATTTCATTTTTTATTGTGTTTCAAAGTACCATGTCAGACACATAGAGTGCCACAAAATAAACAGGATGTGACCCTAAGAAGCTTATATTCTATAAAAGGACATTAGACATACACAAATAATTGGAATGCAAAATAAGACAAGATAAATGCAAAACACAAGTACAGGTAAAGTTCTATCACAGGAAGGAGAGATCCTTTTTGACTAGAGGCATCAATAAAGGCTTTGATGAAGGTGATGTCAATGAACAGAATTGGAAGGCTCAGAGTTGGAAAGGACCTTAGAGGTGATCTTGTCTAACCCATACTTAAACAAGATTTCCTTCTATGACACATTTGACAAGTGGTCAAGCCTTTGACCTGCTCAATTCCACTAAGTTGAAGAGCTCCAGTGAGGAGAAAATTTGAGCCTATTCTTGAAGGAGTTTCAATAAACAGAGATTTGGAGGTGTGTGAAAGGAAAAGGAAAAAAGCATTCTTAGGTATAGGATAGCATAAAAGTGAAGGCAGAGAGACAGGCACGAGGCATGTGTTTGGAGAGTAAAGTATAGTTCATTTTGGTTATAGTAAAGGGGAGAACTTGTGAGGTAAGGCTAAAAATAAAAGTTGTTAGATTATGGAAGGTATTGATATCAAGTTTAGAAGTTAAGACTTTATCAAGTAGGAAATGGGGAATCACTGAAGGTTTTAATCAGTGAAGCAATGTGATCAGATTCGTGAATCAGAAATGTCAATCTGGTAGAGACTGCATTTTCATAGAAATTAGTTTAGAATAGATTACGAAGGGTGAGGATAAATACTAGGGTTCTGGTGGTCAACAGATGCTAAAATGACCTTAAAGGAGTTAAGGATGGAGAAAAAATTGTTGGATTAGGAAGTTAAAAGGATACTGATGATGTTTTGATGAAGAAATTTCATAAGAGTTGTGGGAACATAAGCCATCTCAAAATGGATTGAGGAACTAGTGATGAAGAAATGGATTCAGTGAATAAAGACTATGTTTTCAAGAAAATTAATAATATTTAGCGAGGGAGAGGTAGTTCAAGGATCAAGAGAAGGTCTTTGTTGTTGGAGGTGAAGGGGAAGGGAAACATGACAGAGAGGGGATAATCAAGCAAATTCCAAGAGATGGCAGGGGGAATTAGAATCAAAGGCATAGGTAGAAGGGTTAAATGGCTTTATTAAGGAGGATAACTATTTCCTTTTGTGAAACAGAAGGAAAGGGGAAAAGGAAAAACAAAGAGAGAAATAAATTTAGAGGCTTTGAGGAAGAAGGACCCTCACTCTTCTCAGTTAATAGATGTCAAGGTCATTTGTTAAAAATATAGGAAGTTAGGGGGGATTGGAAGTTTTGGAAGTGTGGAAAATATTTGAAAAACAGTATAATAATGAAATGAGAGGATTGTTAATAATAAAAAAGAACCCAGCTGAGACTAAAAGAATGTGTAATGGAGTTTTTTTTTTTCTCCATTAACTTTTGTTTATTTTTAGTTTACATCATTCATTTCCATGACATTTTGAGTTACAAATTTTCTTCCCATCTTTTCCCTACTCACCACCCCAAAACTGCAATCCCACTGCATAGCCCCTCCCCCAATCTGTTCTCTCCTATGTCTTTCCCTATCACCCCTCTGACTTTCCGGTAGGGCAGGATGGATTTCCCTACCCCAGTGCCTGTATATTTTAATTCCCAGCTGCATGCAATTAATAATAATAATAATAATAATAGTAATAATATATACACATATATATTTTTAACATTGGATTATAGAACTTTAAATTCTAGATTCTTTCCCTTCCTCCTTTGTCACCTACCCACACTGGAAAGATAAGCAATTCAATACAGGCTGTACATGTGTAGTTACTGAGAACATCTCCACAATGGACATATTGTGAAAGACTGACTATATTTCCCTCCCTCCTGTCCCACCCCTCCCCCCTTGTTCTATTCTCTACTTGGTCCTGGTCCCTTAACAGAAGTGTGTGCTTCTAACAACCCTCCCCCCCAACCTGCCTTCCCCTCTCTCCTCCCCCCTCTCATCCCCATCCCCCCTATTTTGCTGTAGGGGCAAGATACCCAATTTAGAGTGTATGTCATTCCTTCCCTAAGCCAAATTCAATGAGAGTAAGGTTGACCCATTCCCTTTTGCCTTCCTGTTCTTCCCCTGCATTGTAACAGTTATCCCTTGCCTCTTCTATATGAGATGATTAACCCTATTCTGTCTCTCCCTGTCTCTTCTCATTCTATTTCTCTCCCACCTCTCAATTTTACCTTTTAAAATATCATCCCTTCCTATTCAATTGATCCTGTGCCCTCTGTCTATGTACACATATACACACACACTCAGATATGTATTCATACACATATATATACCTTCCTATATAGACATATATGTGTATACATACATATATATAAATATAAATATATAAATATATGTATTTATATTCCCTTCACCTATCCTCATACTGAGAAAAGTGTCATAGGTTACAATTATCATTTTTCCATGTTGGCATGTAAATAGTTCAACTTTGATTAAGCTCCTTATGATTTCTTTTCCATGTTTCCCTTCTCATGCTTGTATTTGAATGTCAAATTTTCTATTCAGTTCTGTTTTTTTCAGCAAGAATGCTTGAAAGTCCTCCACCTCATTGAATGACCATATTTTCCCCTAGAACATTATACTCAATTTTGCTGGGTAGGTGATTCTTGGTTTTAATCCTAGCTCCCTTGATCTCTGGAATATCATATTCTAGGCCCTTCGATCCCTTAATGTAGAAGCTGTCAGATCCTAGGTTATCCTTATTGTGTTTCCACAGTATTAAACTTGTTTCTTCTTGGCAGCTTGTAATATTTTTTCTTTGATCTGGGGACTCTGGAACCTGGCTACAA
>CM053587.1:154201662-154219526 GCA_028646515.1 Pseudochirops corinnae | reverse complement strand
ATACATGATTGCACGCCACCATGGGGGGGGGGGGAAGGGAGGGGAGAAAATATGAAACCCAAGTGATTGTGGAACTGAATCTTGTAAATTAAAAGTAAATGAGTAAATAAAAAATAAATTATAAAAAAAAAATAAAAAAAATAAAAATAAAAATAAAATAAAATAAAATAAATAAAATAAAATAAAATAAAATAGTGCCTGTCCTCAAGGAGTTTACATTCTAATGGGAAAGATGACAGATATGTATATAAGTGTATACAAAAGAGATGCAAGTATATATAACAGGTATATATATAAAAACTCCATCCAGAACATTATAAAATAAATACAAGGTAGTTTAGAGAGGGAAGAGTTCATGTGGAAGGTACATCTTGAGCTGAGTTTAAAAGAAACCAGAGATTCCAAGAGGCAGAGGTGAAGATGAAGAGCATTCCCTGCTACCTAAAGTCATCTTCCTAAAGTATAGTGCTATTTATCCCTACCTTTTATGCAAAAATTTTTAATACATTAACATTAACCAAACACTTTCACTTGGCAATCCAGAGCAACAAAACTTGTTCCCAAACTACTTTTGTGGCCTTGTGTACCATTATTTATGTACTCTACACCCCAAACAAATTCAATATTTCCTGTTCCTCAAACGTGCCAGGAAGTTATAGATAGTTACACTGTCCCTTTAGCTGCAATGAATGCCCTCCTCAAATTATCTACCCAACTGTTACACATCCCTCAAGGCAATTCATATATCTTATTCTTGGTCATTAGCACCAAGTTAAGGGCATTGGCCTATTCTTATTTGATTTCTCCTATCTAACCAGCAAGATGAATAGGCAGAGAGGATAAAGAAAGGTGTTATGGGAATCTGAAGATCTTCCCAGCCCCTAGGCCCTTAGATAGGCTTAAGTGACTCTGAGAACCTTCCCCGATTTGAAAATATACTCTTCCCCCTAAGAGGCTGAATGTGGTCACATGGAGCCTGTGATGGGATGCTTGTTTTTCAGGAACGCCCACACCTTATTACGTTGTGATTGGGCAGTAGGTCAAGGGGATTGTGACACTCTCTGATCCAGGAGAAGGCTATATATACCCTGATGTGAGATTTTGCTTTGGGGCTCACTTTGGAAACATTTGTGTGTTTTGGCCAGATGAGACTCTGGGCAGCCATTGAGCCCCCTGGCATTGAAAAACTCAGATGTTGGTGCTTCCCTCTCTGGTAACTGACTAGGTTTGGATGTAATGGTCAGACAGCTGGAAGCCCGTCTTCTGATCTGTTTCTTTGCTTGTAACTTCTGCTTGCATTCTGTTTTCATTCTCTGAAGTTCAGGGTGTTGACTTTTCCCCCTGAACTAGGTAAATGATATATGTTTGATTGATTAAAGTAAGATTGTTAAGCATTTATGAGTTGCTTTCCTTTAGAAAAGCAGATCTAAGAACCTGCGCTGGCAGCCATCCTGGGTATGCTAGGGTGCTTGCTGCTACAAAAGGGTGGGAAGGGAATAAGCATTTATTAAGTACCTGCTGTGTGCCAGGCACTGTACTAAGTACTTGATAAATATTATCTCATTTAATCTTCCTAACAACCCTGGGAGGTAGGTGCTAAGGTGAGCCTCATTTTACTGAGACAAACAGAGAAAGATGAATGACTCTATAAAGGTAACACAGCTAAAAAGTGTCTCAACTGGGATTTGAACTTAGGTCTCTCTTACTCCAGACCCAACACTCTATCCACTGTGCCACTGAGCTACAGAAAAAGAGACAGAGACATGGACACAAAGAGGGATAGAGACAGAGAAAGACTCTTCTTTATATAGTCTTCAAGGGTTATTGAGATTAGAACCTTAAATTCCTCTGAATATCTCCTGACTCTCACCCTGGAAACTAGACTTTCTCCAGTTTTCACCTGTCTTCTTCATTCTTGGTCTGTTTTGCCTTGATAATGAAATCACCTCCTTTTCTTACACAGTATGAGATTTAAGATCTGCAGCCTGGGTTCCTAGGCTTCTGTGACTCCAGCAACCGACCCTCCTCATCATAACATTCCCTACCATCCCAAACAAATTCACCGTTAACTCTTCACAGTGCCCCCAGATGATCCTATGCCTAATTTTCTAGTCGTTGATAGTAGAGATGAGTTGACAATCACACCCTAAGGACAATGAAAATTAAATACTCTTCCTTGTTTTGTTTTGTTTTAAGCTGTACCTACATTTACTTCAGTCATGTCAAGGTACCAAGTCACTGGCCAAGTTTGAGCCCTTCTCCGTTAGAATGGATTATGTACTTTTTGCGATGTACAAACAAAAACTTTCTTAGCAAACAGAAATATCAACATGCTCACATTCTCAAAATTAGGCAGAATAATTTTGCCACTCTGCTAGGCAGAAATGATCCCACAATCTTTTCAAATGTCTTTGTATTATGTCTAATACGTCTTTATTTTCATTCTTCTGACTGCACTTTAGCATCACTCCTTGTGTTAAAGCTGTATAATACAAAGTTTGCATCTTCCCTTAGGAGACTACAAATTGCATAAAGGCAAGGATCATATTTCTCTCTTCTTTATATCCCTCCCATAGCACCTAGCATGGTGTTTCATACTTGGTATACGCTAATAAATATTTGTGATTGAATTATAGAAAAAAAATTAGAAAATACTATGCTAACATCCATTTTTGACATTTTGTTTTTATCATTGTCATTTAGTCATTTTCAGTCATGTCCAACATTTCATGACCCTATTTGGTGTTTTCTTGGCAAAAATACTGGAGTGGTTTGCCATTTCTTTCTCTGGCAAACAGAGGCAACCAGAGTTAAATGAGTTGCCCAGGGTAAGACAGTTGATAAGTATCTGAAGTTGGATTTGAACTTCAGTCATTCTGACTCCAGGCCTAGCACTCTATCTACCGTGCCACTTAGCTGCCCTTCTAAAATGTTACCATACACTAAATAAAAACACAACCCTACTGTATTATGTAAATTAACAGGCCATAAGCACATCTTCTATGGAAAGGAAAAAGAACTTATTTGCTGGCACTATCTTTAAATTTAGGTAAAACTGCTGAGTAACACTGTATGTCATATATTTATGGGGAGAAAAAAATTCCTGACCCCAAAATTAGTGCAGAGAATTACAAAATGCCCAGAAGTAAAAGTTTCTAATTAAGGTTTCTATAATAAGTTACAAGTAAAGGGCATAATGACCTATCCTGATTAGCACTTCCTTCTGCACAAATAGTACATTTAAAAAATTCATTACCCTTAATAAGTTTGTCTAATAGTAAGATGGAATATATAACCTTGAGAGAGCTTCAGTCTATTTTGCTGCTTGAAAATCAAACTACGCAGACCTAAAAATCTATACATTTTATTTTTGCCTTTAAGTTCCTCTTTATATCACTTTATGGTGATACAATCAATTTCAATTTTATGTACATTTACAAATGCACAGTTTCATCCTGTGGCACATGAAGAAAATTAACAGTGATTGGTGTGTGCAACAGAAAAATTAAGCAGTGTACTTGTCCAGGCATTTGTTCTAGTCAGAGCAGTCACAGAAGCAATGACTAGAAGCAAATGGAATTGATCGCAGCCTACACTGGTTGCACTTCTGGAGTTCTCCAGGAAAAGCAGAAAATGAAACTAAGAGCTCAGAAAAGTCCCATAGCATGTGGATTTCTCCAAGGTCGTAAAAGTCTGGAGAGAGTAAAATTCTGCCACTTAAATGGAGCTTAAAAGAAAACAAGAGCAGTATTTTGAAAGAGCTGCCTATTCAGGCAATCTATTATCTTCATATACTCTAAATTAATAAATAAATCCTTGAGATATCTTCTCTTCTTAAAATTTCGACATGAATACCTATCAATAATCCTAATCCCGATTGGCCTGCCTAAACTAGATTGGTCAGACTTACCTTTAAGAAATTACTTAGTATGGCATTCAAGAATATCTAAGTCAGTCCGAAATTTACATTTCCCACCTAATCTCACATATTGCCCACTCTTCTCCTTCACATTAAACTACTCACTATCCCCTGACCCTGTCTTTTGCTTTCCTACACTCCTGCTTTTGCTTCCACCATTTCAGTCACCTACAATGCCTTGACCTATCCTAATCCATCCATTCATCTTTCAAGACCTAGTCAGTGGTTCTCAACCTGTGGGTTATGTTCAATTTGTAACAATGAAAATACATCCTGCATATTAGATACTTACATTATGATTCATAACAGTAGCAAACTTACAGTTATGAAGTAGCAACAAAAATAATTTTATGGTTGGGGGTCACCACAACACGAGGAACTGTATTAAAGGGTTGCAGCATTAGGAAGGTTGAGAACCACTGAAAGATGAATTCCTGATTTCTCCATAATGACTTATCTGGTCACTCCATCCTGAAATGATGTCCCTTCAAACTCCTGGAGTACTTATCATCTACATTCTTCATTCATCATCTAATCACATACAAAATCTTCTATTGTTGTAAGGGCAAAAACTGTTTCATTTTTGTCTTTGTATTTCAAGTGCCTAGCACAGTGCCTGGCTCACATATGCACTTAATAAATGTTCATTAATTGTCTTGAGCTTTTATTTCATTCTCTTCTTATTTACTTATCTTCTTTCTCATTCTTAAATATTATTTCCCCAACTATATTATAAACCCTTTGAAGTCAGAGACCAGGCCTATATACTTCTTTGTATTCAATAATTCTTTATTGAGTTGATTTGATTTGGGCAAATTCAATATTTCAATCACATTATCAATTTACAGATTAAGTCCTTAAGGAAATTATAGCTTCTTTAAGTATATTACTGAGGTGAAGGGAACACATCCTCTATAAGGATAACACTTAACATTTAAGAATTTTTAATCTGGTATTGATTAGGCAATCTGAGTTCAGTTCTTCTGAGGCAACCTCATTTAATGATAAAACTAAAAGTTTAGACATGAATAGAATACTGTTTTTTCATCCTGGAGTTCTTTACCCAAATGCCAATTACTATCTTCTTTAGCAGCAACCTACAAAATCCACGATCCCTATCTCCAAAGATGCATAATTAATAAAGCCATTAAACAACTTTTCAAAGCTAACATTAAATATATTACAACCAAAAATGCATGAGATTTATAAACTAGCCAATTTCATTATGTCCTGCTTTGAGGAGTAGGCGCCCCACCTAAACATTGCAGCTCATTGACCTTTAGTAGAGTGAGGACAGGTAAAATTAGAGCCCTTTTCAACTCCCTTGCCCAGGTCCTTAACTCCTTTATGGGCTTCTTTAACCACTTTCTACACTAGTATTTAAATATCTTCTCTGCATTTTCAAATGCTCTAAATGTTGTCCTGTTTTGATGCCAAATGTCCTTGAAAGGCTACAAATCTTATTACTCACTAGTAGTTTAAGAGTGAGTTCAGACTCTCACAAGTTTTACAAATGTCAAAATAAATACTATGGATCATCTCTTATGTGGCCCAGTCAAGAAGCAAAGCATTTTGGTTAATTAAATATTCTAGTTGAAGGGAGTTGTCATATAGACCATTCAAGGATTGTTGATTTTGAGATGATTCAGCTCAGATAAATTCATGATCCACAAAGGAAAATAATTATAACCATTATATCCACATGAACTACCTTGAAAGCATCTATATGCTCCCTTCTAAGTCTATTCTTTTCCAATCTAAATAACCCCAAGCTCTTTTGAATGATCTGAAGGCCCTTCGCAATCAAGGCTGTATGCTACAGATACTCTTCAAGTAACCAGTGTTCTCCATCAAAAGACTGAAAATAGTAGTCTGACTGCAGTCTGAGTAGGACAGAGTAGGGAAGGACTTTCACATCCCCAGGCCTGGGCATTGTACATCTCAATGCAGCTTAATGTCACATTAGTTTTTTTGACAGCTAGGTCACATCATTGACTCTTAACAGATTGCATCTACTAAAACACCCTGATATTTTCCAGATAAATTGATACCTAGTCACATTTCCTACCTCCTATATTTTAAGTAGTTTTTTTTAATCCAAATGTAAGGTTTGACATTTATGTAAATTAATTTTTTTCTTATCAAATTTAGTCTATCATCCTACTGTCTCCTCTCTAGGTTTTTGGGAAACTTTTCTCTCCTGTCTCTCTTCCTTGATGTCCAACTCCTCCTTCTTCTTTGATAGCTTATCCATTCAAATCATGCCCCCTAACAGTGAGTATACCCCAAAGTTCTGTTCCAAGCTTCTTTCCATTCTATACTATCTCACTTGGTGATCTTATCAAGTTTCATGAGTTCAATTATCATCTACATGCAGTTGAGTCCCAGACCTACTTAATATAGCTTTACTCTCTCCTGAGCTCTCAGATTCATATTCCATACGAGGTATTCCTTTTCTCTTTCAAAAATTCTGAGTTGAAACTGTCACTAACCCACCACAGTTCCCATCAGTTCTACTTTAGTACGAGTTCTTAATTAGTTCAAAGGCCTTCATGTTTTACATTCTCTAGACCAGTAGTTCTTAATCTGGTACCTATGAATTTTTTAAACAGTATTTTGATAACTACATTTCAATATAATTTGTTTCTTTTCTAATACTCTGTGTTTGATTTTATGTTTTTAAAAACATTATTCTAAACTGTCTAGGTTTTACTAGATGTCCAAAGGGGCCTGCGATATAAAAACAAAAAAGTTATGATGTTAATGATTAAGCATATATATAAAGCTTTTAGTTATGGAGACCTTGAACAGGGAGAGTTGGGAAGGCCCACTTTGAGGGAAAGCCTTGCATAAAATGGTATCAAGAAAGGAGAGTGATCCCCTTGCTCTTTGAATTTGACAAACTTTATTACCACATGGATTATTGTTCTTATTTTGTTCTTATTGATCTGAAAGAATCTAATGACCTGAGACCTGGAGAGCTGCAATTGTATATCTTTTCTGAATGTCTGTTTATATATCTTTCCTTAGTGAGTGTTTCTTTATATTTAGTTAAAAAAAAAAAAGTTTATCATCATTATTGCTGCTTTCATTACTGTTAGCCTTATTGACATAAGTTTCCAAATCCAGAACTTAACATTGGGGCCAGTATGTACCCAACCTAAGGCAGGGCCTCTACTCTTCCCATATTACTTTGTTTTCACTTTGTATAGTGGCACAGTGGAAATAGAATGACCTCTGGATTCAGAGATCAAATTCTACTTCTGATACTGACTAGCTGAGTGACCTTGAGCAAATTAAGTTTCCTTGGCCTTGGTTTGTTCATATGTAAAGGAAGGAGGTTCAACATGATGGCCTCTGAGTTTCCTTCCAGATCTAGTTCGATGATGGGATGATAATCCTATGATGTTGCCCCAATAGAATGTAACCTCCTCAAGGGCAGAGACAGTTTCTTTTTCATTTTTGTAACCCCATCATTTAGCCTGCCTATTGATTTAATTTTTCTGATTTTTAATTGACCCTCCTACTGAATTTGGCATTAACTCTTCCCACATTCTTGCAATATCTTTAAATCTCAATTACCATAACACTATGGAATCCTAATTTTCCTTCTATTTATCCACCTCAATCTTCATTGACTTCCCGGATGTTCAACTTCCTTCTCAAATCTCCTAACTCTAGGTATCCCATGAGGTTCAGCATTTAACTTCTTGTTACTTTGCCTTGTGATCTCTCCTTCTGTGAGTTCATCTGTTCTCATAGATTAAATAACTTCCAAATCTCACTTCTAACCTCTCATTTAGAGGACTGAATAATTTTCTGTCCTGTATCTCTAACTGACCTACCACTCCCTCAAATTCAGTATGTCTAAAACTGAAATCATTAGAGAAAAATCGCATATCAGATCTGAAAGGTAGCTCAGAGGTGATCTTAGCCAACCCACATATGAACATGAAGACCCAACTTGCATCACTGACAAGTGGTTGTACAGCCTTCACTGAATTCCACTAGTTGGGGTAAACCCATTACCTCCCTTGTGGGAAGTCTTCCTTTTAAATGGACCTATATATCTTCTTCTTTTCTTCTTCTACTTAGTTCTCCCTCCTGGAGCCAAGCAGAACAAATCTAATTCCTTTTCTACATAACAAGTTTTTTTTAATTATTTTTTTCTAACTGCTATTCAAATTCAGAGAAAGCACTAATGGAGTCTGAACGCAGATAGAAGAATACTATTTTCACTTTATTTTTTCATTTTTTTGCTTTTGATATGTTTCTTCTTTAACAACATGGCTAATATGGAAATATGTTTTACATGATTTTACATAACCTATATATATCAAATCGCTTACCATCTTAGGAAAGGAGAAAGGGAGGGAAAGAGAAAGGGAGAGAGGCAGGGCACAAGTTTGGAACTCAAAATTTTTAAATGAATGCTAAAATGTCATCACATGTAATTATAAAAAATAAAATACGTGAAAATTTTTAAATTAAATAATTTTTTAAAAAATATTTTTCTATTAAGCATTTATGTCCTCTCCCATGAAAAAAAGAAAAACCTGTGAACAATTTATTTTATAACAACTCTGTAAAAATGAATAACTCTGAAAGAATTAGGAATTTAATCAATGCAATGACCAATCATAAACCAACTTCAAATATTGAAAAAAAGTTATCCTCCTCCAGATGTTTTCTAGCTTATCAATACCATCCATACATTAATTTTTCTCTTTTTTGTTCAATCATGTCTGAAAGGCTATGGGGTTTTCTTGGCAAAAATACTGCCATGGTTTGTTATTTGAATTTGAATCCTGACTCCAAGCCCAATGCTCTATCCACAATGTGCCATCTAGCTGACCTTAATTTTTCTCTGCTCCAGGCTAAATATCCCTCATTCAGTAAGAACTCAAAGAACATGACTTTCCCAAGGTCACAAAGCTATAAGTGTCTGACGCTGGATTTGAACTCAGATCTTCCTGCCTCCTGGCCCTATGCTCTATCCCCTACTCAACCTGGCCCCTGGAGAATTTTACCCTTTCAGTTTCAGAGTTCCTCCCACCTCCCACCCCTAAGTCCTGAATGCTCAGTGCCTCATATAACCTACTCTATATAAGCATCTCCAACCATGCTTCCTCTTAAGACTAAGCCATCCTCTCCTTTCCCCAGTTGTTTCTTGCCACCAGGCATATACCCACAGTTTCTCCTTCCTTCTCCCAACCCCTACAACATAAAGTAAAATTCCTTTCCTTGGCAGTGGAAGACCTTAATGACCTTCAACTTAGTATTTTGCTTTTTACTGTTTTGCATTTATTTTCTAATTTTTTCAAATATGCAATCTTTGCTGTTCACTACTACCACCACCTCCAAGAGCTTGTAAACTCCCTGAAGGCAGGGACAGTGTCAAATGCTTTTGGGGGGGGAGAGGCAACATCTTTTTCCGTATTTAGTATAGACAGATAGCACTTAACAAATACATGTTGAAACAAACTAGTCAATTAAAGCATAATCTGGGGGGCAGCTAGGTGGCACAATGGATAAAGTGCTAGGCCTGGAAGTCAGAAAGACTTTCAGAATCAGCTTTCTGAGTTCAAATTGGGCCTTAGAGACTTACTAGCTGTGTGACCCTGGGCAAGCCACTTAACCCTGTTCCCCTCAGTTTCCTCATCTGTAAAATGAGCTGAGAAAGGAAATAGTAAACCATACTGGTATCTTTGCCAAGAAAACTTCAAATGGGATCACAGAGTCAGACACAATTGAAACAACTGAATAACCATGAAAAGGCATAACTTTTGAAACAGAAAGATTAATTGATCCCTGTCTTAACATAATCTTTATTCTAGTAATTTAGCAGTATATCAGCATTCAGGACATATTCAAGTTCTTTTTTTATTTCTTAAAACACATCTTCTATGGGGTGGCTAGGTGGCACAGTGAATAGAACACCTGCCCTGGAATTAGGAGGACCTGAATTCAAATCCATCCTCAGACCCTTAACACTTACTAGCCATGTGACCTTGGGCACATCACTTAACCCCAACTGCTCTGCCTTTTCCCCTCCAAAAAGCAAACACACACACACACACACACACACACACACACACACACACACACACACACACACACACACACCCCACATCTTCCACACAAGAAAAACTAGCATTCAACCTCATTCTAATAAACTTGAAATGCCTATTCATGTCACAGGCAAAATAACCTGGATTACAGATTGAGTTCCAAACTGCATCTGAGATATGAGAAAGGTAATTAAACAGGATCTTTTGTTTAGCAAGCACAAAAATCCATATTATATTGGGTATAATGCATGTACCTTGACCAAACTTGGACAAGCATGAAAAGAAACATGAATCTACAATTCCCTGATGGACTATTAATTCTAGATTAAGGTTTGAAAACATCTATAATTAATGACTAACCTAAGTCAGGAATCAATGCTTGAACTGGGTAATGATAAATCTAAGGAATCTGCAGTTTGAAATATCACATGTATTGATCCTGAATTAATTTAGGCACGTTTAGGCACTGCTTGTCAGGCACCTTATGTAATTCAAATATATTCTAATTTTCCACTCTTCCCCAAATGTTTTCCAGGAAAGGTCAGCTCAGCTTGTTTTGGGGGTTGGAGTATATGTGTGTGTGTTCCAACTTTTCTTAATATACTAAGCAAGAGAAACACGGTCATGCATGGTGAATAGAGAGCCACATCAAAGGTACGATGATGTGTCTTCAAGGCGTGTGACCCCTGTGTGAATAGGTCACTTAGCCTGACCATGCACCAGGCAATGGTCTTAACATCATAATACTAACTATGGGACCCAGGTAAGGGCAGGGGAGCGGTGACCTAGTGTTAATAACATTCTCAGTAGCCCAAAGCAACTCTCAAGTGAATTATAAACTGAAGAGCAACAGCTGATCTGCATTATTAGAGGGACTTTCCTCCCTAGGAATTCTCTATCACTATGAAATCACAGGTCTGAACACTTCCCCTAAAAAAATTCTAATCAACGGAGAAAAATATTTTGAGCTAATTTCAAGTCACAAGATCATAACATTGAGAGATGGAAGGGGCTTTATAGAATGCAGTGCAACTTCCTTCCTTATTTTATACATGAATAGATCAAGGCCTAAATTGGTAGAGTTAAAGAAATTCAGGGATCATCTAGTCAATCCTGTTCATTTTACACGAGGACAGTTCATTTAACCTTTCTGTGTAATATGGAAGATTTTTGTAACTATTGTTAAGTCACGTCTGACTCTTTGTGACCCCATTTGGCATATATTTGGCAAAGATACTGGAGGAAGGGTGGGGAACCTGTGGCCTCAATGCCACTTGTGACCTTCTAGGTCCTTGGGTGTGGCCTTTTGACTGATTCCAAGTTTTACAGAACAAATCCTTTTATTAAGGGAATTTGTTCTGTGAAATTTGGATTCAGTTAAAGGGCTGCACTTGTGGAGGAACTGAGGCAAACAGTGTCATACAACTAGTCGGTGTCTGAAGCTGGATTTGAACTAAGGAAGTTGAGTTTTCCTGACTCTAGACCCACCATTCTATCCACTGTGCCACCTAGCTGCCCTGACACTGAAGATATATTATGGCAATTTCCTAACAAAAATAGCCTGGCAAAATACTTCAGGGTAATATATGGATTTTGTAAATCTTTCCTGAGGTCCAACAATTTCCAGAATATATATATTGAATAAAGTTATACCACCACCTAGGGAAATGTTTTATCACGCAGTATAGAACAATCTACCTGACATCATCTTCAGTGTGGGATAGTAGAAAGTTTGACCTGGATTCATATTCCAATTCTACTATTTATTCCTTGTGTAACTTTAGACAGGTTACTCAACCTCTCTCTGAAGCCTAGGTTCCTTCTTCATCTATGAAAGGAGGAAGTTGAATGGTATGACCTACAAGGTCTGTCCCAGCTCTAAACCTATCATCTGATAATCTTATGATTCCTATGACTCTCTTTAAAAAAAGATTTTTTAAAAAGCCATATAGATATAGATATATACGTAGATAGATATATATACACATATGTGTACATATTTGTGTGCATATGTGTATGTATATATATACATGTGTGTATACACATAAACACATTCGACCTTGTTTAATAATAATCTTTGACAAAACTTTACAACTAGGGGGAGGAGGAAAAAGAATTATAGCACATAAGATAAATTAGTATATTTCCAGAAAATGCAGAAATATTACTCTATCTGCCCCATTATCATAGAAGCTTTTCAATGAGTATTTTGTAGATCATAGTAACAACAATCTGGTTTACTGGAAGATGAAAGCGGAACGAATGGAAATTTTTCAAATACCTGATTTTGATTTAAGAACAATCTGAATCGTATGTCCATCATTGGTGACTTCACAATCACGACACACCACATAATTTGGAGATAGACGAATATCCAGAAGTGAAGGATCATATCTGGCTTCTCTTGAATTCAAGTTGATAGGAGACTGATATTCTCCATTAGCATCAGGAAACACCAAGCCCCACTCAACTCCTGAGAATAAAATAAATAATAATCAAGTTGAAATAAAGTGGTCTTTTTTTGTAGCTTATAAATATATATATATACATATACATATATATATATAAACAAAAATCAGTTATATTTTCTGTTTATGACCCTGACACTTCCATCAATAAGTCACAACTTGTTTTATGGACAGTTTCATGGCCATGAAACTCTACACAGGTAAAAGAAAGATAAATACATTACATTAGATTTTGAAGCAATATTTGACTTTCTGAAAAAGCCACAGCACAAAAATTCCATGTTACCTACACTATTAATTTTCAAACCAAAAACCCCATAATATTTATTTGATTCATATCACAATACAAGATTTTTATTTTTACCATGTAGATATAATTATGTGATTTGTAACTTGAAGAAGGCAAAATTATCTTAAAGTGACAAGAAATACTAAAATATCACAAACTTCTGGTAATAGCAATAACACTCAATGTGGAACAATTAGAATGGAAGTGTGATGCTAAAAAACTCTTTTGAAGATAAATGGAAAATAATAACTGATATTAGTGAATTTATGTATATGTGGTATCCATGTATGCAAATGTAAAAAACATATCACAAATTCATTATACGCTTTTTTAAAGTGGCATAATTATGCATTTTATAAGTGCGTAAATATAAGCATTTACATATCAGTACTCATTCAAAATGATATTAAGTAGCCCTAAGTGTATAGAGAAAAAGTTAGGGTACTAATTTCTAAGAACTGCATTTGGAAGGCTTTCAGTTTGAAACTTACATGTAGAAAGAGCTGGCTGTACTCAAAATGCATTGTTTATTCAGATAATGTGAAATTTCACTAATGTAACATATTCAAAATATCCAGTAAAAGTTGCTCTAAAACTCTTTTAAATAATTCTGAAGCCAATAATTTTGTTAGATTCCAGTTTGGTTTTGTGGTCCTAACTTTTAAAGGGATGTAAATCAGCAACTCCTACTTGTAGAGTCATCTGGGGCAGGGAGAATTTAAGTAACTTGCCTTGGGTTACACAACCTGAATAAATATGTCTAAGGAAAAATTTGAACACAAGTCTTTCTGACTCCTTGGCCAGTCTGGCTCTTTTCCATGACAGCACACTGGCTCTCAAATCAAGATAATTGGTCCAAATTAAAGATTTTGATGAAACAGAACACCATCAACATTATGTATCGTTAGATATCCCTCATGAGCTATGCTTTCTTCTACTTCTAGCAAAAACTTGAGAACTTAGTTCCAAAAAGAATAGCAGCTGATGAGGCAAATTAGGCTAACTACAGAATGTATCTGTGTGTGCCTCCCTGGTTAGATTTATATACACATACACATATATTGATCAAGTTATACGATGATAATGGAAGGGAGAGGAGACTAGGGACAGGGGGGAGGGTTAGGGGGGGTTGCAGGGTGGGCGGGAGGTCAAGCATAGTTAAATAATGGAATATCGCTTTTTGAGGTGCAGAAGGAGCCAATGGGGAAGAGGGGAGAATTCGGGAAATCAGCTTTTCTACCTACAACAAATTCTCAAAAATTATATTAAGTTGCAACTACAACGAAAAGCAGGCCACGGGTTCGAGGTGTGTCCCTGCTGGGAAGGGAGCGGGGACTCCAAGGAGGAGCTTGTGGCAGCCCCGCTGGACAGGCGCGCTCAGGGCCTTCCCCAGTGACCAAAGGCAGGGTCTCAGCTCTCAGTTCTGAGCCCAGAGCAAGCAAGAGAACGAGGGAGCAGAGCGGGGCCGCTGTCTCTGCGCTCCCTAGCACTCTCCCGTACCCTACGGTCTTAGCTAGGCGCTGCGGGGCTGCCCAGTGCCTGCTCTCTTGGCCACTTGCCACCAGCCCCATTCACCCTCCACCCAGCCCGCCTACCTAAAAGACCTCAAGCCCACCCAAAGAGTAAACGCTGCCCGGACCTCTGTGGCCTGGACATTTGTCAGGAGATTTGTTCCCAGCCACGATAACCCAACTCTGTACTGGGTTTTCTATTACCTTCCTCGTAACCCCACTCCACACCCTCCTCCTCTTCTTCCTCTTCATCATCTTCCTCCTTTCCCGTGTAGGGTTCAGAATCTTCAATGAAGCTCAAGTCAGCCATGGACAGCTTGTCCGCGCCTTCCTCTCTCCTGGCTGACAGTTCTGACTTTCTAGAAAGCCTGTTGTTCTCTGCCGAGCAGTGAGGCACTACGAACTTCCCAGCTCTGGGTGTGTGAGTGTGTGAGTGTGTGCGTGTGTGTATGTGTGAGTGTGTGTGTGTGTGTGTGTGTGTGTGTGTGCTCTTGTGTTTGAGTACTCCCCGAGTGTGTGCACGCACGTTCGTGTGTATGTGTGTAGCTGCGAAACCCAGAGGTTTGTTTTGCAGAATGAGAGAGTGCGCGTCTAAAGTCCTACTTTATATAACTTAGAACCATAAAGCTAGGCAAAAGAAACAGTGAAAAAGTACGAATTCACTGAGGGTGGAGCATGTATTCCAAAAGAGGTAAGTCTTAATAAGTCTCTTTGCCCTGGGAGTGGAAAGATTATCAGGAAACATCCCATGGGGGTGATAGTACAGTACTGACTGAAATGAAAGAACACTTCAATGCCTGGGATATTTTTTTTCTTTTTTTATTAGAAATTCTTCCCTCTCCCTAAAGATTCCTGGCTCACTCCTCCCACACACATACCCCCCCCCCCAAAAAAAACAAGCTTCTGTCCAATCTTGAGAACAGCTAACAAGTGCCGTAGCATCTCAGTGACTTATTGATAAGTGCTTAATAAATGTTTATAGACTGACGGAGAAATATCGATCATAGAATCATAGATCTTAAACTAAAAGGGGCCTAAGGATCACCTAGTCCTCAGCTGCAGAACCACTAGGCTGTGTAAGTTTAAATGCCTTGCCCAAGGTAACACAGTAACAGAATCAGAATCTGAACCCAGCGGGGCAGCTAAGTAGTGCCGTGAATAGAGCACCAGCCCTGGAGTGAGAAGGACCTGAGTTCAAATTCAGCCTCAGACATTTGACAAACTTACTGTGTGACCTTGGGCAAGTCACTTAACCCCAACTGCCTTGCCTGCCCCCACCCACCCCCCAAAAAATGAATGCTTGGGGTTCGTATCTGTCCTCACACACTTAACACTTACTAGTGTTAACCCCAATTGCCCTGCTTCTCTCCTCCAAAAAGCAAATAATAAGAATAATTAGAACGCAGTTCCTGTGACTCCAGAGCCATCCCATCTCTTTCCTCTACCGTGCTGGCACCTGCTTCCCAGAAATAGACCCTGAAGAGGGAGGGCAGAGGGAATAAGTGAATGGTCTGATACTTACATCAGAAACTGCTTTGAACCTTTCTTTGGCATGTCAAAGAAATAAAAAAGGGTTACCCCTCCGACACTCACCAAACTCCCATTATCTCTAGGAGAGGGAAGAGACAAGGAAGCTTTATAACTGCATAAAAGGCAATTTGTACATAGCAGACATTTTACAAACATTTGTTAAATAAAGTTGGGTCCCACTTTAGGATTTTTATTAACTGGTGCTTCATTTTCATATGCACAATAGAAATTTTGGAAACAAAAGTATATCTAAGGACTTTATGGATTGTTAAAACAATTTAGTGGCTTTTCAGAAATAAATTAAAATAAAAAATAGGTCATAATTAGGGAAATGTTCTTCATAGAAAATGCTGGTGCAAACACATGAGTGATATAATTCTATTTCATTTTATTTTCAGAGACCGTGACCGTGCTAGAGTCAGGACTTGCTATGTACACAACTCCACAATCATCTAGTGAAATTGTGTAAATAATGAAATGTACACATTGCATAACAAACAGGAACTTTCATGTTCCACAGTGGTTGCATTATTACCTCTTAAAATCTGTTTCCTAGGCCAGCATTAATGACTTCAGGCCCCTTCTTTCTCCCTTAAGGGCCCTATTCAGTAATCTTTATTGGGCTAGCTACATTTTCGTAAGGTAGTGTGCAAGAAAAACAACCTCAGATTTCCACTGATAAGAATTTTAGTGGTCTCATATGAAAAACCAAGTATCCTTATAAACTCTTAAGTTTTGATTATTCAGAATTTGCCTTATGGGGTTTCAGCCTCCCTACTATCTTCTGCTTCGCACTTCAGGGCCACTCAATTAGCTATTAGGAAATTCTTCAGTGAATGGCTAAGACAGAGAGGAAGCAAAATCCAAACCAGTCCATTCTGTCACTTTTTAGATGTTCTAGCCAAAGTATTAAGAAAATAGATGAGTATTGACCTTATTAACTTTAGGCTTAAGTTTCAGTCATGAGTGCTTACTCACCTTAACATAGAGCTGGTAAAGTTAACCATACAACCCAAAAGGTTGAACAATACAAAAATATCTGGGACTGAAAGTTCAAATTCTTACTGTACTTACTTTGTACATTCTCTAAACCTTAGTTTCTTAAAATCTGGCACTAACAAGACAAGGTGGTTAGAAGTAACTAATAAAATGTCTGTAAAAAATTTTCCAAATACAAAGTTTAATCTAATAAATTCCCTCATATTCCCATTATGTTGAATTTTGTAGAACTACCATAATTTTATTGGTATAGGACAAAATTGTCAAACTCCCAGTCAGATGTAGTATGGAAAAAAAACCTGGCAAAAAGACTAAAATGTAATTGAGAAATGTTTAACAAAATTAACAAAAATACAATAGAACATAGATAATGTTGATAGTTGGGTTTCTAAGTTCCTATGTAACCTGCAAGGATCTAATTCTTTTTAAATTTGATGCTATTGGTATAGGAAACTCTTAGATGAGGAAATTCCCTCCACAAAGTCAGATTAGTACCTCCCTGCATCTTAGGGTATTAAAAAATTACAGAGGTTAGTGAGAGGTTAATTGATTTGTCTATAGTCACAAGCTTTATTTATAACATCTGATAGGCACCTCACCATAGAGAATATGGGCATTCTCACTGACATCTTGTTAAGAGGGCAAAAACTTAAGTGGTTTCCCATTACTTCCAGATTCAAATACAAAACTCCCTGATAGTTTTGAAACACCTTCGTGACCTCTCCTCTTCCTACCTATACAATCATCTTAAGTTTTACTCTGATTCACTTATTCTTTGGTCCAGCCTCCTTTCTGTTCCTACAACAAAACACTCCCATCTTCTGACTCCATTTGTTTTCACTGGCTATCCCCAATAATTCCCTCTTGGAGTTCATCTCTTGTCTCCCAGTTTCTCTGGCTTCCTTCAGTTCCTAGCTAAAATTCCTCTTTCTACCATGAGTCTTTCCCATCCTCCTTAATGCTAGTGCCTTCTTTGTGCTGGCTATTACTATATATATCTATATATATATATATATCTATATATATCTATATCTATATCTATATCTATATATATAGTAATATATTACTATATATATT
>CM053587.1:154187431-154201162 GCA_028646515.1 Pseudochirops corinnae | reverse complement strand
AACCCAGGACTCGGTCAAACGCTTGAAAGATGTTTATTGAAGCAGATACAGGAACAGAGAGAGCTACACACACGCGGTTCCCCTTTTTATACCCTAGCTTTTGATCCCTGCCTCCGAGTGCCATCATCGCCCGGTGAGCCACTTACGTACCGTCCCGAAGATAAGGAGACATCTCGCGTAATCATGCCGTCTTTATTGCCAACGTGGCATCCTTAGTTTCAACCCTAAGGCTGAACTAAGTGCTCACGACCAAGGCTAACATGCGCGGGCCTCTACTCCATCCCCAGACTGTCGGGTGCACCCCCAGCAGCTGATGATGTCAAACACCCTTACATCTAATAAAGTATCCTAATTCTTCCTAATTATATCTCAAATCCTGAAGAATCTCTTTCAACCAAATGAGTAGATTTCCCCAATTATATCAGGATTTTACTAGCAGGTCTTAGAGTGGGAGTAACTGGATAGGGGAGTTACCTTTTAGGCTGCAAAATTCAAGAGACACCAGTCATTCTGAAAGAGGTAGGGAGGAAAGGTCTTCCTGTCTTGGCTATAATAAACCTATTACTTTCTATTCGTGGGCAAAAATTCACATTCATATATGTGTACATGCATACATATATGTGTATATATGTCTTTTACTCATGTGTATGAATTATTCTAAATTGAAAACTTTCTCTTGGGTTTCTAATACTACAATTGATATAAATTTTAGTGAATTTTGACAGTGAATGAAACAAGTTCTGATAGACTTAAATGATATGTAAAATGGATTCAAATGCTGAGGCCTTGCTCTTCTATTTTAGTTGTTAAGAAAATGGGTATTTGTGAAAAAAAGATTTTATTTGATTTTGAAACTTCAAACATGGGAAGCATGTGAGTGAGGGACTGGAACTTTTACCCTGTTTTCCAGGACATGAAATCCCCAAAATTCTTCCCTTTACATCTTTGTTGTTTTCCTAAAGTGTGTCTTTAATAAAAATATTTCAAATATTGTAAAGAACTATAACTAATGAAATGTTCAGTTACCTCCATATCTGAACAATGAAATAACAAGATCAACATTATGGTACAGTAGCCATTTTTGATAGGTGTGTAGTAAAAAAAGTAAAATACAAAATAGTGTGCAGGGACAAATGAAGATATTCAGTGGCATTCTGAAGAACTTCAAGTTAAGTCCATTTTTGATTATCATCAGCACATATAGTAAATATCATCAACTTGACTGATTCTCTCTTATGAATGTGAAGAAATTTGCAGTTGCCTTATGTTGAATATGCTGCTGGAGAGCCTGCTGGGGTCTACTTGAAATCATGTACTTTCTTGAGTAATTTCACCATGGTCAATGGTGAAATGGCCTCATACCTCTACACAGGGATGGAAGAAGCTCAGTAGGTATGCTCTGGAGGACCTCATTGTGATTGTATTTTGTGGCCCAGCATAAAGTCTGACCATAACTCTCAAGATGCTGTGTTTTCATCAGTATGGAGTGGTAATGATCTACACATCTCTATGTAGCCAGAAATTAACTTCCTGTTGATTATCCTTCTGGAGATGAAATGCCCTGGACTTCGAGATACGGACCCTCTGATAACAGATTTTGAAGATCAGACTTAAAGCTTTTCTAGTTTTGTAGGACCAGTGAACACATAAACATCACTGCTGCAAACTTATAGTCATTTAAAAAAACACAACAAAACATTTTTATTGATATCTTCTATTTTTTTACATCATCACATTTATCCCTAATATCTTTGCTCCTCCTCCCAGAGAACTCATCTCATTTAAAAAATAGCATTTTTTTAAGGAAAAAAAGAAAGAGACAAAAAAATCAATACATTGAAAGAGATTGAACACATGTACAACGTATAGCACCTGTGGACCTCCTAGCTCCATGAAGGAGGGGGCTGGTGGTGTTTTTTCATATTTCTTCATTTTGGTAATGCTACACTTTTGATTTTCTTTGTGTAGTTCTTTCAATTTATGTTGACCTAGACATTATTATATGTTTTCTTGGCTCTCCTTACTTCATTTTGCATCAATTCATCTTTCTAGTAAGTCTTTCCAAGCTTCTTTTATTCATTACATAAATAATTTATTACATCACCATAATATTCCATCATAGTAATGTACTGCAATTTGTTTATCCATTGCCTAATCAATGGGCATCTACTTTGTTTCTAATTCTTTGCCATTATAAAAAGTGTTGCTATAAATATTTTTATCTATATGAGGATGCTTTTCTTATAAATGACTACCTTGGGTTATCAGCCCACTAATAAAGTCTCTGATTCAAAGGGCATGGACATATCAGTTACTATATTTGCATAATTCAAAATTGCTCTACCAACGATATATTAGAGTGCCTATCCCCAGTATTGACTATTGCTATTTCTGTCACCTTTGACAATTTGCAAGGTATAATTTTGATTTGCATTTCTCTTATTATTAGTGATTTGAGGTATTCAATTTTTTGTCTTTAAAACAAATGGGTTGGCTTAGACGATGGCAGCATCCTTTCTTGCTCTAAATCTGTAACCCTATCAATGCCATTGGGTATCTCTTAATTTTTCTGTCACTGATTTTCTCCACAAGAGTGTGGTAATTATATGGATTGAATTCAATGATCTTATGTCTATTGCTATTAATAAATCAAGTAGTAGGTTATGTATTAGCAATTACAAAGAAGTAATTCATAAGAGTACAAATGTCACAACTATGTGCAAGAAAATGTGACATCCTGAAACAATATGAGTCATATAGCAAAGTTATAAGAGCTATCAATGATAAGGACAGGAATATTTGTAAAGGACTTGTAATACATATTAAGCCATTACATGACAACAACTCCTATAACTTCGGCAATTCCTCCATAAAAATATAAGACTAGGATGACAATACACAGAGTTCTCCTTAGCCTTTAACATTCTATGACTCTACCACTCTCAAGAATGATAATACTGATACTCACTGGAAAACTATGAGGTGAGGTTCTATATCTCAAACTTTGACTTTCTGAATTATTCCAGTTCCAGAGCTCAAGAAACAGAAACACAACCTCATACTCTTTGAATATAAATATAGGATTTATGTATAATAAGCAAATTGTTGGTGGTACAAATGAAGGAAGATACCCATGTCAGTCAGCTTTACTGGTCAACCAATTTCTTGGGTCTCTGTTCTAGCTTTCCTTTCCCCTACCTCTTAGCTGAGAACCTTGCCTCATATTTTATAGGAAAAAAAATGAGGTCATGTATCATGAATTCCTTCTTTTTCTCTCTTCCTCATCTTATATCACTCAGATGCTTTCTACCACTACTCTCTCCTTTACCACTATCTCACATGATGAAGTGGCCTTATTCCTTTTCAAGGTCTACCTCTCTACTCACACAAGTGATTTCATTCTATCCCATCTCCTCCAACAGATTGCCCCCTCTGTCATCCCCCCTCTGCACCTGATCCTTAAACTTTTCCTCTGTACTCCCTCCTTTCCTATTGCCTACAAACATTTCCATATTGCCCTCATCTTCAAAAAACTCTCACTTGATCCTTCCATCTCTGTTAATTATCCTTCAATACTTCTTTGGCCCTGTAATGAAATTCCTCAAAAAGGCTGTCTACAATAGATGCCTCTACTTACTCTCACCTCACTCCTTAATTTCTTACAATCCAGTTTCTGACTTCATCTAACCACCAAATTTGCTCCCTTCAAAATTATTAATGATTTCTTTTTTTGCCAAATCCAATAGCCTTTCCTCAATCTTCATTCTTCTTGACCTCTCTTCAGGCTTTGCCACTACTGATCACTCTCTTTTCCTTGATAATTCTCTTCTCTCTAAGTTTTCAAGATGTTGCTTTCTCCTCTTACTTATCAGACTACTCCTCAGTCTTCTTTTCTCATCCATGGTTACATTTTTAAATTTTAGATGTACCTCAGAGTTCTCTCCTGGACTTTTCTTCTTTTCTTCTCTCTCTATACTGCTTTGCTTGGCCATCTTATCAGCTCCTATGGATGTAATTAACATCTTAGTGTTGATAATTCTCAAATCTACCTATCCCTCTCTCACCTCTCTGCTGACCTGCAATCTCATATTTCCAACTGCCTCTCAGACATCTCAAATTGGATTCTAGTAGATACCTTTAATTCCAAATGCCCCAAACTGAACTCATTATCCTTCTCTCTAAGTCCCCCCTTGCAACTTTACTGTTATTATGAAGGGAAATATCATTCTCCCAAATCATCAGGCTTACCATCTACTTGTCCTTCTCAACTCCTCACTGCTTCTCATCTACCCATAAACAATCTGTAGTCAAGGCCTTCCAGTTTCACCTTTCATTTTTTTATTCATATCTCTCAAATATGTACCCTTTTCCCCTTTGATACAGTTCTATTCTGGTACAGGCCCTCATTGCCTCAGTCTTAGACTTCTATAATAGCTTGCTGGTGAGTGTAACTGCCTCAACTTTCTCCCCACTCCAATCCCTTCTCCATTCCATCACTAAAGTGATTTTCCAAATGCCACATTTTTTCCTAGTCTTATAAAGTAAATCCATCAAAAAGTACTTATTAAGGACTGAGGCCAGGTAATGTGCCAAATGCTGAGGATATGAAGAAAGGCAAAAAGAGTCATTGACCTCAGGGAACTTATATCCTAATGGTGGGGAAAACGTTAAATAGATTAATAGACTCATATACATGATATACATACACACAAGACAAATACTTTGGAGGTTGTAAAGCCAATCACGAGTAGCTCTCTTGAGGACTGCTGTTGTGAATAACTTTAAGAATCTAATCACACAGTATAGTGAAGTCTCTATTTATTCAGCAATAAACTAATGCAAAACATTCAAGAAACTAAAGTACAACATTCACAACAATATAATATAACTTGTTACCAAGGTGGTCACATAGTATTAAACAAAACATATCATTCAGTAAATCACAATCCCCTCAATCAATACAGAGTATCCAAGTAAAGTCTTCTTTCATCTTAACTGGATGCTAACTTCCAAACCTCATGGCTTCTCTTCCACAGGCTGGCTGATCCCAGCACTTGCCTGGATTCATACAAGTCTTACCTGGATTCACGGACAGTCAGCTTTCCCAGCTCTTGCCTATATTCACATAGGCAGCTCTCCACTCCTGTTTCATACCTCAGCTTCCAAGGACTGCTCTTTGAAGTTTCTGTTTCTAGGAAAATAAAGCTTAAGAGAGTTACAACAATATTTACACACTTTAAGCTCAACAGAGTTACAATAATATTTACACACATTGTCAGAACTATCATCTCAATTCACTTTCTGTCTGACAAAGTAGCACAAACCAACAGACAAAGCTTCTATCTCAGAAATCAAGCACAAATCAACAATAAAGTCCTAGGACTTCTGTAAACAGCAGTAAAGTCCTCTTTTAGGGCTTCTGTATTGGCAGTAAAGTCCTCTTTCACAGACAGAATGCTTCATTCTGACAAAGTAACATCAACACAAACAGAACGGACAGAGTGCCAAAATCATAAGCATTCTCCCTCTCAGTTCTCCTTGGTCCCAGCTCTGCTCAAGCTTTTCTCTGCTCTGCTCCTTCCTGTTCCAACCTTCCTGTTCTGCTCTTTTGGCAAGCTCCTCCCATCATGGGCTCCACGTGATGATGTTAGGTCTATTAAGGGCAGGGAAGGTCTCCAAACTCCCTTTGGCCTATTAAGGGCAACACAATGTATACTGTTTCCAACAAAGAGTTGATACAATCAAAGGCTAGTCTCAAAGGCACTTAATTAGCTGAACCAAGCATCAAAGTACAACATTGCTTGTCATTACAGAAGTAATGACTCTAAAAGCCGAAGAGACCAGCCTCCTATCAAAGTTAGCGTTTGACCTGAGTTTGGAAGGGAGAAAGGGGTTCTGAGTAAAGGAGAGGAGGGAGATCACTTTGCCATCTAGTACAAAGGCAGATGAAGTATCATAGGTACAGAACAAGTAGACCAGAATGGTTGGAATCAGAGGTCTGCTGATAAATGTTTAGCAGCAATTTCTCTGGAAAAAAAAGTATGCATAATACTTTAAAATTTAATCTTTATCATTAATATTTTCTACAACATGTTCTTAAGTCTAGACAATCAACTAACAATAAATTGATCTCTGATTTCTAGCATTCGCCTATTTCCAAAATGTAAATGCTCACATTGAACATTTAGCCGTTAGCTCTCACTAGCTTGTAAGAAGCCTGACTTCATCACCCTTCTAGCTGGAATGTACATTATAGAGAAAGAAATAAAGTGTAAGAAGACCAGAAAGATAGGAATGGGCTAGGTTACACAGATTTTTAAATGCCAAAGGATGTTGTATTTGATCCTGAAGTAAATACAGAGTGACTGGAGTTTTTTTGAGTAGGGTTGCTTTAGCCAGATCTATGCTTTAGAAAAATCACTTGGGAAAATGGACAGAAATTGGGAAGAGACTTGAAACAGGAAGACAATATGTATCATTCTACTCATCATTCATGCTAACATAATACAATAATAACATCCCTTTCCATCAATATCATGACTTTTCTTTGCAATCTCTCAGCAGACCCAATTTTTCTTTCTCTATTCTCATGTCCTCATTCATTACTATTCAGAAAAAACATAATGCTGTTGACTGCCCATTGGGCCAGTCCTTAGAGGTGAGGCAATTCAACAAATTTAATCACCATTAGTTAAATGCTCTGTACAGAAAACTATGCTGGGTACTGTGGGATATGTAATGCTGGGAAAATCACCTGCCATAAAGGAGTTTAGAGTCTATTTGGAAGTGATTTTGAGGAATAGATTATTTGAACAAAGGTTGTTCTTTTAAATATGTCTCTTTCCATTTCTTTCCAAATTTGCCTGTATAACTTGTTTTCTGGATAAGATCCTCTTTTTAAGTAATTGCTTCAGGGAAAATATCTATGTCAAGTATGTCATTCTAGTTCTAAATAGTTTACCCATTTTGCCTGAAGGTCTATCAGGCAATTTGGGGCACTTCTTTAGTTTAATAATAATAAGAATAATTTTTAATAACTATAATGATAGCTAACATTTATATAGAGCTTTCTATATACCAGGCATTGCGCTAAGCATTTTTTTTTCCATGAACCATGATTCCTTTTCTCTAGGGTACCAAATACTCTCTCTTGAGGCATTTTAGGTATTAACTTTGAGGCTTACTTAGTACTTGCTATCTTTCTCTTTAATATTTCCCAGACAGAAGAGATCTATTTTCCATAGCCCCTTTTTATCTGAAGTCTTTTAGCAGTAAAGCTGCTGCTTTGTAACTGTCTAGTTTTAAAATTGAAACCAAAGAAAGACACCAGAACCCTTACTTACATTCTCCATTATGTGGGATGAGAATTAACTATCTCTTGCTAATGAAGGTTTTTAGAGCTTTTAAAAAGAGATTCATGAAGATTTCTTAAGTCCTTTTATGGGAATTAAAAAAAAATGATTTGAGTTCAGGGATGGTGGCAACTGCCTATAATTCCTGTTACCAAGGAGGCCAAGGTTGGTAAATCTTTTGAACTTGGGAGTTCTAAGCTATAGTTGGGTTAAAGCTGATCCGATGTCAACACTAAGTCAAATACCATTATAGTGAGCACCTAGGAAATAGAGGCCACCAGCTGCCTAAAGAGGACCAAACTGGCCTAGCTCAGAAGTAGATCTGGCCAAAACTCTGTGCTGATGGGTAATAGGATTCAGCTGGGAGCAACTGAGGTCATTCCAGCTTGGATGAGATTGAGAGATCCAGTCTGAAAAAAAAAAGAGATTTTGAGATCATGTCCTTGAATCAACTAATAAATTAATAAACATTTGTTAAATCCTCACTATGTGCTAGGCACTGTGCTAAGTGTTGGAGATTCGAAAACAAAGCTAAAACTCTCCCTGAGCTTGAAGACCTTAAGTCTGGGAAATGGCACAGTCAGTCCTTAACATTCATGTATTTAACATCCATGACTTTAAGCAGTCACATGGTTTTATTAGTTATTTCATTTTCACTTTTGTATTGGCAATCAAGCACATTTGTGACTTAGCACAGAACAGGAAAAAAGAGGCGTGATTTCAGGTTTGTGGAGTGGCTGGTACCCTACGAGGTGCTTCACTGGTCTTGCTCAACCTACCATTATAAAGAGCTCCCTGTACCTTTGTTGCATATTTTCATTGTTTACCTTTAAACTTAAGTTTTATGCTTCAGTTATGCCCCCAAAATGTAATACAAGTCCTTTGGGCTCCAAAACCAAGCATGCAAAATCAGTGATGAGGCTTAGTGAAAAAATAAAGGTATTAAATAAACTTCTGCCAGAATGTCTGTAGTCACTGTCTGCCTAATTGGTCAGCTGACTAGAGACATCAAGACTGCTCGTCCCATCATCCATCATAGCCTCAAGGTTAAATGTCAACTTGCCTCTGCTGTGCACCCATACTCCAAGACCCTTAAGAATCTCAAATAGCACATGACGCAGATATTGGTGATCAATTATTTCAAGCTAATACATCCTTCATGATCTCTTAAGTTGTGAAGGACGGTATTGGAGGTAATGTTGAGACCTTGCTAGTCTGTATCTTCCAATAGCAGTGACCAAAGTCCCAACCATCTCTCCCTTGGTTTTCAGAGGGTGGCCAAGGTAGAGAGGTTTACAGCAATGTAGTATATAGTACAATGCACTTTACACTGCCATCTGACACAGTGGAAGGTAAGATTCAGGTTAAAAAATATTTTAGTTTTAAGAATTTGATTTGCTGTACAGAATTTATGGAACTGCAGATTTCAGGTGTTATACTAAAGAAATATTGTCTGAAATCAATGTTTTTTATTGAGATATTAGCAATAAAAGTCACAGAATTCTAGGGAATTACTAGTGAAAAAGATGTTTTTCATGTTACCAATTTTATTTTGTGTGCTAAATTTTATGGGTTATTTTATGGTTACTTTGTTTAAAAAAGTGAATGTTATTAGAACTAATGTTTTGTTACAAAGAACTACATGAAGAAAAGCATATTTTCCGTAATCTCTAGTGAAAGATTATAGTTTTTGGCGGTTGTGGGAACCTAACCCCTTATTTCCCATAGGTTTAATGTATCACCATTCTTGTTTTTGACTTTTGCACCATTTTCTAGGAATGATAGCCCCATAAAAGTTGATGATTGACTGTATGTACATAAGTATACACATCATAAGACATAAATACAAGGTTGTTAAGGAAGAGGGATACTAGTAGAGGGTAGCAGTCAGCTCCATGGTAAAGATGATGCTTAAGTTGTCTTAACAGAAACTGGCATTCCAAGAGGTGGAGTGAGGATTTGTGTTCTAGTGCATGAAACATCTAGATAAAAGATGTAAGGAAGGAAATAAACATTTATTAAGAGCCTACTCTGCGCAGTCACTGTGCTGTGTGCTTTATAAATATCTCATCTAATCCTTGCAACAACCCTGGGAGGTAGATGCTATCGTGCACTTTATTTTGTGCACACGCCTGAGCAAACCGAGGCAGACATAGGTTAAGTGACTTGCCCATAGTCACACAGCTAAAGTTTTTGAGACTAGATTTGAATATAGGTCTTCCTGACTCAAGATTCAGCATTCTATCCACTGTTTCACTAAGCTGACTCAAGACGAAGTGGTGTGTGTGTGTGTGTGTGTGTGTGTGTGTGTGTGTGTGTGTGTGCGTGCACGTAACAACAAGGCCAGTATGGAGGATCCATAGTGTATGTGAATGGAAGAGATGAGTGAGAAGATTGTAAAGGTCCAGATTGTAAATGCTGTTAAATGCCAAAGAGTAGTTTGTATTTGATTCTAGAGGTAGTAGGGAGCCACTAGAAAAGGAGTGATCTATCATACCTGTATTTTAGGAAAATCACTTTAATGGTTATGTGAAGGATGAATTGGAATGGGGAGAGTCTTTAGATAACTAGACCAAAAAGAAGCTTTTGCAATAATTTAGTTGAAAAGTGATGAGAGTCTGACATTTGAAAACAGTTGATGGTCAATATGCCACCTCAAAGTTCTTATTCCTATTTGATCCCACTCTTGTACTCAAAGAATAAGGTCATAGATTTAGAACTGAAGAGACCTCAAGTACAGTCTAACAGTTTCATTTTTCAGATGAGAAAACTGGCTTTCAGAAAAGTTATAGCTTTTCCAAAGTCACAGGGCCTGGAAAGAACAGAGCTAGAATTCAAACCCTTGTTCTGTAATTTCAGATCAAGTATGCTTTCTCTATATTATACAACTCTCCTAGAGAGGGATGACTTACTATCAGGGGTTAAAAGACCAAAAAAAATCTATCTTGCCATAGCTAAACATAACTTAAATCAGTTTTAGCCCATTGGGCCTATTGGTAGTGTGTGTGTGTGTGTGTGTGTGTGTGTGTGTATGCATACGCATGTGGTTTTATATAAATATATGTATATATATATACACACATACACACACATATATAAAATTTTTAAGTTGAGTTCTTGAATTGAACTAAAAACTGCTATATAGCAGTTGAAATAGTTGCCTCTTATGCAAGCTCATCATTGCAGTGGAAGACCATTCCTCAAATCTGCTCTGACAACTGGGGTGAATACTTTTTCAAAAATAAGCTGTCTCATAAATGAAAAAAAAAAAAGAACCCTACCTTCCATTGAGTCTTATTAACGTTTCCTTGAAGAACTGTCAGTGATTTTTTGTTGGGTTAAGGTTAATTGCTTCCCTCTGGGGGCAATGGGAGGAAATTTATCCCTATACAAACAATAAGTGCCACTCCCTGACTTCTCTTCCTTTCAAACCCCAACTCCCTAGAGTGAGTTAATTCACTTTGATAGATCAGGCAAGAGAAATCCATTTATGTTAGCAATTTCTATGACTTATTAAGCTCAATTGCAAGTAGTGGGTAAAATAAATTGTAGATCTATCATGAACCTGCATCATCATCATCATCACCATCGTCATTGTCATCATAATTTTCATCATCATAAGTTTAACTGGTATTTGTTAAGACCAATACACCAAAGAAGCCCTGTACGTGCTAACCACCTCATTGTTTCTTTTCTCCTTCTTGGATCTATCCTAAGTCATAGATCTAGAGTCACAAAGGCTCTTCTTCTAAGTTACAGTCTGATGTCTTCATGGAGTCAAAGGACTTGGGTTCAGATTTGACCTTTACTTCTTACTGGAGACATCTTGGTGGTACAAAGGACAGAATGCTGGGACTAGAATCAGGAAGACCTAAATTCGAATTTGGCCTTCAATACTTACTATGACCCTAGGCAAGTCTCTTAAATCACTATCTACTTCAGTTTGCCTCATCTGTAAACTGAGAAGCCTCCCATGGTTGTTGTGAGGATCAAATGAGAAAATATTTGTAAAGTGCTTAGCACTGTGCCTGATACATGGTAGGTACTTAATAAATACTTGTTAACTTTTTTTCCTCCCTCCCCAATTGGATGAGCTTGGGTAACTTTTATAACCTTCTGGCCCTTAGTTTCTTCATCATCAAAGTTAGAGGACTTGATGAATTCTAAGGTCTCTGCCAGCTCTAAAACTTGGAGTCTATGATTTTACAGATGAGGAAACTGAGTCCCAGAGAAGTTAAATGACTTGCCCAAGATCATTCAGATAATATGTGGTAGATTTGGGACCAGAACTCTGGTCTTTTGAGTTCAAATGTAGTTTTTTTTCTCCCTTTGCATCACAGTGAATAAGAAAATCTGACACTTTACATTTTTATAATTTGTATCCTTAAGATTTCTTTCTCTTTGTGATTGAAATTTCTAATCTCTAGATGGAAACTTGGGCCTAGTTATTAGTGGGGCCTCTTTAGGACAATGATGTAGATCCTAAACAGTTATATTTGCCATCTTACCCAGTTTATTTTCATCCTCCTGTGGGTAGGTCATAGACAGTGGTGGCAGGGTCAGTAATGAGTGAAAAATCAAAGACCTCTTCAATTCTTCCTCTAATATCTCCCTACATTACTGACTAGCATTCCTTTCATAAAGTTAGAGAGTGTATCAGGATGAATTTGAACTCAGGTCTTCCTGCCTTCAGGTCTGATAGTCTATCCACTGTACCACCTACCACCTCTAATGGCTCTTGACATTGACGTTGACCAAAGCTATCTGAAGTGGACTTGCTCCTCCAGACACAGCTGAACTTAGAGTTCAGGATGACTGGGCAGGAATTTAACCTGATATCTGTCCCTGAGAGACTACTAGCATAGAAGCAAGAACCAACCCAAACCAAACCAAAATAAACCCCACCTTACAACACCAGCTAGGTGGTATAGTGGATAGAGTGATCGAAGTAGATGCAGTCAGGAAGTCCTGAGTTCTAATTCAACCTCAGACACTCAGTAGCTGTGGGATGCTGGGCAAATCATAGTACCTTTTTCAAATCCAATTTCCTTATCTATAAAAAGGATAATAAAAGTTATTAATAATCAGGGTTGTTATGAAAATGTAATGAGATTGCATGTGTAAAAGGCTTTGAAATCCTTAAAATACTAGGTACATGCTATTCTTCTTCTTCTTCTTCACTATTATTCCAATGCTACGAGCAATATTTTTTTCCAATGACTTCCAGTGTCATAGTCTTATTATGTAACTGTAAGTCTATCATCCATTGATAGCTTTCCAACAAGTTAATTCTGTCTGTCCATTTATCTATCACTTCAAATCCCTAATTAATTCTTTAGGAATTCAAAGGTGAACCTACTTATTATTTTTGATATTAAGAACCTAACTAAGAGTTAACAAGTGTAGAAAAATATGTCAAGAGTTTCGATGGGTTCTATTGGTCTACATGGTCATCATCATTCTTGCTAATTTCCCCTTGGAAAATGCCTCCTTCTTCTAATCAATCAGATTCCCATGAATAATCATTTTAGAACTGCCACACTCCTTAGAAAAAGCAGCCTGTGCAGGTATGATGGTTGCCAGGTTCAAATTTATTAACTGAGTCCTTAGGAGTAAGCAGGAATATTTCCTACAGCAAGTCAGCATTTCCTACAACAAGCTGGAGGGGTTATTTCCATTTCTTGGAAAAGGAAGATATTGTCATCAAGATGTATAGAAGAGGGAGCCAACTTTGGCTAGCGTACCTAGATGTATAAACTTCTAATGTAATATTTCAGAATCCCAGGTGATAGACAATCTACTATTGCTTTTTGTGAATGGTAAAATGTTTCAAACACTGGTTATAATCTCTTATTTTATGGGATAATTGATGATAACTTCTTAAGGTTAGAAAAACAGTGTTAATAGAGACCATTGAACCCCATCAAAGTAGGTATTGCTGGGTCAGGTCACTTGAAACTTCCTTTTGACTTGACATTTTGCTGGTATCTAGGAATGTTTTCCAGAGAACTGTGAGAACAGTATACATTTCATCTAATTGAGAATCAGAATATTTAGGAATGAAAGGGGCCTCAGAGAGCATCTATTTCAATGTCTACATTTTACAAAAGCAGAAGCTATGTTACAGTGTCTTGTTTCCAATGCTAGAGAGAGCTGGTAAGTGGCAAAGTTGGGATTTGAACTCAAATAATATAATTCACGAACTTCTGCTCTTTCCACTATAAAACATGTGCCTCTTTTCCTTCTTTTTATACACTTTCTCTTCCTTCATATCTCCTCACACATTCTCCCATGAGCCTCTTGAATGCAGCTCTGCCATCCTTGGGTAGCACCCTCACCAACCATGCTGTGCCCCCTTTTTCAGCGCTCGTAGTCCTAA